>CM021104.1:364943505-365080111 GCA_007115665.2 Sequoiadendron giganteum
ATCCTAGGAATGAGCCAATAAAATAAATCATAAAGATAAGACTATAAAAAGATAAAATCAAAGTTGCAGTATCACTTGCCATATCTGTTTGGGGTTGGGGTGATTATCCGATGTTGATCTTGTCTATCATAGGAACGGATCCGTTAAGGCATGTCTTAGGATTTTTTTGGTGATTTGTCAAAATATAGGTAGTTAATACTTTGTCATTATTTTCATTTATTTGTAATCAAAGCTTTTTGATTGCTTGAAAGTTATAAGTTTTGATGTTTGTTTGTTTGTTTCATCAAAGGGTGAAGATGATGATTTTCTTATTATGGATGAAATTTTTTTATTGTGGATTGTGGTGATGGAGTTAGGACCTTTTTTATTTTCTGATTTTTATGATGTTTTTATTTTTATTTTTCAGGGGACTAACCTAGGGCCTCAGGGGCTCATCAAAGATAAGCCTTGCCTACAATATTGTACACACAGAGGCTCATAGTTCACTTGGTTGGATAAGAACATGTTTTTCAAATGTTTTTGGATTTTTCGTTTATGAATGTTTGTTGGATTTTGTCTTTTTTGAATATTTTTGAATTTTGTTTATTTTGAATGTTTTTGAATTTTTATTTTTTTCTGAATGTATTTGGATTTTTATTTTTTCTTGACTAAGTTGAAAGAAAGCATGATAAACACCTAAGGGGACTGACCTAAGGCCTTGGGGGCTGATAAGCCTTGCCTATGTTGTACACGCAGAGACCACGTAGTTCAACTAGTGTTGACTCAAAGCATGTAACATGTTTTTTGGATTTCAAACAACGTTGATAACTTGGATTGATATTTCACTTCTATTTTTCTAGAGGATATGTTGCTTGAAATCTAATTGAACTAGATATGATGTTCAAGCAAATGTTGATATCTTAGAATTTTGAGTGAAAGAATAACCCAAAGTTGTTTTGATTTTTTGTTGTTTTCTAGATGTTTTTGAATTTTGATAGTTTCTAACCATGATGGGATGCACAAGGATATAATCGACTACCCGTCTCGAGAAATTTCCGCCAATTCAAGACAAGATTACCTTCTCTAGGAGATTGACGTTGATGGTGTAACAAGGTTCAATAAGTAATCAACCATTAAGCCATGGTTGGACACATTTTTATTATGGGACGAATGGGTGGATGCTTCAAATAGTACCATTATATAATGATGCAAGTTTTATTCAAACATAGCACTTTTTTACCAAGTTTTCACTACGGTTCCTGTTCTAGAAGTGCCACAAAGCATTTTTCACTTTCAAGAACGTTATATTTCTCATTACCATTTTCTTTCTTTTTTTTTTGGATTTTTACCCTTTTTCCTGGGGTATATCTTGTTGTTGGAACAAATTATTTTGAAGGTTACCCTAGCAGTGCATTAGCGAGATACCTTATGTTTGGGACAAATTTATTTGAAGGTTACCTTGGTAGTGCGTTGGCAAGATACCTTGTGTTTGGGATGAATTGCTTTGAAGGTTACCCTGGTAGTGCGTTAGTGGGATACCTTATTGTTCAGACAATGCCTAAATCAAGCTGTGAGTTAGAAGACATAGATCAAGATTTATTCTAAAGCAAGATTTAAGTACTTGGCCCTAGTGTCTAGCAATGATAGATTATCTTTTGATACAATAACATGTTTGGATAGAGTATACCCCTTTTGGACAATGGCTCATGGCTCAGATAATTCTGGATAGGATAGGATCAATGATAGTGACTCATATCAAGATGTTTTCCATAAGAAAGTGTAAAGTGTACACCAAAAATTTGTCAAGATCAAGATAAGTTGGATTTTGGATTAAAATGGATTGGATTTATTATGGATACGTTGATATGCTTCCACTTGAAATGGTGCACATAGATGCTCGATTCTATGAATGACACTTGTTTTCCAAGTTTTCACCATGGTACTTGTCCAAAGTGCCACCATAGTTCTTTTCACTAGAGGACGATTTTTCCCGTGACTATTTTCTTGATTTTTTATATTTTTTTGATGTCACACAAGATGCTTGTTTATTAGGTTTTCATCATGGTGACAATTTGTTTCTCATGTTGAACCCCCTAGTGGTGTTGATGTAGATACTATTGGTGCTAATATGGGTGTTGTTGTTGTCATGATGTGCCAACAATATCTTACTTGGAGGAGTTTTTTTTCTAAGATACAAGCGCTTGAGTGTAACCCTTGATGCCTTTTGTCTTCTTTTTCGATACTAGAATCAACCTTACCTTGATACGCACACCGTGCTAGAGTGCCCTTAAAATCCTTATGATAAAGATTTGTTACCAAGACACAGTGAATGTGAGATTTGGATATTATGTATGTCAAATTTGATAATGGGGTATGTTGAGGGATATGAGATTTAGATGGATTGGTCGACAGTTTGGAATCTTTGACTCTCCAAACTTGGGATGATGAGCAATGATGGGTGGATATGGAGATTCAATTGGAACCAATGCCTTGATATACCATGTAGGTTTCTCTTGAAGCTCTCTTTTGTATTTATGGACATCTTTGATGGATGAGCTTCCCTTTTTTATTTTTCCCCATAGTTTCTTTGATTGATGGAGTTTGATAGGGATGCTTTTCTTTCTTTTTCTTTTGTATCCTTTTGAATTTTTCTTGTCCATTTTGTTTTACCGATTAGTTTGCTTCAATGACTTGTTCCTTTCTTTGATATAGTTTTTTCCCTTGTTCTTGGTCCCAATTAGAGGGTTGAAATATGCATGGATGATGATTCATGATTTGGCTAGTTGTAGCATTGGTAGCAATTTCATCATAAGGACTCTTTGTGCCCTCTATGTTAATGCTTGCATTAGATAAAGTTTCCCCTAGTATTATAGAGGTATCATTGATATGTTCAAATTCCTTAGTTGTTGAATAACCAAGACCTTGATGCTTAGGATTGCTAATAATCTGCACTGGTTCTAGAATACCTTGTTCATGTTTGCCTAATCCTTTGCCTTGATAATGCACTTGTTGAATTTTTTTATTTGTGATAGGATATGATTTACCTTGGAAATAAGATGCTAATCCTTCTCTACTCTATTGTGGATCTTCGAAGGTGATAGCTTCTTCACTGGTAGGATCCTTCATATGTGACATAACCTCCTAATTGATATCTTTAATTTGATCCTATGAAATATCATATTTTGATGGCCCTTCAAAATATATTGGTCTTTCTTTGAATTTTGTATACCCAATGCTCTATTGCTCAGGATTGTCAATTATCTTTGTTGATTTTAAGATACTATGCTCAATATTTTAATACTTGATGTTTTCAATCTACATGGAGGATGTTTCTAATTTTAATGCTTCTTCTTGATCAATTTCTTATATTTTTATAGATTCTACTATACTTTGATCATGTGTAAATATATTAAGAGTAGGCGACTCTGGTTCCTTACTTATGATATCAAGAGTATGAGACTCTTGTTTTGGATGAAGATCATGTATATGCCCATTAGGAGTAAGCATCTCATGGGTAGATGTATGTGTACTTGGTGTATGGATTTGTTCTTCTTTTGAAAATCTTTGGATGTATTGGAAGATATCTGCCAAGTCATCGTAGTATTTTGATGATAGGGATTCTTGATCTTGACTTTGTATGGTATTATATTTGATATGCTTTAGTTCATATTTTTGACATGGATCAATTTTAAAGAAGAGATTGCTCGTAAAGGATCCTTGGATTTCCTCAAAATTTGGACATATGGGTGATAGCTCTTGGCTTAGATTTTTTGTATTGGTTATAAGTGTTGGATTAAGATTCTCTTGATCATCAATATGTATTGTCATGAGGTTGGATGATGCCACTATATCTTGAATTGAATCATTGCTAGAATTGGGTGATTGATTTTGATCATTTTTGGGATTATATTCTTGATGTATTTCCTCTTGCTCATTGAATGATGTAGAGATATTGTCAATGTGATCAGTGATAGATAGCTCTTGATCGTTTTTGACTTTTGAAGTTGAGATATTGTTATTATTTTCATTAGTTTTTGAACCTTAAACGTCATATTCAATAGCTATTTCTCCTTGATCAATAAGGTCTTGGATGAGATTTTTGAGTGTAACACATTCTGATGCATCATGAACTTTTACTCCATGGTATTTACAATAGGTATTTGTCATTGTACCATGGGAATTTGATGGTAGGTTCAACACTTCACATCAGTTTTGGAAGTGTGATAAGTTTGGCATCAACTAATTGGTTTAACACACCCTTAATTGGCTCCCCTAAATGAGTGTATTTGTGTTCAGTAGTTTGGTTCGATTGTAAGTCTTGTTGTGGTGGAAATGGATTTTGAGATGGAATTTCTTGCTGGTTTTGAGATTGATGATCTTGATGATGTTGTAGTTTATGATTTTGATGTGGATATTATTGATTTGCGGGTTGATATTGTTGATGGATTTATTTGGATTTTGTGACCATTGATGTTGTTTATTCACTTGATATTGTGGAAATAGACTTTTTTGTTGATATGAATCAATGCTTCGATGATGGGGGAAGTGTTGTTGATGTGGATATTGGGATGTTTGTGGAATGATGTTTGTCTATTTTTGACATGCAATGTCTTGATGTTGAACATGGTATTAGCAATACATCATATTTTGATTTCGTTCAAGTTCCTCAACCTTTTTCTCAATTTCATTTAGGGAAATTTGATGTTCTTGACTTAGTCCTTGCTGGTGATTTTGAAACCCTTGATAAGAGTGATTTTGATATGGATGAAGATTTTGATTGAAATCAGCCATGTGACAAGATGCTCCAAAACCTTGATTAGGGGAATTGACAGTTGATATATCATTGACATTTGCGGCATATGATGTCTCCATGGGTGTGTAGACTGGAATTGGATTTGGGTAATAGATTGACATGTTTATGGTTGCATTTTTGGGATGTTTTAATGCTCAATACCTTGTCGTAAGGTCACTCGATTTATATCCCCATGGGCCATTTTCATCATCGGTGGTGTTTTTTGGGGGTATGCTAGAACTACTTTTTTTGGCCTCCATATTTTTTCTATGTTGTGATATCATAATTGTCATAAACGAGTGCCAAGATTTTGTGGACGTTTGGTGATTCCTAACTATGGAAAAAAAATGCTTTTTTTTTTAGATTTTATTCTTTAAGGAAAATGAAATTGCATTTGTTTTTGGGATTTTCTATTGAGTATGCAAGTCTGGTTCACCCATTAAAAAGCGTGTATATAAGTTTCTTAATAAGAGGTCCTAGTTGTGGTAAGATTTCAAGATGTTTCCCTTGATCATAAACTTTGGACTACAACGCTTCTTTGAAAGGTGGAATATGGATTTTCATTTAAGTATTTTGGTCTTTCCTGAGATCATGAAGGATGGATACCTATTGCCATGTAGGAGGTGGTAATATGGGTCTCCCAGTTGCGAGATATGCTTTCTCTTCTTCTTTATCTTGGATGTTGGTTGTGTTTCTCCATTGGTTTGGTGTTTCTTTTGTATCGAATATAAAGCTCCTTGAACTATTGATTATGTATGTTTGTTCTCCTTCAATCAATTAAAATTTTGGTTGTATGACAACTAGTGTAAGGTTTGGTTGTTGAACTAGAGAAACTGGAAACCAAATGTCATAAGGTGAAAGTGTTGGTGTTTTGATATGGTTGTTGTCATTATCAAGACCCTAAGGTTTGAGTGATGTTTTGGGGATGACACTATTCTTTGGAACTCAAAATAATGAAAGGTTTAGATCGATATTTCACTTCTTCTTCTAGATGATATGTTGCATAAAATCTTACTTGAACTAGCCTTGAGGTTCAAGCAACTGTTAATATCTTAGAAGTGGGGGTGAGGGAATAATCCAAGTTTGTTTCAAAAGTAGGGTGGAGTGTTGAAGATGGGTGAAGGACTATATGACGTATCTTGGGGATTTCAATTGTTTAATTCCAACAAGGATCTTGTAACCAACTTCAAATAATTTTATTTTTATTTTTAGTAGGACAGAGAAAAAGTGATAGGTCTGAGACAAGAGCGACCAGTTTTGAGCAAAAGCGACAAATTTTGTCAACTGCAACCAATTTTTTGTCAAGTGCACTTAGTTTTGAATAACAAGTGTGAATAGAAATTTCAAATACAACCTATGTGTGTAGCTTCTCAATGTGGTAAATTACATAGTCAAAAGAGAGCTATTTGAGCAAGTGCACCCAAATTTTTGGTAAGTGCAATGGGAAAATTTTATCAAATGCAACACAAAAAGATCAAGTGTGTCCATTTTTATAGCAAGTGCGCCAAGTTTTTCAAAAGTGATAGATTTTCATCAATAGATGTTATGGGATAGAGAGAAAAAGTGATCTATTTTTGGCAAGTGCGACCAAATTTTGGTCAAGTGCGATAGAAACAGTAGCAAAACAACCTTTGTGTAGATTTTTTTTCCAGTTTTAGTATTTGGCAGTAGCTTGGATGCTTTTTATAGTTTTGGATGATTTTGATTGATTTGATTCAAGATTTTGGAAAGTGATATCATGCAACACAATAATCAAAACTTACGTGACCTAAATTTCTATACTTCAAGCACGTTTCCCTCCATGAAAGCTCAAAGTTCATAGAGGTAGAAATGCTAAAGTTATAGTTTCCAATGTTTACTTTTTCCTTAATGCAATGTGAAATGTGAGCCTAAACATTTGGAAACCTTCAAAGATATTGTTTTAAGATATCCTTTAGGAGTGCAAATAGATGGCTCTTTTCAAAGGGTTCATGTGCTAAGTCAAAAGGGTTTGCCATTTTAAAACCATGTTAAGTGCTTGTTTTGATGTGTTCATTTTTAATTCAAGCACAAAGTTTGATGTTTCCCAGTAATAGATCTTTGGAAATTTCATGAAGACAAAGTACACCCTAGGGATAGATACTTCCTCCTAGATGGGCTTACCTCATTCCCTGAGGGATGATTTTACATGCAACGAATGGAGAGGGTTTTACGCTCAACCATAAGTCAAACTTGGCAAGTAACTTCTCGAAATCAAAATTTCGAAGCACCACTTCAAAGAATTCTTTGGATAAAAGGGGTGACTTCTACAAACATTAGTTCTTAGTCATGTTTTGGGATAACTGGTATTTATAAATGTGAGAATTTTCTCAATTAAGAGGCCTCCCAGCCCTTGCGGGATTTTACATATCACATGGATACTGAGGGAGACATTCATCGACATAGAACATCTGCACCAAGTGGGTGATGAAATTTTCTCAAAAACACAATAATTTATATAGCGAATCAAAACAAAAGTATCGCTTGGGTCGCCATTGAGTTCTCCAACAGGGGATATGTCTCAAAAGGCAGGCCCTCTAAAGGTATGCTTTGAAATGTAACCAAATGTGTGAATTTCAAGATATTTTTCATCACCCAAGATCGTCAAAAGGCGTAAGGTGAGAGGATGAACACATAGTTTATCAAACATGAAATACATAGTATACACTTCATTGCAATGTTCCTTTTAAGCCCCTCGAGTGGTGCTATCTAAAAAAATGAAATAAGGTGTGTACAAGATAGTAGTGGTTCTTTTTATGTTCACCCAATCGAAATGTTCTAGATTTTAGACAATAATATCATAGTGTGCAAAA
Organism: Sequoiadendron giganteum; assembly: GCA_007115665.2. Taxonomy (NCBI): domain Eukaryota; kingdom Viridiplantae; phylum Streptophyta; class Pinopsida; order Cupressales; family Cupressaceae; genus Sequoiadendron; species Sequoiadendron giganteum. The sequence goes on from CM021104.1 coordinate 364,951,108, forward strand.
CAAGAATTTGATTTGTTCATTTTTAAACACCAACCAGAGTGTTTTTCTAAACCTTGTCTTAACAAATCGTGTGTTCGTCAACAAATTGAAATCTTTTGGTCAACAAAAATAAAACATCCTTTTAAGAGCACCAAATTGAAAGTGTTCATTTGTAGGGTTCTTTTTAAGCACCAATCTAAAATTCTCTAACTTATGAAAGCTTTGAAGAATTCATTTTAGTTGCACCAAAATCAAAATGTTTGTTTATGGGGTTCTTTTTAAGCACCAATTTGAAATTCTCTAACTTATGAAAGCTTCGAAGAATTCATTTTAGTTGCACCAAAATGGAAAAGTTCATTTGTGGGGCTCTTTTTAAGCACCAATTTGAAATTCTCTAACTTACAAAAGCTTTGAAATTTTAAAATTCTTCGACCATTCGTCTTCCTTGCAATAAACACAATAATTGTTTTTGGATAAACACTAGTTATACTTCTGCAAATCTTGCATATCTAACATTAGTACTTGTCAAACATTCAAACCAAGTACCCATTAGCATTAGAAATCAAAAATTAACTTTCAAATTTTGGACAAAACTTAACTAGGCAAAAGCGAAAGAAAAAAATCAAAAGCGCCCTCTATCAGAAAGGAGAAGCGCAAGAAAAAGTCAACAGAGCCCTCTATCAAAAAGTAGAAGTGCAAGAAAAAGTCAAAAGCACCTCTGTGTTTTTTTCTAAAAGTGCTACAAAAAGTCAGTAGTGCTAAAACTAATGTCGAGTGCATGAAAACCGTGAAGTCAAGTGTGAAATCTTTTTAGAACTTATGCGTGAAGATTTTTCCAGTGCACTTCCGGAACCCGCAACTTCAAATTTAGCTCAGAAAATGATTAGTGCTAAGGAATAAAGTCCCACTGGGCATGCTTGAATGCGTAAGAGGGAAATTGATGGATTCAAACAAGATAAGTGAAATGAATTGAAGCTAGTCTAACTCAAAACAAGAATCCAGATTTATTCCCATTACTCACAAAATGAATGATATTAGAACAATGAATTCAATAAAAGTAAATGAAACAAAAACAAGAACAAATTAATTCAAACTAAATCATTACCCATCTCATGTCGGAGTGTGTTCGCAAAGATGTGGGGTTGTTCATATCAATGCAAAGCCTCCATTGTTAGGAAATAGATTGAGCAATCAAAGATTCATAATTTTATCAATCATGAAAATGGTTGAGGATAATTAATTAATTGATTTAATTAATTAATATTTTTGGAATTTGAACGTGCAAATCAAGTTTAACTTTTGTAAACAAAGTTGTATTTGTTTGATTTGAGTTTTTATGATGTTTTTAAATAATTAATTCAATTATTAAGATTTGGAGGAAAGTGACATAATTAAATGATTGTGTTAATAATTTAATTGACTCAAGTGAATAAAGTAAATTAGCGACATAATTAAATAATTGATGTTATTTAATTAATTGGGAGGAATAAAGTTAGATTAGGACTTTATTAAATAAATATAATTTTTTAATTCGTCGAATTGGATGAAAAAGTGAATTAATTAAATAACGTAATATTTTTCAATTAATAGATGAATTTAGGGGTTTACGACTCTATTAAATAAATGAAATTTATTAATTCACCAAAAAATGGTGAAAAAGTGAATTAATTAAATAATTTTGTATTATTCAATTAATAGAGGAAATTAGGGTTTTTGATGCAATTGATGTAAAATACAATGATATTTAGTGATAATGATGTCGATGATGAGAAAATGTCATTTAGGACGTGTGATAAGTGTTAAGTCATTTTTACATGTCTACAAATCGTAATGGGTATTGAAGGGGGTTAGTGTTTGATGGTATATGGTTGGTGTATTTTTGTGGAGGTGGATGATGTGGGATGTAATTATGTTGGGTGATAATGTGAAGATATGGGATGTTGATTAGGATTTTGAACTTATTGCATAGTTGTATTGGATGGGTATCATAATGGGAGTTTTATTGTGAGGATGTGATGGTTGAGGAGGTTGTGGATATGATTACGGAACATGAGTGGAAGCTAGTATGCGAGAAGAATATGGTAAAGGTGTGTGAGAATCATGGTAGGTTGGTTGGATTGAATGTGATTGAGTTGGAACAAGGGGAATATGATAAGATGTGAATGATGAGTTATTTGACACAAGAACCCCCATGCCACCTTGAGAGGTGGTGTAGACTAATAAGTGCAGTGTGGAAGATTGGATATTTTATGGGATGGAACTCAAAAACTAAGAAGAGGATAGCGGGTCATAACCCTAAATAGGACTAAGTATTGACCTTGATCCTAATGTGGGAATTCGAACAAGGGAAGGTGATACTTGAATCATTACATCATTCCTAAAGTCAGGTATAGGAGCCCATGAATTCTTAGGATGAGTCTTAGGGGTAGATGGTTGAGTATGATCTAATTATTGTGTGACATTGAATCTGAGTGGAAATTTAGCATCATGTATGAGAAGGTTGGCTAGGATTGTCTCGTTGTGAGTATCTATGAGGTGGTCAATTATTTCCATGTTAGTGAGATTGTCCAAAAATTATTGGATATTAGGGGAAAGCTCAGGTTGGGATACCATCTCTTCCTTGATGGAGACTAGACCATTGGGTTGAGTAGGATTTGATGATCCTATTTATATTTTGGGGTGTTGAGAGTCTTCACTATTAAGAAAATTGAAATTTTATTGGCAGGACTTTTGTTGTTGTTGTTCTATGAGTTTTATAAGTTGTAACTCTGTGGTGATGGGCATGAAAGATTGGATGATGATTAAAGTGGATAATTCCAAGAACAAGATTAATCAAGAGTGATTGGATGGATGATTTGATCTTTGATTTAGTGCTTAGGCTATGAATAAGAATCTATATTGATGGTGATTTATTGGATTGTTAGTTGAGATAGGAAAATTTCTCAGGCAAAAATGGTGTAGGTGTTTAGATTAATACTTGAGATAGGTGAAGTTATCATTAATAAATGATGTTGATACAACTATACCTCTTGCTTGAGGTTATATAGCTTGACTGAGAGAGATTACCAACTCAATATAGGCACAATTCCTAAGAAAGTGTGATGATGATGGTTTTATTGATGATTTAGGTTCTCAAACAAGTGATAAAAGGATAGGTTTTTTATTAGAATGATGTTGGTGATCATAGGTTGTGTTTAGGAATATCTTTGTGTTAGGAGGATGAATGTTTGATTAAGTTTGTATGAGTCAGTGTGACTAAAATAATTGGTATGGGTTGGATATGAGTCAAAAAATATTTTATTGCGGTGTTTGACTTAGAAAAGTGATGGCTATCTTGTTCTAAATGAGTTTTGTTTCTAGAATTTGTCTAAAAAATGAGGTCACCATAGTATAGGATGATGCCACTCAAATAGAGATAGATCAAATTCTGACCCTAAAATAGGTGAAAATGAGGTCGCCCTAGTACAAAACCAAGCCACACAAATAGAGAGACTAAATTTTGGCCCTAAACCAAATGAAAATGAGGCTTCCCTAGTGTAGAACTAAATCACCCAAAAAAAGATAGACCAAATTCTCACCATAAGCCAAGTGAAAATGAGTTTGCCCTAGTACAAAACTAGGTTGCTCAAATAGAGATAGACCAAATTATAACATTAAACCAGGTGAAAATAAGGCTACCTTGGTATAGAATCAGGTTTCCCAAATAGAAATAGACCAAATTTTGACTCTAAACTAGGTAAAAATGAGGCTGCCCTAGTATAAAACCAAGCCACCCAAACAAAGATAGACTAAATTCTAACCTTAAACAAAGTGAAAATGATTTCACCTTTGTACAAAACTAGGCCAACCAAATAGGGTTTGACAAAAAAATTGAGTTATCTAGGTAGACAAGGTTGCCTAAAATAAGTTGAGGTGACAAGACAGATAATGTTCAACCTTGGAAAAAGATGACTCAATACTTTGCAAGAAAAAAATCACATGAATAAGACATGTTTGGTTGAATAAGGGAGTTTGACAAGCACTGGTATGAACAATAAGACACACCAAACATGCTTGTATTTCTATAATTAATCAAGCAAGTATGTTAACTTAGTATAGGCCCACAAATCAAAGGCTAATATCCTCAAATGAATGGGTAACTAGGGTATGCAAAGGTCATGTACCACCCTTACACCTAGGTTATCTTAGAAGGACAAAGTCCTATCAAGGGATATAGGTCACCTCAAAAAGGAAAAATACATGGTGAGTAACTTCAGGCATGATATTGTACCCTACACCACACTAAGTAATGGCCAAAAGGTCTTATCTAGGCTTTACAAGATTTTAGGGGAGTCCTCTAAATACCAAGAGGGTATGTGAGACACAGTCATGAACACTAGCTTGTCACAAGTATGGGTTAAGAACATTAATCCACTCAAACCAACCCAACACTCCTAGTTTGGAATCACCCAAACATTAGATTTTTGCTAAACATGATGTGACTACATTGGATACAACTTTTGTTCTCCCCCTTTTTATACTCCACTGATAACACGCGGTTAAGATTATCCCTTGGGGTGATGAAATTTTCAAGCAAACCTCCTAAAGGGAAAGGCTATACGAGGTGTTTTTGATCACCCAAGATCACATAAAGTGCAAGGGAAGAGAATACACACAAACTAGTATGCCTTAGGAATTAAAAAAAAGATGGGCCAAATCATGGTTTTTTATCTCCAAGATCACCAAATGGTGTGAGGAGATAGCATACACCAATTATTAGACCCCAAACATATCAATAAAATTTATTGAAACTCTAATCTACTTTAGTTCCTAATTTAGTTAAAAAAACAACTGTCTTTGACCATGGGGATACAAGATAAATGTTAGTAGTTTCACTTTGTTATTTGGCTAACATATGACTTGCAAAATATGGTTAATAAAAACACACCATAGCCAAATAATCATTAGTAGATTAGTTCAACATAATATAAAAAATATATTTTTGGAAAATGAACAAAAAAAAGGGCCACCTCACTATAGAACAAGATCACCCAAACAAAGATAAACACTTTTTATATACTTATCAAGACAAGGTTTTCCAACTATGTAATGAGGCGACCCAAACTCGAGGCCGCCTAAAGAGGTAACAAGGCCACCAAAGTATGAGTTCCGCCATAAAAAATAGAATTAAATCAACAAATATTAGATTTTGGATTCTTTGGTAGTAGATTAGGTTTCATATAAACCTAAAAAAAAAAATTGTAAGCAAATCAAGAGATTAGTTGTCAAAAAGTGTGAAAAAACATAAATTAAAATGGTGAAATTTAAGTTTCAACACTTTGATGATGAGGTTGCCCCAACATAGAAGGAGGCCACCCAACCATGATGAGGTCGCCCAACCATGACCAAGTGCACATGTCAAGACTTAAAAATAACCAATTTAAGTTAGTGATAGATGAAAAGTGGGTCCCACAAGGCATTCCATAAATGTGTGCATGAAATATTGCATTTAAATGAATAATTTAAGTACCTAAATTGAACAAACACAACAAACAAGAAAACACTCGAGATTAGGCATTAGGAAATAAAATAAACATAAAAGCATTTAAACAATCCATGTTTGATCACCTAGTTGCATAAAAATGGTTTACCCTTTGATTAGTTGGATGTGTGCTCTTCAATCCTATAGCATAAACTTGCATTCCAAATTGTGATGATTTTGCATGGGTTGATGATGGATTTATAGATTCTTTTTGAGGAAGATCAATGGTGATGTTTGAATGGATAGGTCAAGGGCTAGGATGGAATGAGATCTCTCAAGCCATGAGATTGTGCCAAGTGGCGCAATATAGTGGCTTGAGAAGACCTTGGTACTTGTGGAGGTACCTTGAAGTATGGAAAGATCTAGCCATAAAAGAAAGATTTTTCCTACACTCTAAAGAGGATGGGGATGAGAGGAATAAAGGAATTTTTAATTCCTTGAGTGTGGAAGAAGTGTACTTTTGGGACAAGGACCCATGTGGGGTTCCTTCCTAGAAGGGGAAAACCTTTAAGGCTATAGTAAAAAGGGGGTGACTAATAAATGGAAAGGATTTGACCCCTTTCTTAATCATGGATCAAGAATGTGCACATGTTTAGGGGTGGGATTAGCTGGGTAATTAAGATTAGAAATAGAGTGCAAGTGAGAGTGTTGGAGGATGTGACACATGAGGATAAAATTAAATAAGTAGAATTTATTTATTTAATTTAAGAGAAGAAGAAGGTAGGGTAGGATAGGTTATTAATTCAGAATATTAATTAATTTACCCTAGATAGATAAAATAGATACATAATATTAACTAAATAAAAATATTATTTAATTAATATAGAGTATGGGAAATATTAATTAAATAAATATCACTTTATTTAATAGATATGATCAAGAATAAATGAGCTAGGATTAAATTGGCCAAATTTAATGATCAATTTTAGATGTCTACAACATGAACGAATCCTTGAAAAAAAAATATAGCTGCTTCCTCTCCACTATTGTGCATGTTTTGCACACATGCCCCACCATGGGCAGGGGCCCCCTCTTTTCGCTCTAGACGGGTTGCTTTGCTCCTATCTCATTTTGCATGCCCCTTTTTTGGAGCCTAAATTTGTCATGTGCCATCAAACAATCAAATTCCCTGACCAAATTCACCTACCTAAGTTTCACTAAGTCTTTTGCTTTTGCGGAAGTGCTCTTGTGGGTTTCCCTTCGCTCATTGCGCCGACGTCCTCCAGGCCTCATCCCTGCTCACTTGATTCACTTTTTTCTTCATTTTTGACTTTGGGGATAGGTTTCCTATGGACTTGGGATGTTTTTGTGGTGCCTAAGTGAATTTCCAAGGTTTCATTAAGTTTCAGGAAGTTGCGAATTTTCATTTTGGAACTCCGTCCCTCCGCGGTTGTTCCGGGAACTCCGTCCGTCCCTGGTTGTTTTTGAAACTCTATCCCTCTATGACTGTTTCCAGAACTTCATCCCTCCTTTTCCATTTTTCCTTATGTCCACCCCCGACGTTGTGGCTCCTAGAACCCGGCCCCTCTATGGTCGTTTCCGGAACTTCGTCCCTCCATGGTTGTTCCAAGAACTTCGTCTGTCCCTAGCTATTTCTGGAACTCCATCCCTCCGTGGTTGTTCTGAGAACTCTGTCCATCCTTGGTTGTTTCTAGAACTCTGTCCCTGTGTGGCCATTTCTAGAACTTTTTCCCTAGTTTTCCATTTTTCCTTCCATCTGCCCTCGACATTCTGGCTCCCGAAACCTTGCCCCTTCGTGGTCGTTTGTAGAACTTCGTCCCTCGGTGGCTGTTCCGAGAACTCCATTTGTCCCTGGCTGTTTCCGGAACTCCATCCCTCTATGGAAATTTTTGGAACTCCATCCCTCCTTTGTCATTTTTCCTTTCATTTTCCCCCGGTGTTCCGGCTCCCAAAACCTAGCCCCTCTATGGCCGTTTCCAAAACTTTGTCCCTTCGCGGTTGTTCTGGGAACTCTGCCCGTCCCTGGCTATTTCTGGAACTTCATCCCTCCAAGGCTGTTCTAGGAACTCTATCCATCCCTGGATGTTTCTAGATCTTCATCCCTCGGTGGCTATTCTAGGAACTTTGTCCATCCTTGGCTATTTTCGGAACTCCGTCCCTCCATGGCCGTTTCCAAAACTTCGTCTCTCCGCAACTGTTCTGGGAACTCCGACCATCCCTGGCTATTTCTAGAACTTTGTACCTCCGTGGCCATTTTCGGAACTCCGTCCCTCCTTTTTCATTTTGCCTTCCGCCCGCCCTCAACATTCTGGCTCCTAGAACCTGACCCCCCCATGGCCGTTTCCAGAACTTCATCTCTCTGAGGTTGTTTTGGGAACTTCATCTGTCGCTAGCTATTTCCTGAAGTTTGTCCCTTTGCAGCTATTCCAGGAACTCCTTCCATCCTTGGCTATTTCCAAAACTCCATCCCTCCTTTTTCATTTAGCCTTTCGTTCGCCCCCAACGTTCTGGCTCCAGGAACCCGGCCCCTCCGTGGCTGTTTCTAGAACTTCGTCCCTCTACGGCTGTCCTGGGAACTCCGTCCGTCCCTGGCTATTTTCAAAACTCTGTCTCTCTGCGATTTTTCTAGGAACGCCGTATGTCCCTGGTTGTTTCTGAAACTTTGTCCCTCCATGGCCATTTCCGGAATTCCTCCCTCCTTTACCGTTTTGCCTTTCGTCTGCCCCCGTCGTTTTGGCTCCCAGAACCCGACCCCTCCATGGCCGTTTTTGGAACTTCATCTCTCTGCGGTTGTTCTGAGAACTTCATCTGTCCCTGGCTGTTTCCAAAACTCTACCCCTCTGATGCCGTTTCTGGAACTCCATCCCTCTTTTTTTGTTTTTCCTTTCGTCCGCCCCCGGCATTCCGGCTCTAGAAACCCGATCCCTCTGTGGTCATTTTCGAAACTCCATCCCTTTGTGGTTGTTTGAGGAACGTTATCCATCCCTAGTTGTTTCCGAAACTCCACCCCTCTGTGGCCATTTCCAGAACTCCATCCCTCTACGACTGTTCCAGGAAATCCTTCCCTCCTTGGCTAATTTTGGAACTTCATCTCTCTACAACTGTTCCAAGAACTCCGTCTGTCCCTGGCTGTTTCCAAAACTCCACCGCTCTGTGGCCATTTCTGTAACTTTGTCCCTTCTTTATCGATTTTCCTTCTTCCCAAAACCCAACCCCTCTGTGGCCGTTTCCGAAACTCCACCCCTTCGTGGCCGTTTCTATAACTCTATCCCTCCTTTGTTGTTTTGCCTTCCATCCGCCTCGAGTGTTCCAACTCTTGGAACCTAGCCCCTCCATGGCCGTTTCTGAATTTATGTCCCTCTGCGGCTGTTCCAGGAACTATGTCCCTCCCTGGCTGTTTCCAGAACTTCGTCCCTTTGCGGATGTTTCGAGAACTCCGTCTATCCCTGGCTATTTCCACGACTCTGTTCCCCATTCTCTATCTGTCTTCCTTCTGCCTTTCATCCGTAGCCCAACTTTCGTTGGCACTCCCATGCCCGACCTTGGGGAATGTTGTCCCTTGTTCATTGTCTGCCTTCCTTTCATCTTCCGTCTGTCGCTCGACTTCTGTCGGTGCTTTCGGGCCCGAGCTTGGGGAATGTTGTTCCTCGTTCGTTGTCTTCCTTCCTTTTGTCTTTCATCTGTCGCTTGACTTTTGTTAGCGCTTCTAGGCCTGGCCTTGGGGAATGTTGTCCCTCATTCGCTGTCCGCCTTCCTTCCATCTTCTGTTCGTCGTTCGCCTTGGCGCCCGCCCCCCTTGGGCACACATTAATGTTTATTGTCTAAATGAGCTCCAAATATGAATATTATGATCTTTCGATGATGCATGGGTGAATCTAACAAGGATTTTTCAGGATTTGACTAACATTTTCCTTGATTTTTGTATGAAAGCACTTATGAAACTTCATGTATGCAGGTTTCCAGAAGCCTACCACGGGTCCATCAGGGAGACCCATTGAGAAAGTTGAACAAGGAAAAGCACATAGCTCCTGTCACCATCCATTTTATGTCCATCTTTCTTCATAGCACCCATCAATAGAGCTGGCATTTGAAGAAGGCCTGTGCTAAGGAAGTCAATGAAAAAAATGCAAGGGGGTGGCCTTGAAGAAAGCATAAGGGATTTTTCCTAATTTTCACCAAATGATGATCTTTAAGGAGTTGTCTGCCCGAATCAGGGGCAACCAATCCATTGATTCCAGTCATCAACAAGCCCATTTGATCCAATGAGGAATGTTGCAAGTCCATCAAGCAAAGGGAATCTTTTAGGCAGTTTCTGCTACAATAGAAGGGAAATCAACAAGAGGACAAAACTGCTACAACACCCGGGCACTAAAAGACAAAATAGGGAAAAGTCAAAAGATGTATTTTAAATTGTTGAATATTGTGGGGTAGGTGAAGCCCTAGTGCAATCAAATCTAGGCCACACAATGTAATTCAATCCTAGACATTCATTCAAGCTTTGGAAAACTATAAATAGTGGTCTCCCCCTCATTTGTAAAGGGTTGGAGAGTTGGTGTAAAAGCATTCTGCAGCAATAGAAAGCAACATTACATGATTTATGGGTGTTTCCTTTTGATCTTGCTCATTATGTGTGCATGGTTCTACTTCCCTTATTATTTTAGTTGTTAGTTTCTTGAAGGGAAGTGATGATGCTGTTTGTTATTATAATATTTGATGAATTTATAGCTCATGTTTTTTGTGGTTTGTTGATGATGAACTACTTTGTAAAGCTAGTCTAAGCTTCCTTCCTTTAGTGCTGCAACTTAGTTCGATTGCATGTGCATGATTTTTGTGTGTAATCTAAAAATCTGCAATTTAGAAGATTGCACTGGTTTTGTGTAACTGTAGGTTCCTCTTGGCCAAGCAAAACCCAATTTAGGGAGTTTGTCTACTGTAGCAACCTCCATGATCACTGTTCATTCATAGTTTCAGGTCCAGGAACCTCTTCTCTTCCCTGCCTTTTTTCCTTTTTTTTAATAAGTAACCTATGCTAAGGTTCATTGCACATTGTAAAGCTAAATCCAATGATATAATGGAGTTCAAGATTTTTGTTTGAACCTGCAACAAATGCACAACAACTCTCCCAGCTTAAAAAAATCCATTTGCAGATCCAACTTTCCCACTTTGCAACTCATCTATAAGTCTGCCTTGCGATTCCAATAAATCATATGAAACAATTGAGATATTCCAAGCACTATCAAGACCTGACATTAGAGACCTTGGGATAGTGTTTTGCAATTTGATTGTGTAAGATAATCTTTCAAGAGAGGTAGTGCACCTATGCATTACCTGTGTTGAGAAGTGCATAAAAAACACATCAACATCCACCTAGCTCCTTAATTCCTACAAAACAAATAAAAGACAAATGAAAAGACTAGGGCATAAATATATATTTATATGTCTTGTTTTTTATTAATATAAATTTAATTTAATTATGAAAATTAAATTAATTATGTCCACATATGAAGTGACCTCAAAATAACTTTTTAATAGTTAGTAACTGTGCTTTAAATTATTTCTTAATTAAAAGTATGTTAAAACAAAAGGAAATAAAATTTACATAGTTGAATAAATTTGAAATAGGTGGGGTAAAATTAAAAAGTAGATAGAGAATATAAATAAATTTTACTTAATTTTAAAATCTTAATTATTTTATTTTATATTAATTTAATTTATTTTTCATTATAAAATGAAGAGGCATAACTTCTTCAAACCTTTAGCTAATTAACAAAATGTTAAATTAAATTTTATTATTAAGTTGAACAAAATTTCCTCTTAGAACGTAGCCAATCTTGCCCTCAAATTTGGCATAAAATAGATGACATGATTTTATTTAGTTGTTTTTTATGAATATGTGTGTCTATTAATTAAAGATCAAAATATAATACACATATTAACAAAAAATGGTAGGAGGACACAAGGTCACTCCCCAAAGTCACATGCACAGTGCCCAAAAAGAAAGAAAAACTCAGAAAACAAAGCCACTAAGTGGCGAGAGCAGTGCTAGCAGGGGGTAGAGGAGGATCTCGGTCATGTATTTTACACCATACATCAGCGGGGTGATGAGTTTAGTTTATGGTTTAATTATTGATAAGGTTGTTGTCTATTTCATGCAGTTGTCACGAGACTTTGATACTTGGGAGTTGATCTTTTCATAATGTTTCCTTGAAACCATAGACTTTGGACATGAACTTATTTTCATAACTTTCAAATGATATTGACATGCTATGTGAATTGACTGTGTTAATTTTGCATGTGATTAATGAATGTCACTTTAAGATAATTATGGGTATGTAGTTGCTGTGCATGCTAACGTTGTCATGCAGATAATTTGGCCTATAATTCAGGAAGATTCCACTAGCTGGTCATGTGCCATATCGGTCAACAAGGTGGTCATTTAATGAAGAGAAGACTCTTGGTGGCGGGAGATTCCTCATGCACATCAGATTGTAACCTCCTTGTAATGGTCTTAAATTTTGTCGAGCATGCACTGGCATTACTGTTGTGCCAGATTCACGTTAAAGAAATCACACCTAATAGGTTCTATGCATGCATAGCTGCCTCTTCCCTTTTTCGTACTTTCCCTTAGGTGGTGTCCTTTGTGTTTGCGGGAGTTGACCGCCTTGCTAGGTGGTTGGATAAATAAGGCTTTGATGTTCCTTTTTGAGCTCTCAGACATAATATAGAATATTTTTTAATTTTGTGTAATCACACTCTTGAGTTTTTCAATAATACAGTCATGTTGCTCATTTCTACTCTTGTTTTCCAATAAATGAAATGAAGTTATAAGTTCATTTATCTAAGTCTATCTTAGTTTTAGGGAATACTTGTCCAAGGGGGCCCACTTGGTGAGTATTCCATCCTTTAGCTTAGTTTAGTTTAGTTGTTATTTTTTGTTTAGTTATTAGTTAAGAATCTGACACTGAATATTCCTGCAACCAAAGCAAATAGAGTAGTTTCTTGTTTTTTCACTCAGATTTTCATTTTTGTCATGCATTTCAGTTTAGCCTAGTTATTGGTTGATGTTCAACATTTATGTTATTTCCTTCCAAGCAATTTAATTTTAGTATTAGGTATTTCTTAGTTGTAGGATACAGTACTGACCCATTTCAAGTTTATGTCTTTGGGTTGACAATTTAAATGCACTTTCATGATGATTGAGATAGCTATTCAGGTTAGATGTCTAATCTCTGAATCACGGTTGTAAAGGCTTAATTGTTGAAACATTATAGGAGGCCAACATGGGGTCTGGGGTGATGTCAATTATAAGCCACCCATCTTCAATATTATCATCTTTATCTTTGTTTTTTTCATCATTCCAAGCTAGAGAAATAGCCAAAGTCAACAGAGGGAGCCATTTGGAAGACTCTACACCACCAGATGAAGGCCAACTACTACCACCACCACTTGTCAACCTCACCCCCCCTCGAGGGCCACCTAGTTGAAGCACCTCTAGGTGGAGGCAAGGCAGAATTCCACCATGACAAGCCACCCCTACCACCAAAGTGGTAGTGAAGAGCCTAGGATATGGGAGATCAAGCAAAGAAAATTTGGATGTGTTGTCAACCACAAGGAGAAAATTCATGGGAAGTAGAGTTGTTTGGTGGCACTCTGGCCATGGTGCACAGGGCATTACCCTAATGGTTGAGAGACTCCTGAAGGTGCACAACCTCCAAGGCCACCTTGTTTGCTTGGACCTGAATTTGGAGCATCACAATTGAGCAAATAAAAGCTTTAGTGAAAAGAAAAATCACATAATCAATAGAGCTGTGAGAAAAAATAACAACATTTTTTTCCTTTCATAAGGAAAATAAAATCTCCACCCTAAAAGCATGTCGAACTTTGGTATACTTATAAGGAATACAAGGTCAATCCCCCAAAATAAGCATGTGCCAGGAAAAGGGTTCTACTTGAAAGGGGTGAAAGAAGAAATCCACATCTGTTAAGCACAATGGAAAAACCAAAAGAGATGCATGAAAGTCTTTGGTTTTCTGTAAAATAGACAATGAGGATCTAGAATACCCATGTTTTGAAGGTGAGATCCTATAGGCAAGCCTTAGAAAAGAATACACTGAGTGCAATGGGTGAGCTTCAGTTCAATAACAACCAACCAAATGTTGTGAAATCGACGCTACCAAGTAGCTAGAGAAGATTGCAAATTCCATTGATGATTCAACAAAGAAACCATAGGGAGGTGTGGAGAAAGCTAACAGTATTCTAGAAATGGCTTGTAGTTACAAAAAAAAGGTGTCTAATTACCAGTGCCAATCCTTCCACCTTGTCTAAACAAAATGAACGCCAATTTTGTGAAGCATCTCTTGTGGTAGGGAAATTGGGATAGAATCATATGTTTTTTGAACTGGCTAAGAGAGTTGAAATTGCATTTTAAAATCTTCCCAAAAACAAAAATTCATTTTGGCTCTAGAAAATAAACCACGAGGAGTGAAAATGCCCTTTTTATGAAATTAAAGGGCATGGACTCTGAGCAACCGAGCTAGAGGGAGGCCTTGAACTTGAAAAAGTAGAGACCACCAAAGATTGTGAAGGTTGATAGACAACCCATCTCAAAAATTAGAGCCCGCCCACCACAACTAGGGTTTAATGGCTTCCCAAGCACACCAAATACTTTTGGCAACAAAAGTGCCTTCGATATGAACGAAATCCTTCATAATCAGAAGGATTTGAAAATAAATCCCCTTGTAGGAAAGTCGATTGGCTAGAAAACTAGAGGTTATGCAATGCCTGAGAAGAATTTTCCAAGCTTCATTCCCATAAATCACCCTCACAATCCATTTGGCACACAAATCCTACCCCTATTGCTAAGTGGAAAGAAGCCCAAATCCACCAGAATCCCACTAGAGACAACAAAACTCCCAAGAAACATGATGAAAACCTTTGTGATATTTTGAAGAGGCCCATAGAAAATCATGAAGAAGCTTTTAAAGCTTAAAATAAGAAGCCTTGGAGGGGGCCCAACAAGAATAATACTAAACATGAGTGGCCGCAAGAATTTATAAGAAAATTTTGGAATTTACTAGCCAAAGAGAGGTGCTTGGTGATCCATTAAGAAATATTCTTCTCAATTCTGGAAAGCATAGCATTCCAAAGGTCAATCAGAGACACTTGAAAGGAAAAGGGAATCCCAAAAATGAAAGATTTCCCCATGATCAATCCACTTCCAGCCAAACCTAAGAAGCTAGGGAGGCGTAGGAAGAAAAGATTGATAATAAGATTGGGTTTTATGTCATTGTATAGCCCAATTAATGGCAAGGAAAAAATTATCAAGGCATAGAAGATCCTCTTTGAAATTTTTCTCATTTTCGATGAGCGTGAGAAAGGATTCACCGACAAAGTGCTCATTGACCAACTGGTTGGAGGATTCTAGCAAATAAATCCCATGAACCCGACTAGAAGAAATAACATTTGCCAATAAATATCCAAATCCTTCAATAGCAAGCACATTGAGAGATGGAGCAAGAGGAAAACCTTGTCTAATGGAATGGTGCAATCCAAAGGCTAGAGACTAGAGATTATTGATAGTAATACATGTGGAGGCATCCACAAAGAGCATTTTAATAGAATAAAGAAAATGAGGTCCAAAACCTAGAGCACCAAGCATAGCCAAAGTAAAAGTCCATTCAATGTTGTCATAAGCCTTGAGAAAATCAATCTTTAAAAAAAGAGCTTGATGGTTAGATCATTAGACCCCTTCCATGCCTTCACGGACCACAATGATGTTATCTAGAATGAATCTAGATTTGATGAAGCCAATTTTCTTTGGTCAAAAAATGTGAGGCAACATGTGTTGAATTTTTAAAGCTAAGGCCTTAACAATGATCTTGTAGGAAACATTAAGTAGCATAATAGGCCACCAGTTATAGATTTCTTCAAGATCACTTGGCTTAGGTAAGAATTTAATATTTCCTTTATTGATTAGTTTTCCTAAAGATTAATTATGAAAAGCTTCTAGGTAGACCTTATGTAGGTCAAAACCCACACAAGGCCATAAGGCTTTATAAAATTCACAAGGAAAACCATCACAACCTGGTGCATTATCATAAACCATATAGCTAACAACCTCATTAAGATCCTCCAGGGAGAGAAAATACTCACCTAAATCATGTTGAGCATCTGAGATATTGCATGAGACCACCCAAAGGAAATTTTGGAGAGCACAATCACACTCAGGGGAGGCTTCCTGAGCAATGAATTTTTTTTCATAATGGTGAAAAAATTCTTAGAGAATGTTTGGTAACTCGAAGAGAACCATATGACCTTCTTTGATTTTTTGACTCTTGGCAAAGTGTGGCAAGCAAAAAGAGCCAAAAAAATTCCTTTGAAGCACGATTTATTATTTTAAGCTTGTACATTTTGGCTTCGATCTGGGCTCCTCTAGTTGCATGAGTATCAACAATCTGCTTCTAGTGTTGAAGTTGGGCCACTCAAGATTGCAAAATGAGAGAGAAGGGGTTGGAGGAAAGAGCCTTCGTGGCCTGACAAAGGTATGGGGTGGTGGCCTCATAAGATTGTCGATGAAAGATGGCAAGTTGACAACCATAAATGTAAAGAAAGTGGCCTAATGTGTCAGATGACATGATTCCACCAAGCAATCCACCCAATGTGTTGAGTAGGATGACATTCTAGATTTGGAACCCTATGGATGTGGGCCAACATGGGTTGATGACTCAACAAAGAAGTATTTAAAAAAATTGAGTCTTGGGATGGTCAAGTTGAACCCATTTGCCAATTAATAGCAAATTTAATGTTGAAGTGGTTCGACAATGTGACCTCGAGAAGAGGCATCACCAAAAGAGCTTGACAAGAGGCAAATGAAAAAAATGATTGTGTTGTAATCATTTCATGATGAATCCATTTAATAACTCTATCATTTCTCACTTGAAATTTGCTCCACATATGCCAAAAAACATTAGGTTTGTGGCAGAAAGAGTTAGGATCAAAGAGACCCAATTTATTGTGCATGTAAAAGAAAGCCTCTTGCTCCCCAACTATCCAATGAAAAGGTACTACTCCATCCATATCAAAGGTTGTCTCAACCATATTGTAATTTTTGCACAAAACCCAAGTGGCAGGGGGCATTGAATCTACAATCCACCACCAAATAGAAGATCTTTCAACAACATAACTAGGAGCATAAACATTAATGGTCCCAAAAGAATGATTTTTGATTGACATGAGAATATAGCCAGGCTAATGCATTAGATTAAACCCATGATCAACATGCAAGAATACCATCATGGCACAAGAAGGGTGACAACCCCTCCATGACCAGAGTCATTTTTGGAAGCAAACACTATGACATCTAGCCAAATCACTTGACATGCAACAAAGAGCATGAAAGAGGCAATCTAAATTTCCTTAAGACACAAAATCAATACTAGGATAATGTTGTCGAGTATCATGCATGGAATAATTCCTGATGAGGTCAATGAGATGTTGGATATTCCATGATATAAATTTCATGATAAAACCTCTTGCATATCATCCTTATACTCTGAGGAGAAATGATTCTACAAAAAATCTAAGGCCTTCTAAAAGCTAGGAAATTCTCTTCAATATTTTTCAGGAATGTACTCACCCTCCTCTGCGTTTATAGATGGGCTATGAGAATGGTGCAATTTTTGTTGCTGATAGGAGAGAACCAAGGCTAGCTGAGGCATTTGAGAAATGCATCGTCGACCCAGAGACTCTGAGTCAACGAAATTCACTAGTAGAATTTGGCAAATAAATGACTAGGTGACTAAAAATTTTGGTCACAACAACTAAAAATGACTAAATTCTACTCATTTTTTACAACTCAACTATAAATGAGTAAATAAATGACTAGTTTGGTTGTTGAATAAAAAATTATTGTCACAAAAATAAAAATGACTAAATAGTTAGTCATCAAATCCAAAGTAGACAAATTTTTTTAAAAATAATTAGACCAAATGTTGGCATGATGTATTCATGCGCGCAATGTATTGGCGCGATTATTCACATTCATTGTAGATTCATTCATCTCACTTGACCTCGCTTCATTCGTTCATTGCAAACCTTTCTTAATTCATTAGATTGGAATGAGGCATTTTGATCAACAATTACTTGCACGGGCGATAAGGATTCAGAGAGGACCTAGAGTCTTTTGAAAAGGTGGGCAAGGGCAAGGAATTCAGAGTTTTTTGCAATGAATTTGAATTCACTAAGGCCCTCTATAGAGAAATCAGATTTGGGGATTCCCTCTATAGAAAATTCAGAGGTAATTTGAAACCCTCATTACATTAAACACAAATTTGAAATGCTCATTACAATTTACTACTCTTAATAATGTTCTGTTGCTCTTAATAATGTTCTTTTACAGTCTTGCCACTATTCTGCTTCATAATGTGCTCGAGCTAAATGTAATAAAATTTGGGTGTCAGTGCCAAATTAGAATTTCCTCAAACAAATTTGATACATTTTCACTACAAGTGCAAATTGTCCTTGTGCAAAGTAAACATGTGCTAGATTTACCCACACATCAGGCATATGAGCAAAGATGTTTTCTGCTGCAGCTTCTTGTACCTATGTCAAAATTTCCTTTGAAATATCAAATTGACCCCTTTCAACTAGCACAATAGCTGCCTCATTTGTAGCATAAACATTCCCTGGTCTTTGTGCCAACACTTTACAATATAGTTCTCTAGCCTTCTCAAGATGTTACACCTCCACATTTGGATCCCTCCTCTCATTGCGAAAAGCTACAAAAAAATTCCAATTTCCAAGTGAAATGTCAACATAAGAATGCTTTGCATCTAATTCACTTTGTGCAGCTTTAATTTTTTCTTTGCTTTAAGCTAGACATATGTTTTTAGTTCCATTTTTCCAAGCATAGATAAATAATTTGATGAGTTTTTATCCACATTAAGTGCATCCCCAATCAATTCTAGGCTTAGTTGGATCTCATTTCGTGCCTGAGCCATGGTTGCAAGATGTAGATATGCATCCACATAATTAGGAAACTTGAACAATAGTAGCATGTATAAAAGATTTTCTTTTTCAGTATCATGTAGTTGTTCAAACAACCTAGTAAGATTAAATAGTGTTGTGACTTTATCCCATGGTAACTCAAGTGAAACACCACCTTCTTCTAGTTGATGGAAGAGTTTCATATCCTTAAAGAGCATAGGAAAACTTGTAGAATTAGCACTGGGGATTTTATTTATGAATTCAACTGAAATTCCATTTCCTAATGCCTCCATAAAAGTTTGCTGAGCCAAATCTAGTTCATCACGCTCAAAATGAAGAACCCCAATCTTGTTTAACAATTGAATGGGTACTTCTTCTTTGCTCTTCTTCAAAAGAGACTTTGGCATCTTAAGAGAATCTAAGGTTGCACTAGGTTCTGACGAAATTAATAACTCACCCATCTTGATAAATGCATGGGCATCAGGTGGATCTATGTGAATTACCTTTCTTAAAATTTCCAATGCCTTCTCTGCTAGCCCTTGCTGAGCATATATATGGCCTACAAATTTTAAGCTCTCATAGTTCTCAAGGTGGACCTCCAAAACATTTTCAAAATTTGAGAGAGAACTCTTATGATCTGCCAACTTCAAATGAACCTATGCACAAAATAATGTGGCCTCTAGCTTTCCTTGACAAGTGGTGTCATAATCACCTTTACTATGATAAGACGGTGCAAGATTATAATATGAATGAGATTTCATGGGAGGGTGGTCAGTTGAAACAAGAGTTGTCTCAGCCAAGTGTTCCACAAGAAAATGCTACCCTACAATGAAGAAAAAATGGTTTTCTAAATGATTCAATGCCATTGCGGAGTACGGGTATAATTCAAAGGATCTACGCATATTTTCTAGTCCTTCATGAACACTACCTTTTTCACTAACTGTTAGAATCCTACAAGTAAAATATGCACAAAACTGACCTCAAAGATTTATGTAGAGGCAGAACATCATTTCCTAATGCCTCCATAAAATTTTGTTGAGCCAACTCTAGTTCATCACGCTCAAAATGAAGAACCCCAATGTTGTTTAACAATTGAATGGGTACTTATTCTTTTCTCTTCTTTAGAAGAGACTTTGGCATCTTAAGAGAATCTAAGGCTGCATTGGGGTCTGACGATATTAATAACTCACCCATCTTGATAAATGCATGGGCATCAGGTGGATCTATGCGAGTTTCCTTTCTTAAAATATCCAAAGCCTTCTCTACCAACCCTTTCTGACCATATATATGGCCTACAAATTTTAAGCTCTCATATTTCTCAGGGTGGACCTCCAAAACCTTTTCAAAATTTGAGAGAGAACTCTTAAGATATCCCAACTTCAATTGAACCTATCCATAAAATCTTGTGGCCTCTAGCTTTCCTTGACAAGTGGTGTCATAATTACCTTTACTATGAGAAGATCATGCAAGATTATAATAGAATGTGATTTCAAAAGAGGGTGGATAGTTGAAACAAGAGTTGTCTCAGTCAAATATTCCACAAGAAAAATTTGCCCTGCAGTGAAGAAAAAATGGTTTGCTAAATGATTCAATGCCATTGCAGAGTACGGGTATAATTCAAAGCCTCTACGCATCTTTTCCATTCCTTCATGAACACTACCTTTTTCACCAACTGTGAGAATCCTACAAGTAAAAATGCACAAATTTGACCACAAATATTTATGTAGAGGCAGAACATCATTTCCTAATGCCTCCATAAAATTTTGTTGAGAAAACTCTAGTTCATCATGCTCAAAATGAAGAACTTTGATGTTGTTTAACAATTGAATGGGTAATTCTTCTTTGATCTTCTTCAGAAGAGACTTTGGTATCTTAAGAGAATCTAAGGTTGCACTAGGGTCTAATGATATTAATAGCTCATCCATCTTGATAAATGTATGGGCATCATATGGATCTATACAAGTTTCCTTTCTTAAAAATTCTAAAGCCTTCTCTGCCTACCCTTGCTGAGCATATATATGGCCTACAAATTTTAAGATCTCATAGTTCTCAGGGTGGACCTCAAAAACCTTTTTAAAATTTGATAGAAAACTCTTAAGATCTCCTAGCTTCGATTGAACCTATCCATAAAATCATGTGGCCTTTGTCTTTCCTTGACAAGGGATGAGAACGATGAGTACTAGGTTTCCTTCGACCACTCTGCAATCCCAAGAGTCGAAGGGAGACTAGACAAGTCACTTTTTAAGGTTAACCCTGCGTCTCAGGTAGCTCTTTATCAAAGGAAAAAAGTGCGGTTCTTGGATGACAGCGTGACGTGCTGGTGTCTCACAGGCACACTGGCATCTGTATGGCCAAAAAATCAAAGAGATGAGGTTAAACTCTAAAAGGTAGATTAGCAACTTAGCAGAATGATATTAAAAAGAATAAGACAAATACAAATGTGATAAAAGAATTATATTACCACAAGTGTGACGAAGATAATTTCGTAGAACAATCCTCTCGCCAGCTTGCTCTTAGATCTCTCCACCAACACACATTAAAAAGGGAGAATGTTGGGGCTATTTAGGGGCCTGCCTCAGTTAGACCCTCATTTTGGTGTTTCCACCTCCATGAACAACCAAGTTTGCAATGATAGGAATAAAGATAAAGAAGGGAATATAAGCTAACTAAAACAAAATACACTACAAACAGTATGTGCTTACTCAACCAAGACTATAGAGAAGATGAGAGGATCTTACCACCTCCATCCAAAGTGCTCAAGGCTTATGGAGGAGAGAATGAGAGGAACTCAAGCCTCTACTGCAATGGTGTGTATCTTGCACTTGCACTATCGGAGTGATGGAATGGTAGATTGTTGTAATGGAGTGTGAAGTGCTACTATAAAGCGTGTGGATGGATGCTCAAAGCATGGAGAGATTGTGTTAGCTTGTCAAGAAGATCAACCAATCTCCCAAAATGGAAGAAGAGATGAAGAATATGAAGGAAAGGATGGAAAATATCCATATTCGGGTTAGCCAGCTGAAGAGGGGCGTTACTCTTTGACTTACAATAAAAAATGTAACGTCTCTACAATTTCCAACTATAGGAATCTGCCAGGGGCGTAAGTGCATCACGCGAACATCTACGTGTCACACGGGCATCCCTAATAGAAACGCTCCCATCAACACACAAAATAGTCACCAAGTGTGATGTGGACAGCGGGCTTAACTAGAATTAAGCCTTTGCCTTAGTTTTTCTAAAGTGCAAGGGGGTAAAAGGGAATTTGCATTAGGGGTGCAAATTCAATCTCATAAATTTTTTCCCCACTGTAGTGAGCACGAATACTAATTAGTGCTTCAGTAAAGTAGAGTAGTAATAAGTAACAAGGTAAGAGATGTATACCTCAACCAACAAGGAAGTAGAGCACGGTCTGGAAAACTCGAAAGCATAGGAAATGACTTCATAGTTCCACAAAACTACAAAGCTAAAGTATGAAATTGCCTCACAGGTTCACAATCCTACAAGGGGGGTATCCTTCAAGAACTCTCACATGAAGGAAACTAGGAAGAGCGCCTTACAAATCCACAAACCTGCAAGGAAGGCATCCCCTAAGAACTCTCACATGAGGGAGATCGAGCAAAGGAGACTCCGTAGAGTCAGAGAGGGCGACATGTTTACGTACAGATAGAACACATCAGGAAGCGTCCACGTAGGTCAATGAACAAATAGTCATGCAGACCGTCGCTAGGTTGTAAGTCTTTCAAAGGGGTCCCTCAAGAACCCTTCAAAAGGAAGGATGGTCCACTCAAGGGACACACTGTTTGAAAAGTGAAGTCTAGTTGGGCTGCCCCCAAGCTAGACATAAGTTCGATGTGATGTAGGTCTAGTCGATCTGCCCCTGGACTAGACATGAAGAAGTGAAGCCGGTCTAGTCGGGCTACACTCGAGCTAGACATGAAGATGTGAAACCGTTCTAGCCGGGCTGCCCCCGAGCTAGATGCCATAAAACTTGTTGAAATATTTTTAAGGGGGTCCCCTGGGAACCTAGTGTGAAATGGAGGGGTCCACTCAAGGGACACGCTTGTTCAAAATATAATGTCTTCTTTCTCAAATTCATTCATCATCAAGGAATCCTTTCGAAATATGTTCACTTCATCAAGGAATTTGAAAGGAAGGAGATGCACCCCTATAAGGGGAAGACTAAGACGATTCCCACTTCAGAGGAGGGTTTCCAAGTTCTTTCTTTATGAACCCATGATTAGGGTTTCAAGTCAAGAATACAATTCTAACAAAGAAGTGTGTGAAGGATCTTCAAGAAAATATTTGTTTGGTGATGAATGCATTTTCTAAAGATTGTGAAATTTAGAAGTAACGTTGTCACACATGAAAGGGACAACTCAAGAAAAGAAGAGAGAAAGATAAAGGGAAAGGTAAAAGAAAAGAGATCACACATAAAGGGCGCAGGGGGATCTAGTTTCACGGGGTCAGATATGCCGTTATTTATATATGTAATAGGTAACCATGGTGTAAGGTGAAAGATCATCAATCCCCAACTAGATCAAGAAGAATGTACGAAAGAAAAAGTAAAAAAATAAAAAAATGGGTCAACATGGAAGGAGGCCTAGCTGCTCCCAATGCTTTGCATCATCCCCAATTTTCTAAAAGTCAATCAAAACATGGAAGAATGAAGATACACATAGAGGAAGGTTTACAAAAAAAACACCACGCTTGTATCCAAGCACCAACATGGGTGACGAAGGTCATCCAAGTACATTAAGCATGATCATGGGGGAAAACATCACAACATACACACCTAATCTAAAGATCAAGAAGGTCTCCCCTTAACACTGGTCGACCAAGAGGTCGTCAACTTCCCACTCCAGATCATCGTAGGGGGAAGGGTGATGAGCTTGCAACAGTGTAATGCTAAGGGGAGGATTTTTTGATCCTCCCACAACAAGGGCTAAGGAAGAGGGACCAGTGAGGTCTCCATCGCTCAACTCTTGTGGGTCTAAGGTCAATGACTTCACGAAGATCACTGAAAAGGTCAAAAATTCATCCACCGAGTTAAACATACATTTGACGGGAGTGCCATGTTTCACCTTAGCAGACGGAGGGGTTTGTACCCGAGGTTCACCACTAGGCTCACCGAGAGACTCAAGAGTGATGAAAAAATCAAGGGAGGCTAGGATTGGTTCCATCACTAGGACAAAACAAGTCAATGTGGGGCCACCTTTCAGAGAAGACGGGCTCTTCTTACGTCCTGCATTGTTGGAGGGGCCACGCTCTACCTTATTCTTCATCGGAGGAGGTGAAATCCCCACAAACAGAGCAAGGTGGATAGAAGAGGATAGAACCATAGTGGATAAAACCGAAGTATTAACCATATCAATGAGCTTTGGGAAAGGTGAGACATCTGAAATGAAATTCAGTAGGGGCGACTTTGCAGAAGGAACGATGAATACCTACACATTTCCAACTACATTTGCACTCATAGCGAGAGCCGAGAGTGATTTAGAACTAGCTAGATTAGAGATGAAAGAGGGGAAGGAGGAGGAAACAACATGAGGTGTTGGCTTCTCTTCCTCCTTCTGTGAGGATGCTTGCTCAATAAGGAGAGCCTTTCACTAATGCTTACACTCACGCGCAAGGTGGTTTCTACAACTCTTCGCGCTAGAAGCTAGAACTTGCGAAGGGATGAAAGGATTCTACTCATCCATGGGAGTGTCCTCCATGGTTGTTTCTAGTGGAAGGGTAGATTCCTGAATGGGCGAAGAAAGGGCAGGTTCAAAAACGGTGGGAGGAATCAACTCTACCACCTTAGAGGTGGATCCTTTTCTGTTCGGGGAAACAAGAAGAGGTCGAGGGGAAAATTCTCTCTCCGAGCCTTTCTTTCTGCCATACAAATAATACCAAGGTCCTTCACCAAGGAGGCATCATTGGATTTAGTGGGTAGAACCCTGATATCTTGATCTTGGGCCTTCACCAAGGAGGCATCATCGGACTCAATGGGTAGAACCCAGGCTTGTTCATTCAATAATGTTCCCAAGAGATGGGAGTAGATGAGTCAACCCAAGTGGGAGTGAGCTTCTACTTTCCCTTTCGGGAGGAGGAGGCAGCTGGCTACTGAACTACAAGAAGGGTCAACTTAGGTTATCCCTTGCATCCAGTCTTATAATTCACATAGTTCTTATAAGGTAGGTATGTTCTTTGTGGGAGTGGACCGATGGGAGAGGGCCAAAAATGATCTGACAAGTATCCCCCATGAGATACCAGAGGCTGATATATAGTATCATGCACCATGTGTACGACACCCTCATGGGAAAACTTAAGGAATTTATGAATCACAGAGGGGATCCCATTCATGGAAGCCAACCAAGGTATGCCTAGCTTCACTCTAAATAGGAGTGACTCAGAAATAACATCAAAGATTGTGTCTACATTCTTGGGTCTGACCAGGACGGACAACATTATCGATCCATCAAGTTTAAGAGAATTTTCATCATGCGTACAGATGATCGATTTTGTTTTTTCATACTCCTCCATTTGTAGGGAATTTAAAAGTAATGTCTCCTCCGTGATTAAATTCACTCTTTTTGTGGGGTCGACTAAGACCCCTATCACAATCTTACCATTGAGGCAAGCGAGAATTTAAAGCGAAGAAGGTTTTCTATTGGCTGGCACATCTTGCAAAGTAAATGTCACTTCCGACGAGCCGGTCGCAAGGCGAGGAGGAGTAATAGTGACCATGTTAACGTATGCCTCGGGGCAGGAAATATAATCTGAGGGATTGATAATCATGTTTTCAATGTCTAATGGAAACGGGTCCGTGTATATTTGCAAGTCACTGTTAGCTTTCACCACTGATTTGTTCATTTTATTTTTTACTCCCAATAAGATGGATAGTACCATCGTCGATGTGGTCCTGTATCTTATGATGTAGGTGCATGCATCATTCAGTATCATGTATGTTAACTCGATGGTACTGACAATATATGTTTTCTTCATACCAATTAGGGTATGGTTCCCTAATTGGTTTAGGAGGTGGTAGGGTAAGGATCTTATCCTTCACCAACTTCCGAAAGATGGAAGAATAAGATTCTGATAACTTCATAAAATTTTGGTCACGTTTGAGGTTGTTGTTATCCACAGTGGATACTACATTCACAACAACTTTACCTCTTCTAGAGATCGATACGATAGATCTCCCTTCAGAACGGGAGCATGAAGGAGGACCCCCGAACTAGACCACCGTCTGTTGGTATTCTAGTAAATCCGCACACAAGTGTGCGAAAGAAGGATACTTCATGAGGGTGAACTTATTTTGCCAATGTCTTTGTAAATTCCCTATGAAGACCTTATGTACATCAAAGTCAGGTAGCAGATACGAGATCTATGAGAAGAGTGCTTGGTATCGCGTTATAAAGTTTGTAATCTTCTCATTTTCCCCTTGTTTGCACCAAACAAGGTCTGAGAAGGTCATCTTCGGTCTGATATTGGCTTGGAACTGTCGCAATAACTAGTTCACAAGATGATCGAGTGTGAAGATGGAATTATCGGGCAAAGAATAGTATCAATCCAGTGTTGTATCTTTGAGCGATCGGAGAAATAGTTTCACCATCAATGCATCGTGATGGAAGAAGTCTATGCACAAGGTGTTGAAGGCGGACATGTGTTTCTATAGGTCCCCTTTACCACCGTATTTTTTGAATTTGGGAATCTCCATCCCTTGTGGGGAAGGAGTGTTGAAAATATTAACCGATAACAGACTGTGTTGGAAGAAGGGTTGGAAAATAGGCTGGGTTGAGACCTAGGAAAGGTTCATCAGTTGGTTTTGCATCTTTCCCATATTCTGAAGAAGGGTATTTAGAATAGGGTCATTAGAAGGCATAGGGCCACTGGAACTAGTACCAGAGCCGCTGCCTAGACCGTTGTCATGACCACCACTAGAGCCACCACCGATACGACCGCCACCGGTGTGACTTCCATCAGAGCCACCACCACTTCCAAGGCCACCACCATGACCTCCGCCACAACCACCTCCACCAATGCCACCCCCACTTTCAAAGTTTCTACCACCAAAGCCCCTACCTATCATCTTGCCAAATCCTCCACCACTGGAGGGGACGAAAGGGGTGTAGTGGAAACCCAAAGGGTTCTTATTTACTTTGGCAGTTTCAAAACTTTTGGCAGGTACACTAACCGAAGGGACCACGTCAACCATATTTATGGATGTAGGAGGCATTGACATCTCTAGTTACCTCTCACTTTCTTCGAAGAGGCCAT
Organism: Sequoiadendron giganteum; assembly: GCA_007115665.2. Classification (NCBI taxonomy): domain Eukaryota; kingdom Viridiplantae; phylum Streptophyta; class Pinopsida; order Cupressales; family Cupressaceae; genus Sequoiadendron; species Sequoiadendron giganteum. Next base: position 364,977,818 of record CM021104.1, read on the forward strand.
CTCGTGTCATGTGACTATGGCTCGAGGGGATGCATGCTTTGGCCAGACCGGTGCGACTAGCTAAGATCTCTACACCTATCCGGTCCTTTTCCACCATGTACCTTATTTCATTCATAACGTTAGCAGTCCTAGCCATCTTCGGGTTTCTCTCTAGGTGATTTTCTAATGCACCTAACCCTTTACCAAGGCTAATGACGTACTCGAAAGGGATACAGATGGCCTCATGCTCGTGTATGGATGAGGAGTTTGGTGATGCAGGAGGGTAGGGATGCGATCAGTTTCATCAAGAAACCTACATTCACCTCGTGCTATGTGCTCCTGTGCGGATAGGCCAACTACAGAGCCAGAGGAAAGGTCGATAGTCAAACTACAGGAGACCTTCGTCTTTTCCATCGGAAGGTGTCATAGACTTCATCTGACAATATTCCCATAGGTTGTAGATTGGGTTGTAAAGCTCATAAACTTTCACAACACACAAGGGTGCAAAGACCAAGAGGTATAAGAGAAAAAATTCAGAATGCCAACAAATAGATAGACATTGGTTCATGTCGGGTTCACCAAAAATGTAAGAGAGGGGGACCAACCATTGCAAGGCCCCAGGTCATGAAAGGCCAAGAGTGGAAACGCTACCCTAACTTACCTTAGTTTAAAGGATGGCTAGGATAGAAGGGATGAGAACAATGAGGACTAGGTGTCCTTCAACCACTTTGCAATGCCAAGAGTTGAAGGGAGACTATACAAGTCACTTTTTAAGGTCAACCCTACGTCTCAAGTATCTCTTTGTCAAAGGATAGAAGCGTGGTTCTAGGACGATAGCGTGGTGCGCTGGCATCTCACAAGCGTGTTGGTGTCCGTACGGCTAGAAAACCAGAGAGACGAGTTTAAACTCTAAAAGGTAGACTAGCAGCCTAGTAGAATGAGATTAAAAATAATAATAAATAAATACAAATGTGATAAAAGAAATATATTACCGCAAGGGTGACGAAGATAATTTCATAGAAAAATCCTCTCACTAGCTTGCTCTTAGATCTCTCCACCCACACATAGAAAAAAGGGAGAATGTTGGGGCTGTTTAGAGGCCTACCTCATTCAGACCCCCATTTTGGTGTTTCCACCTCCACGGACAACCAAGTTTGCAATGATAGGAATAAAGATAAAGAAGGGAATAAAAGCTACATAAAACAAAAGACACTACAAATAGTACGTGCTTACTCAACTAAGATGATAAAGAAGATGAGAGGACTTACCACCTCCTTCCAAAGAGCTCAAGGCTTGTGGAGGAGAAAATTAGAGGAACTCAAGCCTCTACTGCAATGGTGTGTATCTTGCACTTGCACTTGCACTATCAGAGTGAGGGAGTGGTAGATTGTTGCAATGGAGTGTGAAGTGCTACTACAAAGCTTGTAGATGGATGCTCAAAGCATGGAGAGATTGTTTCATCTTGTCAAGAAGATCAGCCAACCTCCAAAAATGGAACAAGAGATGAAGAATATGAAGGAAAGGATGGAAAACAACCATATTCAGGTCGGCCAGCCAAAGAGGGGCATTACTCTTCAACTTCCAATCGAAAATGTAACTTCTTTGCAGTCTCCAGCCGCAGGAATCTGCCAGGGATGTAAGCACACCACACAAACGTTTGTGCACCGCACGGGTGTCCCCAACAAAAACACTCTCATTGACGTACAAAACAGGTGCCAAGTGTCATGTGGACAATGAGCTTAAGTGGAATTAAACCTATGCCTTAGGTTATCTAAAGTGCAAGGGGGTAAAAGGGAATTTGTGTTAGGAGTGCATGTTCACGCTCATACAAGATCATGCAAGATTATAATATGAATTAGATCTCATGAGAGGTTGTTCATTTAATTAAGAGCTATCTCAGTCAATTTTTGAACAAGAAAATGTTGCCCTATGAAGAAAAAATGGTTTTCTAAATGATTCAATGTCATTGCACAGTACGGGTATAATTGAAAGGTTGTACATATTTTTTCTATTCCTTCAAGAACACTACCTATTTCACTAAATTTGAGAATACTACAACTAAAAAGTGCAAAAAACTGACCACAAATATTTTTCCCCATTTTAAACAGTAAAAATTCCAAAAAAATGTGTTTAAAACTTGCAAATAAAATCATGCTGATTTTCGTGCCAAAAAAACCATGAGACCATAGCTTGTTGCTTACTATTATGCTTTAATATATTTTTTCCAAACATCCATAGCTTTTTTGAAATCACCTGGTTTAGGCTTTTAGCCATAGCAGTAAGGCAGTGAACTATTTGATAAAATGATTTGGTAAACATGTATGAAAATGTGGTAGCATAGAAAAGGCAATGAACTTTGGAAAAAATTCCTAAAAGAAACGTGGTCTCATGGTGATGGAATGTTTCACGAATTCCATGACAAGCAAATTGTTATGGATTGTCATGGAATTCATCACCATGAGATCACATTTCTTTGAGGAATTTTTTTAACTAGTTCATTGCCTTGTCTATGCTATTTCTTACTATTATGCCTTGATAGATTTTTTCCAAGCATCCTTAGCTTGTTCGAAAGAACTTATTTTAGGCTTTTAGCCATAGCAACAAGACAATGAAAATTTTCATAAAATTCTTTGGTAGAGATGTATGAAAAATATGGTAGCATAAACAAGGCAATGAACTTCTTAAAAAAATACCTCAAATAAATGTGGTCTCATGGAATGCCATGACAAGCAAATGCAATTGGCAGCTACTCCTAGTTATTAGTTATGCAATGTGAATTAATTGCATAACTACTTAGGTTGACTTTGTAAATAGTATATTGTAATTGAAATTTTGTCATCTATTAGCATCTAGTTATTAGTTATGCAATGTGAAGTAATTATTTGAGTTTGAAAGATGTGCAATGAAATGTAATAAATAATTTGAATATAAACTACAAAAATCTATTTTTTATAATTCATTAGTTAAACTCTCTATTTTATTTTCTCTTTATAACTCCATTTCTATGGAAAAGCCTTTCAATTAATTTATTTTTTTTGTCTCAATCTACAATTTTTTGTTGCTATGTGTAGAATATTACAGATGGATCAACGTCAAAGGTTGAAATACCATGCATTTGGTGAGAGAATAGTCAATTAGAGTGACATGGACAAATATCCATGTCTATGTAATGACTATTGATGAGTCTAATTTTTGGGTTAATTATGGGTAGAGTCCATGGTCTATTTGCTAAAGTTATCATGAACTTTAATATTACATGCTGACACTTTATATAGTTTCTCTCAAACCTCCAGACATTTGGGTTTAATTCCCTCTCTACCAGTTTTAATGATATTTGACTTGATATATGAACTATCTATAGTATCTTGCAAGTGGTTGATGGATGTTCTTTAAGATAATTTTAGCTATGCATTTATTATACGTATTGACATTGCCATGCAGACTTGATTGGAAATGCTAAGTTAAGGAATGCAACCACCAACTGCTCATGTAGAGGATGTGTGTGATGGTCAACTGGAGAATGCTGGTGGAAGATTCCCTTGTCAATTGCATGTAACCGCCCTATGCCAATCTTTAACGACATTGAGCAATGCGAGCGTTACTATAGTGGTCGAGTCCACGTTTGGACCTACATGTCTGAAGGGATTCCCCTACATGCATAACCGCTCCACCACTCTCTTTCTTGCTTTCCCTAAATGGCGTCCTCTCAGTTAGTGGGAGTTAACTGCCCTGTTGCTGATAAATCAGGTTCAAATCCTCCTTCTTAAGGATTTGATCACCAAGTTATTGTATAAGTTGAGAATACCAGACACACTCTTTTGTAATTGCATTTTTCTAATGAATGAAATGGGATTCTAAATTGAGTATCTGAGTTTAATCTAAGTTTGCATTAGTCTTAGACGATACTCATCCAAGGGGGCCCACTTGGTGAGTAATATGTTAGCTTAGATATAATATCTTTAGCTTCTATTTTGTACTGAGTAAGAATCTGGCATTGACTGTTCCTGCAACCACTAGAAGTCCATTTTGTGACTATTCCTGCAGCCAAGGTGGGTAGAGTAGTTTCCTATTTGCTGCTCAGACTTTCATTAGAAGGGGGTGGGGGTTCATTAGAAGGGGAGGGGTTCATTCGAAGGGGGGGTTTCATTAGAAGGGGTAAGCCATTTTAAAAAAAATTGATGGGAATTTCTATAAAAAAATCGTGGAAAAAATTGTAACCTGATATTGTAGGAATCCATAATCCCCTTGGTTTTATAGTTCATGCAACATTTTTAAATTTGTGGAAAGAGATACAAAGATAGGAGGAAGAATGGAAGAAGGAGAAGAAAAGAATGAAAAAGGAAATTGAAGAGAAGGATGAGATCATTAAGGACAAGAATCAAGAGATTACCTCTCTGAAAGAAAGGATGGACAATATTTTGACCTTGGTGCCACAAATTGTAGCATGTAGAAAACCACCAAGATTTTATGCCCTACACCTAAAGGAAAATTATCTCTCCTTTAAACTTTCAAGACACATTTCAGGTTTGAATCCTTGAATTGAAACTCCTTTGGAATTTTTCAATGCTTATAGAATTGCCTCCCCAGAAATGAAAAAATTGCTATGTGAATTTTATTTGCACAATTTTGTTGTCAGTAAAGACCAAGATTGGAACCCACTGCTTTATGTGGGGGACGCCCAATTGAGATCATTTATGTCCTAGGTACAAAAAGAGATTAGTTGGGGTGAACAATATAATGCTTATAAGGGGAAGGAATCCAGTACTCCTTTGGCTATTACAACCGAATCTAGGAATTCCAAAGGAATTTACACAAAATGGAATAGAATACTCTTCAGACCGAGCTATGGTAATAGGATTATGCCTTGGATTGAGGCAGAATATAGTGAATATGAGGTCAAAACAACAACAAAATAGGATACTATGAGGAGATACTTATTCGAGAGATGGAACATATTAATTGATGAGCTAAAACAAGCTTATCCACATTCCATCCACAACTATGCTGCTACACTGAAAAAAAATTTGAAAGGTATATTTAGATTGGGAGATTACAAGGGTGAGAATGGCTTCCCCTAACCTTTCAGCAACCTATCCTCATGTGGCCTTTACCAAATTTCAAATTCTTCCAATATGACATTGTAGAGGAAAACCCGAGATGGAAGAGACTCAACCAGTTGGGAGGATTCTACTGGGCATTTATCAATTGCATATTTCAAATCCATTACCAAGCAGAAGCATAACTCTTCCCCTGTTGGAGGACCAACAAAACATTAGGTTGGGGGAGTGATGAGTCTAGTTTTTGGTTTAATTATGGGTAGAGTCCATGGTCTATTTGATGAAGTTATCATGAACTTTAATATTACATGCTGACACTTTATATAGTTTCTTTCAAACCTCCAAACATTTGGGTTTAATTCCCTCTCTGCCAGTTTTAATGATATTTGACTTGATATGTGAACTATCTATATTATCTTGCATGTGATTGATGGATTTTCTTTAATATAATTTTAGCTATGCAGTTATTATGCATACTGACATTTCCATGCAGACTTGATTGGAAATGCTAAGTTAATTAGGAATGCAGCCGTTAGCTACTCATGCAGAGGATGTGCACAATGGTCAACTGGAGAACGACGGTGGAAGATTCCCTTGTCAACCGCATGTAACTACCCTATCCAATATTTAACGACATTGAGAAATGTGAGCATTACTATAGTGGTCGAGTCCATTTTTGGACCTGCATGTCTGAACGGATTCCCCTGCATGCGTGACCACACCTCCACTCTCTTTCCTGATTTCCCTAAATGGCATCCTCTCAGTTAGTGGGAGTTGACTGCCCTATTGCTGAAATAAGGTTCAGATCCTCCTTCTTAAGGAGTTGATTTCCAAGTTATTGTATAAGCTGAGAATACTAGACACACTCTTTTGTAATTGCATTTTTCCAATGAATGAAATGAGATTCTGAATTGAGTATATGAGTTTAATCTAAGTTTGCATTAGTCTTAGAGGATACTCATCCAAGGGGGCCCACTTGGTGAGTAATCCATTAGCTTAGATAGATTAGCTTTAGCTTTTTTTTAGTACTTAGTAAGAATCTAGCATTGACTATTCCTACAACCATTAGAAGTCCATTTTGTGACTATTCCTGCAGCCAAGGTGGGCAGAGTAGTTTCCTATTTGCTGCTCAGATTTTCATTCTTGTAATGCATGTTCAGTTTAGATTTGATTGAGTGATGTTCAACATTTTCTTTATTTCCTTTCATGCAATTTACTTTCAGTATTAAGTCTTTCCTAGTTATAGAATGAAGGTGACTACTTTGAAGTTCCTAGTGCACATACTATGCTAACCCATTTCAAGTTCACGTCCCTGGGTTGACAATTTAAATGTAACGTCATGATGGTTAAGATGGCTATTCGGGTCAAATATCCAATCTCTAAATCATGGTTGTAAAGGCTTAGTTGTTAAGATCATTGTAGGAGGCCAACAACTATCTTGGTGGAAAGGTGAAAAAAAGAAGTCATATTTATCGACATATGATAAGATATGGGCATAGTGATATAAGCCCTTGGAATGCCAATTATTACAAAGATATGATGGAACAGAAGAGTGTGAGAGATGAAGAGGCAACAAACACAGATGAAGTGACACCAAACATAGATGAAGTGGCACCAAATATAGATGAAGAGGCAACAATGTTAGACAAAGGGTTTAAAGTTGATAGAATGTTGAATGAGGGTCTAAACGATAATTGGGCCAAGTTGATGGGGGATGCTTCAAAGCCTTTGTATGCTAATTACAGGTTAAGTCATTTGACAAAAATCCTTCAAATTCTTCTTGCAAGTGGTGTTTGGTTCAAAAAATGAGAGTGTAGATCAGTTATTGGCATTATTAAGTTGGTTGTTACCACCTGACTCCACATTGCCAAAAAAATGAATTCAATGTAGAAAGGAAATCACTAATCTAGGCTTAGGGTATGAAAACATCCACACATGTGTGAATGGTTATGTATTATTTCACAAGAATCTTGCAAGTGAGAGTGAATGTTTGAAATGTCATGAAACGAGGTATAAAGAAGGGTTGAAATCAGCTGTGGTTCCTAGAAAGGTTCTTTGCCACTTTTTGGTAATGCCATGATTACTCCGAATGTATAGGTGCAAAGAAATTGTTGAACTTATGCTATGGCATGCCCAAAATAAGAGCACTTATGGAAAACAACGACATGTGCTTGATTCTAAGATGTGGATGGAATTTGATAAAAGATGGCTTGATTTTTCTCAAGATCCTCATAATATAAGGTTGGGGTTGGCTCTAGATGAGGTGAACCCATTCTCAGATCAAAGTAATAATGGTCAACTTGGCCAATGTTTTTAATAAATTATAAGTTGCCTCCATGGTTAGCAACTAAACCATTTTTCTTAATGCTATCATTCATTATACTAGGAAAGAAAAGTGTGACTTCAGATACAATTGATGCTTATCTAGAGCCATTATATGATGAGCTAATGGAATTGTGGAAAGGAATTGAATCAATTCAATCTTTAAGGGATGGTCATTCAATCTAATTCACTTTAAGAGCTTCCTTATTGTTTATGATTTATGATCTTCCTGCATATGGCACATTGTTTGGTCTCAGTGTTCATGGATACCATGGATGTCCTACTTGCAACTTTAAGGATTTTTTGAGGCACTCAAGAAGTTTGTGTAAGTGTATTTATTGTGGACATCGTGCTTACCTTAAAATGGACCATCCATATCATCAACAAAAAACACGATTCAATGGTGAAGAAGAGAATCGTGAAGCACCATTGCTAATAACATGTGATTACATTGTTGAGAATGGACAAAAAATAATGTCATTTATTAAAAATAATGTCATTTATTAAAAATAATGGGATTTTTGGTAGTAGATATGATCCATGTAATGAAAGCGATGTAAAAAGGTAGTGCATATTCTAAAATTTTCCATACTTTAAGGATATAGCTATTAGGCATACTATTGACTTTATGCATACTGAGAAAATATAGCCTATGCTATTATAGAAAATATTTTTGGTGATTTTGATACTATTTCATCATGTCAATACTTTCAACAACTAAAGATTCATTCAAATATTTGGGTTGAAAAATATGATGATGAAAAATATAGAAAACCTAGTGCTCCTTATGTTTGGACAAAGGAACAATGTGCACAATTCTTATAGTTGATGTCACAGACTCGCTTTCCCATTGGATATGTAAGTAGTAGTATTAGAAGACAAACTGACATTAATGAATTAAGACACCTCAAGACGCATGGTTATCATGTCATAATGGAGAATATTTTACTTATTGTGGTAAATATATTAAGTTTTCCAAAGGGGCCAAGATTGGAAATTATAAGGTTGGGCCTAATATTAAAGAGAATGAGTTTACATGTATTAGATTCTTTGAACTTTCATAGTTTGAGGGAGGAGGTTGTTGAAGTCCTTTTCCTATTGGAACGGGAATTTCCACCAACAATCTTTAACATTTCTATGCATCTTTTGATACATCTACAATATGAACTAAAGCATTGTGGCTCGATAAGAACAAGATGGATGTATCCTATAGAGTGATATATGAAGGTTTAAAAAAAAAAAATCATACTAGGGAAAAGACGGAAGGTGACGTGTCTAATGGATATTCAATGCAAGAGGCCATGGGATTTTGTACATAATATATGAAGGATTTTTAAAATGTCAATCGACATGTATGGGTCGATGACGAAGAAGACATAGTTGTAGGTGAAGTATTGGAAAGCAATGGATGTCACTTGAAACTATCACATCAAGAAAGAAGTGCAATACATGCCTATATTCTTCAAAACACATCTTTATTCGATAAGTGGTGCAAGTAAAAAAAATTAACACAATAATTTATTTACTCAATTGTATTCAGACATTTATATTATCAATCTTACTATTTTTATGTTAATATTCTATGTAGAAAATATGAAGAAGACAATCAAGCTTGGATGCAACATCGACCTCAAAGGTGTAGACGTCATGTTGATTTGATTGGAGGCGATTCTTTACCAAAATTTGAAGAATGGATTGCTAATGGAGTCAGGGATGTAAAAGAAGAAGGTCAAGATATAACAATAGAGGAAAGTGAGCTTTCACAATCTCCACATTTATGGGCTACGTGTTTCAGTGGAATGTGTGCCTATGGTAGTCATTTAAGAGTGGAGGAAAAAGTGTAGTGACCCTCTTGATGACTCATTTATTTTAGTTGTTTTGTGATACCGTTAGCAGATAGGCCTTTGATATTATGTTATTTCCATGTTTTATGTCATGATTTACATCACTGGTTGTAAAACTCATTTGATGATACACTATATTATTTGATGTGATGTTGACCTTCATGAGATGACATTTTATGATGATTATCTATGTTGTTATGTTTTATTCATGATGATGTTATATTAGTTAGATGTTTACGTTAGTCAATGAAAAAGATGATTTAGCAATACTCATCAGTGAGTGCCCTGCTATGTCGTGACTCTTCTTCACGATGTGCTTTCATATTTTACATGTTGGATTAATTATGCAGTGTTACACAACTTTCAAGTACATGCATCGACTCCGCCTGCTTGACAGGTCTGAGTGTGCCATGACCCAACGGAATCATCGATGGGAGATAGACTTGTCCTCTATCCTTAGCCATCATTTTGAAAAGAAAGAGTATTTTCCATCACCCTTTTTGTCTTGTTACCTGTTCGTCGCGTGCTTGCAGTCGTTTGTTAATGATTGAGTCTGTAATGCTTATATTATGTTAATTTGGATTATTATAATGATTAAATTAATATTAATGTTTCTTTATATGATTTAATGATATAATTAAATTAAAGAAGCTATTGTTAGTTTATTATGTAATTAAATTAAAATATTAAAATATCTTGTTTCGAAAAGAGCATTTAATTGTAAATTGATTTCATTATTCAATTTTACGTTTCAAAAATAGAACTTTGAGTTGTGATCTTAAGTTGAAATATATTGTTAATCTATTGTGTCTATTGAGTTTAATGCATGCATTGCATGTTGAAACAAAAGTTGAAGTTGAGATGTAGGAATAATGAAAAAAGGATAAAATCTGGAAAAAAGATCATTCTAGAAAAGACAATTTTGATATTCGAATAGTAGGAATCAGAAAGATTGTTTTCAAAAGATATTTTCTAAAAATTTTGGTTTTGAGGAATTGACCATAGAAGCTGCAAATTTTATTAAAGACTGTGTTATGATTGTGGAAAGTAGAAAGTTTGAATCTGTGAGGTTTTGCTAAGTTTGTTCTTTGTTTTTAGGGAAATGCTTTCAGGTTCTTTTCTTGTTAAATTCCAAAGTTTATTTGTTATGAACATGTAAATTTGTTGTGAAGATTTCGTCTTCAATCCCTGTTACACCATAGAAAAATGAAACATGTTAGTTTCTGAATATTTGCAATTATAGCATGATTGGTTGAGAAATAAAAATAATATCATATAATTGATTTTGTTTACTAAATAATATAGAGGAAAACATTGTTAATTCTATTGTAGAAAGTTAGAATTGTTAGTGATATCTGATTCATTGAAATGTTGAATCCCTTCCTTTTGTTTGTTATGGATCCATTCTTCGAGAAGTCTGAATCTGAACAGATTCCTTTACCTCTCTTTTGTGAGCATGTATCATATCTCTTTTCTTTTATCTATGTCAAGATATCAAGACTTATTGGATTATGATAAATGGATTTTTCTGTTCTTCTTGTGTCCATGGTCTTCCCCATGCTTTATTCCAGTTGTTTTTATTGGAGACTATTGTCATGTCACTCTCTCGGCCACAGGGGTTGACAGACTGTATGCTTCCTTATTACTAGTCTTTGTTTTTACCTTGCCTTTACTACTCCATTTTGATTTGAATTCATTATATGCACACACTCAACCATAGCTTCTCTTGTTTCTAGCAATCATCCTACATGTTTTATGCATGCATCGTAACTCTCTATTTCACCATGCATGGTGCCAACTTATCCCTATCATTCATTTTATTTGAGTGGAATGACCATCGATTTCTTAAGGGCTTTGGGTGTTGAAGTTTGCAAACACTGGCTTTGTATAGATATATATAGTGAACTGGTCTAAGCATTCTTGTATGGTATTCACAATACAACAAGTCTTCTTTATGAAAGGAGTCTTTCAATAAGAATTCTTGCATGGTACACTTGATTTGAAAAATCATCTTCCTATGATAATTTGTAAACAGATCTGGGAATTGGTATTTCTGGAATGGTATGTTCGAAGTAGAAAATTATCCACTCATAGGGAATTATTTAACAGTCATGGCTATGAACTGGTATAATTAATTTTGTTACCATGTATAAAGGTTTCATTCCTTATACATTAAGCCATCATCAACTTGGTCACCCGACCTCTTGCTTCATTAAACCACCAGTGCGAGGAACCTTTGATTTGATGAGTGTTTGTATCTGCACCCATGGAATTAACAACGATGCCTTCGTTTCTTTTTGTTAACTTGCTGTCGACGTTTAGCTACGTGCAAACGTTGAGTCCTTCTCCACTCCCTGGCGATGATTGCATGCTTTTTGTGATCCATAACTATTAGTCATGGCCTAGTCACTCGTCGATATCACTTAGTCGATTCATCCAATTTTTTTTGGTCAACATTAGATGAGTGTCGATTCAGGTTTATTTCTTTTAATAGACATTTAGATTATAGGTGTTAGGTTTTAAATAATATTTTCCTTTTTATATTATTTCTTAGAAGTTAGTCAACTTAAGTAATAGTTTTTAAATATAGACTTTTAATTAAGTTTTGTATAGAGAAATTATAACGTAAATTTTACACTCAATTGGATACAATAAATAATAAATTGAAATTGTCAATTGAATTAATACTACTTTGATTTATAATATAGATTATTATAAATAATAATAATCTATATTTGAACCACTAATATAGATGCATTAATACATTTATTTGTAATCTCTAGTTAATTTGTATTATGATTGATATTCTTGATTTGTTGGTATCTTGTAAGAATGATTAAATTGTATTAATTATGTTGGTCACGAAATTTATAATGTATTTTATGAAAAGATATTAAAATCATGGATTGTATCAATTAGTTTTAAAAGTTAGAACAAATGATTATTGTTGGTGATATAATCTTTTATAGATTGTGAATTATAGAATATCGTTCATGAGAATACTTATGTTTGCTGGTTCTATGTATTTAAAGCATTGAGATTGTCTTGTATGATGTACAATCTTCTTTTAGAATTCGTTAATTCTAATTAAATTCTTTCCCTATGTTCAGTTATTTCTTGATTATGGAAGGGTCTTGGTTTATGGTATTCCTGAGGTCTTGTTCTTTGTTACTAAGTTAAGGCATTTTTTGTTGATTTTCAATTGGGAATGTGATCCTTGCTCAAATTTTACCTTGTGTTTCCTCATTTCTTATAATGATTATACATTGTATTGATTTATAAGGTAGTATGGAAAAGTATTATAATTGTAAGTAGGTACTTATGGCTTATTACTCTTTTTTTTTTAATATTTGGGATGGTAATGTTTACTGGAGTCCTTATATAATGATACATGGATTGGGTTATGTGGTGTTCTTGCTTGGTGTTATCCCTGCTTTGTTTTAAGATGGTTGTTAGTATCTTGTTTCCCTAGAGGCTTGGAGAGTGTTGTTATTGTGATGGATTATGTTTTCAATTGTGAGAATATAGACCATGCTTGTTATGATCCACATTGGTGATTTTGATGTTAATGTTAGCTCTATGATCATGGAGTATTTTTGTAATGGTGTCCTCTTCGCCATGCATTTTAAGTCAGTAAGGTTGTTTATCTAATCAATTGATTATAAGTCAATGTTTAAGAAGTTCATGTTTCTTGCATAATTTCCTTCTTGTTGTAATCTTTATGAGGATTTGTACCTTAGGAGGGGTGGCTACCATTAGGGGACGGATCTGAATGTGGTTGCATGGGTAACCTCTCAGAATTTGGTATTTATGTGAAAACCTTAACTGAGGTACTGGTAGTTTTCCAGTTGTGATGTTGTGATTGTCGACCTTGTGTTGTTTGTTGTCACTTTTGTGGTCTATATGACTTGAGGACTTGATCTATCTCCTAGCACAAGGGGTGGGCTTTCGAGCTCCACACATTTGGGAGGAACATGCCACATTCTCGATTGGGTCCCCTGTAGGTATTTTATTCGTGATTGGTTTTTTGGTTAGATCCAGATTGCTTAGTGGTTGTGGAGCTTAGTTCCTTTGGCAAGTCATGACATGGATGTCTTCTTTTCTACATCTTATTCCTGATTTTATTACACTCATGATGTACATGAGATGCCTTGTATCAATACTTGTATTATTCTGAGATTCGTCACAATCTCAATTATTGTATGTAACTCTTATTGTATATGTATATCTAGTCATGACTTCTCATGAGTTGAGTCTATTTATGGTTATTATGGTATTTTTATGTTTTTATTAGTAGCGTAGTTGTGGAAACCATAAATGTTTATGTTGATGTTGTTGTTGACACATGTTATCTATTTTTATTTTTTTTAAATTATTCAGTTGTTTTATGTGAATGACAATATTTTCTGAGTTCCATGACAGGGTGTTACAAAAAGACAAAGGAGAGATAAATTGTGATTGTGTTGTTAGTGCTGAATTTCTTCATGAAACTAAGAAGAAATTTAATGTTGGATTCATCCAACAAATTTTTCTAGTGGACTATGGTGAAAATAGTCCTATATTATTAAAATGTAAGTGGATCTGACCATCTGCAGTACAATTTGATGAGTATGGATTTGTATGTGCAAATAGAAGGAAATTTTTATCAGAGACGGATGAGCCATATGTTTCCCCTCTTAAAATTAACCAATAATTTCTAATTGATGATGTAGGAAGCCAAGGATGGTCATATGTCATTCAAAAAGAGCCTCGTTCAAAACAAAAAATCATGGAAGTTGTTGATATAATGCCTAATGGGAAATATGTTAATTTACAAGAAACATTCGAAGAATTGGATGAAGATGATGATGGAGTGTTTGAAGAATAAATTTTGATTACAATTTAAGATATTGGGAGAGAGAATGCATTGCATGTCACAGATGAGGATGAGGAAGAAAATCAAGCAGATGTAGACACGAATGATCAAGATTTTGATCTTCTGGAAATGCAGATGATAATGATGATGTTTTGTCACCTTAAGAGGTTAGCTTGTCACCTAACCTTTGGTTATATGTGTGGTGTAATTTATTATTGAGTGTAATAGATATTTGATTATAGGTATGATTAGTCACTATTATTTTACTGATACATTTCTGAATGTAATCATCATTATTCTCCTAGTACATTGTATACAAAACTTGAGATGTTCACTTCTGATTTGAAGTGCATTTATAGTTTTTGATAGAGGAAAAAAAATGTTTTGAATGGACCCAAAACCATTTACAACAAGTTTTGAATGGACTCGAAACCATCAGGTTTTAAGGGGACCCGAAACCCACACCAAGATGAACAAGCTACCTAAACGAAATAAACAAAAACATCCAGCAGTGAACCAGGGAACCAACAAGTCGATAACTAGCCCAAAGCCAACAAGCTACCCAAAAGAGAAACAAGAGATCACATAAATCTTGGCTTCATTGGTTTTGACATGACCAACAACTGACTACAATCTATTGGTTTTGACAGGACCAACAACCCATTAAAACAAGGTTTTGGCAGGGACCTTAAACCAAAACGTATGGATTTTGAAGGGATCCACAACCTAGTACATCTAGGTTTTGATAGGGACCTTAAACCCAAAAATACAACTATCAAAAAATAGATTAGGAACGAAGCTCCACCAGCAGAAGTATTGGAACCGAGCAAACCACCCTTTAAAGTTAGGTTCAATGATTTTTCTTAGTTTTCTTACTTTGGTTGAAAATTTGAAATTAATTTTATTTAGTTAGAATATAATTTCTTGTATGTGCTATATGTTTTCTAGATACAAACATATAATGAAAATATGTGATTTAATAATACATATAGATATCTTAACATTAGGAGGACTAAGCCTCCCCATTACAAACAAAGAAATGATCTCTTAGGTCTGGCTAACACTAAAAGCTAAAACTGAGAGACTTCAAAATTAGAAAATTGTTCAATCTTTTCAATAAAATGATATCTAAAATACCGCACTCTTAATAAAATCCAATACCACACTACCACTGTAGTCAATAGAGGTATGTGCGGGATGGCGGGAGATATAGGTCAATGTACAAATTCTTAGCGCAATACCGCACCAACCAAATATGAATACCATAGGGTGGTGATGAGAAAATGTTAACAACTAAATTAAACATCAACCCCGTTAGGGTTAAATAGTGACACTGCGATATGACGGTGAACAATCACTCAACCGCTATAATTAACCTATTGTCCTGCGAGATTCCAAAGGGGTGTGCATGGGGTAGCGGTAATTCTATTACTACCTCATAGTGGTCTTTATATGATAGAGCGATATGGTGGTGAATAGTCACTCAATCGATAGAATTAAACCTCATCCTGCAGGATTCCAAAGGGGTGTGCGTGATGTGGCAGTATTGCTAGTGCTAACCCCCAATCATCTTGAAATGACCAATCGATACTGCGGTACAAGTTGTCAAAGCATTAAATGACTACACCGTTCAATTTCCCAAGATCAACGACATGTATTCAAACTCAAAATATGGGAAAATTCTAAAATATTTTGCACGAATTCACAATAATAGTGAGGTGACCGAGCTCAACAACAAATATTACTTGGGACTTGATGAAATTTTTCCAATCATTCACAAATCTCAGTGTACTAAAGGAAAGGGACTTCAAGTAGGATAACTCTGTAGCTATTATTTCACTGGGTAAGTTCACATAAACCCTCTGTAGCAAGTGTATAAGAACTGAATTTTCTTCTACAAGCAGACACTTAAAAATCAAGCAGGAGTAGATTCTTCATCATGCCACCCAAAAGAATTCAACTTGTAAGTAAAAATGAAGATTCCATAGTTTTTAGATCAAAGAAGAGGTCCCTGCAACAATCCATTTTAGATGTGTTACCTAATTTTTTAGGTAAAGGATCCAAAAAGGTGTTTAAAGATACAACCAATGGATGTAGAGACCCAACTATCCCTATCTCAGGGTGGGATCTGTTTTGGCACCTCTATGAAAAGAGGGTTGATAAGATTCTAGTTTCGAATCCTTGGACCTTAGATTTGGTCAAATCTATAGTCCCAAATGTCTTTGTAGATGTTGAGTTTATTAAAGTATTGACACAATATTATCACCTGACTACCCAGACTATTAGAATGCCAGATGGTTCACCATTAGTGGTGCTAACTAAAGAAGCAATTATAGAGTGTTTTATGTTACACAAGCAAGCTATCACAAAGATTGACTTGGACAAAAGTGAGGAGGATTATAGGATATTGAGAAAAACCTATAGGAGTGATGAACTTCCTTTACACATGAAAAAGGGTGTAAACAATAGGAGGATACCTATCTGCCCCTCCCAAAATGAGCCATTTTCCATAGAAGATTTCCAAGTATCTTTCAAAAGAACTTATTTTTCTTTGTGCCTAGTGCTTGGAATAGATGCTCAAGAGAGGATTCCAACCTATCTCATAATGATGGCAATGAGGATACAAAATCCCAAAGTCAACATTGAGTATGAATTTGCTGCTGAAATTGAGAAAGGGCTACATGAGGATTTTTTGCAAGTAAGAGAGAACTTAGCTCCCATCACTTTCAGGAAATACTCTCTATTGTTTCATTTAATATTGTACCAAAACAAAAACATATGGACTAAAATAATGTGTTTGGGAATGAATGATGATGAAGGGAATAGGTTGCCTATACAAAATTGGTGTTACATCTGAGATAGTAGATGTAAAAATAGTGATTATGTAATATTTCATGATGATTTCATAGTAAAGTTCATGGCCGCTCGGTCATATTTCACCAAGATTGTCTGATAAAATCATGCAAGTATTAAGACCTATAGAATTGAAGCCAGAGTAAGGACATAGTCACAATTTTGGTGACTGGTTCTTCTTAGCAGACCAAATATTAATAAGGGTCTATAGGTGTCCTCAAGCCCCACATTTTTTACCTAAATTTGTTTCTATTTGAATTGCATTTTTAGAATTTATGTGGCAAATGTTATGGATGGAGCGGGATGTTATGAAAAGATAGAAAAAGTGGACATTCCTCCCTAACCTAACTCAATATGAGGAGATATTCATAGGGTGTGACACTCTTGAAGAACTGTAGAACTATTTGAAGATGCGGTATTCATTGAAGTCATAAGGAGAAATGGTCTTTGATCCTGAAGAGCATGTTGATTTTATAAAGTAGAAACTTCTCACTAAAGCTGTGATTACCCATGTAATGGATTACAAAGAAGATGTAATAAGAAATTTCTTTACACCTATTGAAATTTTTCAGAGAAAGAGGAAGTGGGAAATCATGAAGAGGCTTGAGGAGGAGAATAAGAAAAGGGACACTCGATTCCAAGGATTCTATGTTGAAGAAAAGGATCCTATCAAAAGGATGAACATAATAATTGATAACTTTGAAACATTATATGGTGAACCAGAAAATCAACTTGAGGGTCAGTCTTTGAAACCCTCCAAGCTGCCCATCAAACCAAGTGGTATTTTAATCACATAGCCCCTACTAGACACTACCACAATACAATTAGAAGCATCCCCCGAGAAACCAAGTCCTAAAAGGTAGAAGACACATTAAGTGTCCCCCTTAGTGGTATATGAAATAAGTGAAGGAGTAGGGGATACTAAAGAGGTAACCAATGTACTTTTGAATTTGAAAGAAGATGAAGTTGATCAACCACCGCCTAAGCTTGAAACTGATGCTCAAAAACTAGAAGAAAGAGTGGATGTACATGGGCATAATGATAAAGAAGTGCATGATGATGAAAGGGTGATTTCTAACCTTAGATTTATTGAAGATGATGAATTTATTCAAACTCCCAAGTTTAAGGATTTTTGGTTTAAGATAAAAATGAAATAATTTGAGGAGAGACTCCAAATTAATAAGATAGGAACCGAGGAGTCACAACATGACCAGATTGTTGCCCAAACTATTGAAGAACTCAAGATTAATGAAATTATTGTTAGCCCCCAAGAAGCAATCAAATTGGTCTTAGAAAGAAATATACTAATTATTCTTGGGATGGAGTTAAAAAAAAATTCTTACTAGATCAAGTAAGAATCCAAGAAGATCCTATGCTGGTTTTTGAATTCAATTCATATGGGCGAATGAGTGGCATGGGTTACAATCCAAGACTTGAAACCCTAGCCTTTTGGACAAAGCAAAAAAGAAAAGAAAAGATAGGATTGCTTGATGTTGTAAAAGAAATGAGAGGGACTGCCATGGTAAAGACACTTCAAGACAGATCAGCATTGGAGGTAGCTACTATGACAATACACTCAACAATGTTTACTAGGGATGCAGTTAAATATATGGAGCTTAGATCGGAAGAATATGAGAAAACACATACTGATCTGAATGATGAAGTGAATAGGTTATTCATAGAAAATGTGAAAATCAAACAATAGTTGAAGGGAGAAGGTATTTACTAATGCATAAAATTAACAGTATACCACCCCCCTACCATCCAAATTGATACAGGTGCAATCACCGTTTAACAAGTTAATGTGTTAAAACAAGAAATTGAGAAGTTGAAAAAGAGTAATGAAGAATCAAAGGAAAGAGAAAAGAGAGAAACCCTTAGGTATTAGAAAATATCTTGGAGCATAGGGTTAAAATAATTGTGGAAAATTTGGAAAATGTGTACAAATGTTATATCTCCTTGTCACAAGTTGTTGATCAGATAAAGGCCCATGTACCTATATTGGACCCCTTATTCAAGAAATGGCAACCTATACATCACACCTTAACGAATTTGTGCAAAATTTTACAAAGGAGCATTGAGGTTGTCGCATCTTTAAAGCCCACTGAGAAAATGGTCTGAATGGTCATAGATGAATGTCAATACATGTCAACATAAGACCAAAATATCAAGGAAAGAATGGATTAATTTCACACGCTAAAGTAGCGGTCCATGCCTAAGATACTAAGGGATGATGATCAATTGAAAGGCTCCAAGGATTGGGCAGATGAGTTTAGAAAAATTGTTCCCAAGTGCCTCACTAATTTACAAAAGGATGGTGACATAAATATTCACCACCTCAATTTAACCTTGGATGGAATAATTGCACTGGATGTTGGGTGTAGTGTTCTTTAATCAGCTTAATAACTAGGAACATGAATTCCTATACTCAAGGATTGAACATCACAACCAACAGTCATAACCTGCTAAAGAACCTCATTTAATCATCAACCCAGGGACGTAAACTTGAAATGGGTCAGCACAATATATGCACTAATCACCTTTCCCAGACATGCATGATTTCCTAAAGATGCTTATACTAGAATTTGAATTACTAGAAACAACTTTACTAGATAAACTTGCTTAGAAATGAAAACTGAAAGACAAAACTATTCTACATCTAGTGGCTGCAGGAACAGTTGATAGCTCTGTGTTTCTATCAGTTGCAGGAACAATCACATTAACCTCTATGAAAGGAATTGCAGCTATTCTAGCTTGCAGAATGAAAATATGGACAACTCCCTAAGTGGGCCCCCTTAGGTAGTGCCAAAGGTAAACAACATATTAGACTGTAAACTTCATAAATACTTTATTGATTCAAGATAGAGAATTACATAGCTCACAATCTTCAACTGTATTTCTAAAAATTGAAAAATGTATTACAACAACAATCTTCTAGCCCTTTCTCTGAAGGAGAATGGGCTATTTATTGAAACTGAATCTAATGACTAACTATCCTTCCCTCATAAAATGGGAAGTCTTTATTACATTCAACTAACTAAGTAAAGAGGTGGATGGAAATGCACGAACTAAGTCAAATTAGTTCATTAGTTTTAAAGTGCCACCATCCTAGATTCATGCGCCATCAAGATGCCTGAGCTAGATTTCTAGAACACACTCCTTGCATGGCGGATGAGTTGAAACTGCCTCCCTATCTTTGATGTTGAACCAGTCTTCATTGAATTAGTCTTCAACCTTTAAGTGGAAACTGAATTTCTTCCTCAAACATGGTACCTACAAAATATCTTAACAGCTATTCCTATGGTAGAAAGTTAGCTCGACACATTCAACCTTTAAGATGATCCATCACTTCATTTATACATTCATTAAGCATTAATCTAAAGCAAACATTATTTTAAACATGGCTGCAGGAAGTTCAACAGTAGAGGTTGCAGGAAGGGTTTGTCATCACACAAAGTCATAAGGATTTCATCAAACTAATAAAACATTTCAAGGTAATAATCATGGAAAGACTTATCATAATATACTTATTATATTAAGCATAAAAATTCTATGTCTTGTCCCATAATCAACACTAAATGTTTGTCTTAGCATAATGAAAAGAAAAAAAGTGTTTATAAAAGCATGATGTAAATGTGCCAAAAACTTGGCTCATCATTCCCCTCAACCAACTACTTGTTGGGCCCTTCAGCAGGTCTAGCATTTCTTCTTTGAGAAAATTCTCTCAGATCAGCATTCTGTTGTTGACCACATTCTCCATGTTGGAAACTCCAGAAGTGAGCTCTCATTGCCTCCAGTCTCTGCCATCTTCTTTCCTCAGAGCTTCTATTATAAGTGTTGTTGTCCCCCCATATGGCCAGTAATGGCCATAGGAGAATAGGTCATTGCATAACTAAGGGCAACTAATTCTCCCTTTTTGTCCTGACATTCCTCATGTATCTTTATGCCCTTTTGGTTGCTGCATACAAGGCATTGGGAGTGTGCAGTTGTGCCCTTTTTAATTGAAATGAAAGATGTTCCCATCTTGTTTGAATGTGCAGGGTTGCAACATTAAGATCATTTTTTATAATTTGAGAATACTGAGAAAATACCTCTTGTCTCAAAGGCTCAATCAGTGGTCTGGCTCTTTCATCTCTCCACAGTTTCTTCCAATCAAAGTAAATACCCATCCCATTCCTAGATTCATTCCTCATAGATAATGGCATATTGACCTCATCATACTTGTGGCTATCAAATTGCTACCCCCTACTTATCTCATTTGTGATCCAAGAGATCAAAGCTCCAATGTGAATATCACCAACATAGCATAAGGGGTTCCATTCCTCATCCTGGGGTACAACCAGAATGTGCAAATAAAATTCACACAGGAGGTTCCTGATATGCTGAGGTGAATCTCTATATGCATCATAAAAAAATTTTGGGGTATCTAAGGAAGGGTTTTTACCTTTCCAAATTCTGATTAGTTGGAAGTTCAAATATAGCTCCTTGAGGTACATTGCATAGACAGGTGAAGGTGTTCTACATTACATCATCTATGGAACAAGCTCGAATACCTGGTTGAGATTGTTGGTTAAATTAGCAATTTCTAGATTCTTGTTCTAGATTATCCTCTATAACCTCTCAATTTCAAGCTCAGAAGCAATTTGTTGATGCTGGAGTTCTACAAAACGGGTCATTCCTGCAGAAAAATTTGTGACATGGAGCGAAGACCTATGATTATAACTTGTTGCAGGAGACTTCTGGATTTCTTCAGCTACATCCACTTTTTCTTGTTCTTCTTCTCCAATTATCTCTGTATCTTTTGACTGCCCAGAGTTTTCCTGTTCTAAATTATTATTCAGTTGCCAACCTTCATGTTCTTCCTGAACAGTAGGCATTTCATCAGTCATATCAATTCTTTCACCCTCTTCTTATGATGGAATCACAATTGTTACATCCCCCTTCTCAACACATCCCACATCTTCTTGAAGATGTTCTGCCATCCCTTCTTGTATCTATTCTACAATGGATGCTAGTTCATCCAGGCCAGCTCCTACAGGAGTACTCACCATTTTTTCAACAACGGGCTCTACCTCCTCGAGTACAGGATTGGAAGGGCCTAAGTTTGGTGGTGTGGTTGGAGTAGCATCGAGTGATTGGCGGGATATTTGGTTTTGGAGTCTAGAGCTTCTTCTTACAGGATTAGGAATTGTCTTATGCTTCTTTGAGGGTTTGGCTGCAGGAATAGGGGAGTCTCTCATTTGCTTCCTTTTGACATGTTTAGGAGTTGCCACTATGGGTGACTTCCCTTTTTTATCTTTGGAGGAAGGCTCAGGGTTTATGACAAGGGTTTGTGCTGGTTGCTTGGACACTTTCTCAAAAAGAGGAACGTCATCCTGTGAATCAGATGATTCCAAAATAGGTGATGCGGCAGCACAGGAATGACCTATGGACTGGGAGGCACATTTTTTGAAGGTGAGAGGCTACCCTCTAGGTCCAATATTTTGAATCTTAGGGTTAAAATTGACAACGAATTCTTCCCAGGTCATTCCTGAGACATCTTTAACATATTTTTCAACAAGTAATTTAATAAGGCAATGGTGGGAAACAAAGTTCACCCTACCCTTTCTAAATTCAGCTGCACTATTAGATAGCAAATTGTACAGTAAATTAGGAATATTCATCAACAAGACATGGCGTAGATGAGATAAGAGTTTAAAGTGATGAGAATGCAAGACTGAAAACCAACCTTCATAGGTTATATATTTGATTATATAACCTTCTCGTGACACCCAGTCCTGCGGAATACTCATCCTTTGTGCACCTTGTTTATCCACCTGTAAAGGAGGGTCATTTGGCCAAGTAAACTCTGCCCTAGCACTTCGTGCATCCCTTCCTCTAGGAAATAGCTCACCGGCTTGAGGCAACCCTGTTATCTCTACAATTCTATCAACTGATGCATTTATCATTATACCCCTAACTTTTTCCTCTCCTTCATGGAATGTCCTTGTGAACTCCTCTGCAATGCTCACATCAAATTTTTCGTGCTTCAGGAAGTAATTAAGCCACCCATATTGTCTAAATGGCAGCACATGTTGTACATCCTACAATAGGATGTTATGATTTGTAGGCTCATGTCGAATTGGCTGACCTCCCATCTCCTATGTCTCTACAACTCAATGCTTCAGGAAAGAATCTTCAAATTACACAACCAATAAGACTTCCTGCAAACCAACTTTACTGCACTCTGTCTCCCCTCAACCAAGACTTTCGAACCTTTATTCAAAAGATGCAAGAAAATAGGAAAATAAATTCGAACATCCAAACTTATGATGTAGATGGAAAGAAAAGAGTAATTATGGACGAGTGAAAGACATTCTTGGGCATTATTCCAAGAAGTATTGGTGTGTTGTTCATTAATTGCAGATTTTTCAAAAATCCGAAGCTTAGGCTGAAAAGATAGTAACAGTTGATGTGATAAGGCCTAGTGGCAGTGGAAACAATGACGTGGCACAAAGTTATGAAATAGAAAACGTGCTCAATCATGTGGAAAGGCCGAAGGAAATTGCAGCAGCGGATAGTACGGTGAATGACAAGTGGATGAGGTGGTAGAAGGAGAATGAGTACGGATGTCGGATGGAATGATTGAATGGAGTGGGGATCTTTGTGGATAACCTCTTTATTATGATATTTTTATGCATGTTTATGCATGGCCTAGGGAATTGAGTCGAGACTCAATTCCTTTGGCTGCAAGATCAATGGCTTCCTACACAAATTTGAACTATTTCAGAAATTCTTCCCTGTCAGTGGGCTTGAAGTAGATCTTTAGGCGATTCCCATTGACTAATAACTTAAACCTAATCTCATCAATGGTCCTCAATTGTACAACACCATTGTTGAATACCTCTTCTATTTCATATGGACCTAACCATCTCGTTTGCAATTTCCCTTGACTATCCTTATACCTTGAGTCATAAAGTAGAGCCCAATCTCCTACTTTGAATTGCTTCTCCTTGATATATTTATCATGCCACCTTATTATTTGGTTCTATATCATCTCAGTATGCTGTAGGGCATTCTTTTAGAGCTCATCCAAGGCATTGAGTTGCATGACTCTTTCCTTTTGTGTAGTTGTTAAGTCCATGTCCATTTCCAATGTTGTTATGAGAGTCTTATGTTCAAACTCTATTGACATCACAACATTTTTACCAAACACCATTTCAAAACGTGTATATCCTATAGTAGTCTTCCATGTAGTTCACTAGGCCCATATAGCCTCTGGTAAACTTGCAATCCAGTCCTTCCTATGCAAATCTACCGTCTTAGTCAAAATTGCCTCTATGTCCCTGTTGGTGATCTCTACTTGGCCATTAGCTTGTGGATGATAAGGATTTGATTTTCTATGCCTTATGTTTTATTCATTCACTAAGGTTGTAATAAGTGTAGAAGTAAATTGTGCTCCTTGATCTGTCACTATTTCTCTAGGGACACCAAATCTGGTGAATATTTCTTCATAGAGGAATTTTGCTACTTTATTATCCCTAGCATGCTTCATAGGCCTAGCTTCTACCCATTTTGTTACATAATTTGTACATACAATAATGTAAGACTTACCATTTGAAGGTGGATCAATTGGTCCTACAAATTCCAGTCCCCATTTGTCAAAGGGTGTAACAATAACTTGTGGAAATAGAGGTATTTCATCTGATCTGGTTGGCCTTCCCATCCTTTGGCATCTGTCACATCACCTAGTATATTTGGCTACATCCTTATGCAATGTTGGCCAATAGTAGCTAGTATTTAAGATTTTCATTGCTGTCGTTTTAGCAGCAAAATGTCCTCCACATGGTTCATCATGGCTTCCATGCAAAATATCATGAGTATCCTCTTCTCGTACACATCTCCTCATGACCTAATCTGGTCCTGTATAAAACATGCAATCTGTAATCCAAGAGAAATTAAAGCTTTTCTCTACTAATAATTTATTTTCCCTAGGTGAGAACTGAGGAGGAGTTCTTCCTGCACCTAGATAATTTTCTATATCTGCATACCATGGATGAATCACTTTGATGGAAAAAAAAATTTCATCAGGAAAGGAATCTTCAATAAGTGCAGAGTCATCTTGCCTTTGAATTCTAGATAGGAAATCAACAACCACATTGGCTTTACCTAGCTTGTCCACAATTCTAATATCAAATTCATGCATCAGTCGCAACCACCTTGCCAGTCTCCCTATAATGCAGCTCTTGTTCATGAGATACCTAATTGTTGCATGATTAGTATGGAAAAATATATGATAGCCTATAACATAATGCCTAGATTTGTTGAGGGCATAGATGATTGCTAGCATTTTTTTTTCTATAACAGTGTAGTTGAGTTCGGCTCCTTGCAATTTTTTGCTGATATAGTAGAGTGCATGCTCAGTTGAACCACCTTTTTTTCCTATGACAACACCAATAGCATAATCTGATGCATCTGTATGAATATGGAATGGAAGGGACCAATCAGGTCCCTTCAAAATAGGTGCTTGTGTAAGGGCAATTTTCAGATTAAGGAATTATTTTTCACATTCTATTGTCCAAGCAAACTCTACATCTTTCTTTAATAAGTTGTACAGAGGCCCTACTATCTAACTGAAATCCTTAATGAATCTTCGGTAATATCCAACATGTCCTAGAAAGCTTCTCAGTTCCTTTTTCTTGGTAGGAAAGGGTAGATTAGAGATGACTTCAATCTTAGAAGGATCAACCTGTATTCCTGCAGCAAAAATATAGTGACCAAGCACTATTCCCTCTTGCATCATCATGAAGCACTTCTGACTATTTAGTGACAGGTTATGATCTTCACATCTCTGTAAGACCTTTTTCAAGTTGTCCTGAGCTTCCTCAAATGTTGCACCATACACAGTAAAGTCATCCATGTATATTTCCATACAGTCAGAAGAGATATCTGAGAAAATACTAATAACAACTCTTTGGAAGGTTGTAGGTGCATTACAGAGACCGAAAGGCAAGATTGAGTAGGAAAACTTTCCCTAGGGGCATGTAAAAGTAGTCTTTTCCTGGTCCTTTGGAGCAATCTTGATTTGATTGTATCCACTAAAACCATCTAAGAATGAGAAGTAGTTTTTCCTGGATAAATTATCCAAAACTTGATCAATGAAGGGGAGAGGAAAGTAATTTTTCTTTGTGGCCAAGTTGAGCTCTCTGTAATCCACACACACTCTCCATTTTCCTCATTTCTTAGGAACAATAACTAGTGGGGAGAGCCATTGGCTATCCGAGATTGGGTAGATAAAGACAACATTCAACATCTTCTACAACTCTTCTTTAACAATTTCTCTCAAGGATGGATTGATTCTTCTTTGGGGTTGTTTGACAGGTCTTAACTCATTATTGATGAATATATGGTGTGTACATAGTTTTGGGTCTAATCCTTTCATATCACCATATTCCAAAGCAAAAGCTGACTTATGACTAGTAAGCATTTTGACAATAGATTCTTGTTGCTCACTAGTAAGGTTATTGTTGATATTCAATGTTTTTCCTGAAACTACCTCCACCTGTGAGGTTAATTAAACCATAGACACTTCAGGTAGGAAATTAATTTCTACCTCATGGTGTAATAAGGTGTGCAAGCAGTTAGTTGCTACAAGATAATGAGCTGAGGTAGGAGGAGAAAGAATGGTCTGCAAGGAGTATGGATTTTCTTCACAAAGAGGGTATTAAATACCATAATTATTTAGTAGGACATTATACAGTATCTCCTCCTTTGCTTGTTGTGAAATGAAAGGCCCTCTTGTTATCATCATTAAATTAGCCACAGAGTTCACTTCATCGTCTTCTCCCAAATCTAGCCAAACAGCCTGTCCAGACTTCAGTTGAGGCTGGGCTAGAGAATAAAGGGTAAGTTTCTTTGTGTTATACCCATCAAAAATTATCATGTTACCCAACCTACATCCAATTTAAGCATCAACAGTGGCCAGCCAAGGCCTTCCTAGTATAATAGGATATCCTCCTAATGATGATTTTAGAGACAAAATCATAAAGTCAGCAGAATACTCCCAAAAATCTAAGGTAAATATTAAGTCTTCAACTACCCCATCAGGTTTGGAAGTTGAACTATCTGCAAGCTGTAGTATTGTAGGTGTAGCCCTCAGGTCTAAAATACTAAGTTTTACCACAAGGTCCTTGGTCATGACATTGATAGCTACACCAAGATCTAGTAAAGCATTTTTAATTTGCACCCCATTAATATTGATCTCCACAACAGAACTACCAGGGTCCGAATATTTTGGGATGGTTAGTTTCCCTAGCATCAAGTCAGAGAGTTGACTTAAAACATGGACAGTTTGAGGGTCTTTCTTTTTTCTCCCTGGTTTCTTCAAACATGCCTCCTTGATAGCTTTGCTATAGATAGGTACTACTTTGATTGCTTGAAACAAGGGAATTTTCACACATATGTGCTTTAGTTGATCAAGGATGTCAAAGGTAGGCTCTTCTTGCTTTTTCACAACTTCACCTTCCAACCTTTGTGGGAAAGGAGGTGAGGGTTTAATGGATACCTTAGGAAATGATGGATTTTGTATTGGCTCAGTGGGTTGAGCTAGGCCATTGGTATCTTCTTGCCCATTCTCCTCAGATGGCAATTTTGAGATTATGGGAGGAGATGGTGTGGGTAACACTATTCCTGAACGTAAGTTGATATTATTCAGGTTAAGAGCATAGGCAGGCTGATGATTAGGATTAGTAAAATAAACTTGTTGCTGCTGCTGAGGTTGATTATTTGGATTAGGTGCTACTTGAGCAGGTAGTTGGGCTGGCTTAGGATTTTGGCTTTGATTAGCTGCAGGAGGTGGCATAATTGACTGGTGCTAGGGTTGTTGCAGGAAACCAGTAGGTGGATTTGACCATTGTTGGCCTCCCGTCCATTGGTTAGACTGTTGCCAATTCCCTTGTGGAGGCTGCCACTGATTTTTGTTGTGGTGATTGCCAGTTCCCTTGAGAAGGTTGCCAGCAATTTTGTTGAGCATTGGGCCAAGGACTATTCCATTGAGGTTGGGAGTAGGGACCATAATTTGGGGGGTATTGGTTCTACCACTGATTGTTATATGAACCAAAATTTTGCAAAGGGTCCTGAGGCATACCTTGTCTTTGGGCCCATGGCCTACGTTGAGCAACAAAGAACATTTCTTCCTCTCCTTCGATGGTTTTGAACTTAGTGGCAAGATGTTGCACCTCCAGATTGGCCTATGCTTTGCATCTGCAGTCCTTTCTTTGTTTGCAGTGAGGGTAATATTCAGCTAGCATTGTCTCAGCTTCCTCTTTCTTCCTTCGAGCTTTCATAGTGTCCAGTTGAGTAGCTACATCATTGATGATGTCTTTCTTGAATTTGGACAGGAGATTATAAATCTCCCCCTTGAACACTCCAGAGCCATTTCCTTTTGCAATAGAGGGTCTAAACCCTTTGCCTTTCTTCACAGTTACTCTGGAGTAGTTGAGATATATTTTCTTGATATCATCCCAATCACTTTGGGTGACATCTCCTCTTGCCATGAGGTCAAGGGCCTCCATGCAAGTATCATTAAATCCTCTTAGGAAGATAATTTTTTGAGATTTCTCATTCAGCTCATGTTGAGTGTTCTTCTGCACACTGAACAAAAACCTTGACACATAATCCTCCAAGGTTTCATCCTCCTTTTTTGAAATTTTGAAGATTTCATCTCCTCTCATATCATTCCCTCTACAATATTCTTTATATTTTCTCAAGAAAAGATCCTTCATTACATCCTAAGTGGTTTCTACATTGCTCCCCAATCCCATGAACCATCTCAAGGTTGACTCTTTTAGAGTGGAGGGAAACAACTTCAGCTTGTGTGTTGAGGTTGTGTAGTCATAGCTCCTACAAAGGATGTCAAATTAAAACAAGAAGGAATGAGGGTCCTCAGTAATAAGTCCATAGAACTTTGGAAGTAATGAGGCAGGGATGTTCTTGAGGTTATTATTGTCATGTAGGTTAGGAATTGGAAATGGGAAAGTAGGAGTTTCCATCCTTGGTTGTATCCCAGGATTAGCTCCTAGATAATGAACTACAAGAGCAAGTGGATTATTTGATGGGTCCTGGTTATTAGAGGTTTGCAAATTATTAGATGTTGAACAAGTGGGTTAAGGTCATCTGGCTCATCAAACAAGTTTAAGCTTAGCTCTGAGGAAGAAGATAAGGTGACTAAATCTTGGCCAGCATCCAAATATGGGTCTTCTTGGAAAAGGTTTGGTTCAATCTCTTCAATATTTATTCTACCAAGAAGGAATCTTCCAAATTGGTCTCTTCTTCTACGCATACATAAAAAAGTAGGCTAACTATGAAAATGTTGGACTGCTGAATTCTAAACTAAATACTTGGAATGAAATTTAACTCTTTATTAGCATGCCTGCAATAGGTCTTTAGTTTGACAGCATCCCTGGAAATGACACCAAAAATGTAGTGTTCTTTAATCCGCTTAATAACTAGGAACATGAATTCCTCTACTCAAGGATTGAACATCACAACCAACAGTCATAACCTGCTAAAGAACCTCATTTAATCATCAACCCAGGGACATAAACTTGAAATGGGTCTGCACAATATATGCACTAATCACCTTTCCTAGACATGCATGATTTCCTAAAGATGCTTATACTAAAATTTGAATTACTGGAAACAACTTTACTAGATAAACTTGCTTAGAAATGAAAAATGAAAGACAAAACTATTCTGCATCTAGTGGCTGTAGGAACAGTTGACAGCTCCGTGTTTCTGTCAACTGCAGGAACAGTCACATTAACCTTTATGAAAGGAATTGCAGTTATTCTAACTTGCAGAATGAAAAGATGGTCAACTCCCTACGTGGTCCCCCTTAGGTAGTGCAAAAGGTAAACAAAAAATTAAATTGTAAACTTCATAAATATTGTATTGATTCAAGATAGACAAGTACATAGCTCACAATCTTCAACTGTATTTCTAAAAACTGAAAAATGTATTACAATAGCAATCTTTCAGCCCTTCCTCTAAAGGAGAATGGGCTATTTATTGAAACTGAATCTAACGACTAACTATCCTTCCCTCATAAAATGGGAATTCTTTATTACATTCAACTAACTAAGTAAAGAGGTGGATGGAAATGCACGAACTAAGTCAAATCAATTCATCAGTTTTAAAGTACCACAATCCTAGATTCATGCGCCATCAAGACGCCTGAGCTAGATTTCTGGAACACGCTCCTTGCATGGCTGATGAGTTGAAACTGCCTCCCTATCTTCGCTGCTTAACCAGTCTTCATTGAATTAGTCTTCAGCTTTTAAGTGGAAACTGAATTTCTTCCTCAAATGTGGTACCTACAAAATATCTTAACAACTATTCCTGTTGTAGAAATTTAGCTCAACACATTCAACCTTTAAGATGATCCATCACTTCATTTATACATTCATTAAGAATTAATCTAAAGCAAACTTTATTTCAAACATGGTTGCAGGAAGTTCAATAGTAGAGGTTGTAGGAAGGGTTTGTCATCACACAAATTCATAAGGAATTCATCAAACTAATAAAACATTTCAAGGTAATAATCATGGAAAGACTTATCATAATATACTTATTATATTAAGCATAAAAATTCTATGTCTTGTCCCATAATCAACACTAAATGTTTGTCTTAGCATAATGAAAAGCAGAAAACTGTTTATAAAAGCATGATCTAAATGTGCCAAAAACTTGGCTCATCACTGGGTACTCAAAAATCATCACAGATACCAAAGGGTTATTGGACAGTAGATGAAAGAGTCAATTGGCCAACAAACAAAAAAATCTAGGAGTACAAATGGCCTCATGATTACATGGTGTACCAATGGGAGCAGACATATCTATCTCCCTTAGAAGAATAGGCCTTGTAGTGAAGTACCAAGCCTTGCAGATACTATCATGGAGAGAGGACCTTGCCAAATCTGAATGATCACAGGTACCTTACGATGAGTAATAGGCTTTTGTATCTTGCGAGTGTTGTGGAATTCAACATATGATAAATTCTCTTCACTTCTCATCTTTCATTGCTTTTAAAGTTTTTTCTAATCCTATGTAAACAATGATAATTAAGACTTTTTGATTTATGTTAAAAGTGGGTAACTAACAAGACAATTTTTGACATGTTAGTCAAGACAAAAATTTGAAACGTATTGTAAAATCTTTTTGAGGATCAATAGAATGAAGTTATAATTGGTGGCTGAATTTTGGTTTCAATTATTTTTTGAAGTGAATTAATGAATGTTATCTTGTTGTCTCTGGTTTGATCTTTCCTTGTTATTTAAATCAATATATCAAGGGTATATATGGTTTATCAAAACACATTTGTTGGAAAACAATTCATTTTGTACTAAATTTTGGTTTCAAATCTTTGGTAAGTATGGTTAGTTTCATCACATTCAAATTCTAAATTCAGGGAAATTATATACAGTAAATAGATTGATGGTTGTTTGGATATTGAAATTATCTCTCTTAGAAATTAATTCGAATATCTTGTCTTGAAATATATAGAAGGATAATTTTAATTAAAGAGGATTTTGTGGTTATATTTATAACAATGATTTTATAGTGCAACTAACTTTCTATTTTCATTAAGATACAAGTCATGATCAAAGTCAAGCACATACCAACAAGATGGTACTCTACTTCAAACCCTCAACCTCACTCAGTTTATTCTACTTAAATGGGGATCTTAAGGAAGTTTCTAAACAATTAATATATATCATTTGTTGTTTGTGAAGGAGAATCCTATGAGATCCAATATGACAGTGGGTCAATATCCAATTTCTTTTTTGCTAAGACTGAATGAGTTTAGGGTGTTGTAAAAACCAAGATGTTATACTTTAGAACATCAGATTTTATAGTTATGGCAGTTGATACAGTTCCTCCCACCATTATTGATCCTTTGATTTCATTGTCCAAAGATAAGGTATTGATTTTTTCTCTCTCCTTGTACCATTTTGAATTTTGACATTATTACAACCTTTTAAGATACCAAATGGGAATTGCAACATTTTTAGGTTAAATCCATGTGCCATGAAATACCTGAATCATTCCTTAATTTGTGAGAGGATTTTCTTCATTCACCTTTGATATGTTTCAACCGCTCACTGACAATCTTTACATCATTTAGATGTTGCAAAGGTGGATTGAAGGGATCGAAACCAATGAAATGAACACAAATTGATTCTTGTTGTATAGGGTAGTAATCACATGGGTAAAATGGTGGGATTGAAACTAATAAAATTATGTTTGACATAGTACAAAACCCTTTTAACTGCAAACTTTTCCCATGATCAAATCCCCTGACTTGCTACCCTGTTTTCTAATTTTGATGAATTATAAGAGAATAAACCTAATTAACTTGCACGAGAACATGAAATTTTTGGACTTATACTGATGATGAGTTTGGAACCATTTGGTGATGCTTCCATGTGTTTTTTCAAGTAGTTTTTTTCTTTCAATTCTAATGGATGCATTAAATTTTGTTATTAATCATTAGTTTTAAAATTACCATTGCAGAAAGTACCTTATATGTTTGTGCCTTCAAAATTTGAATTGGGTGGTGCTTGTAAAGTGAATAGGGAAGATGATGTCACAATTGGGAAACTTGTTGTGAAACATCAGGTTAGTAATTTTTGGATGTTTAGGCTTCCTAGCTAGATATCAAAGATATTTTCTCATCAACTTAATTTGGAATTTATGTATAAATGGATTCGTTAATGGTGCAGGTCCTGAGACATCACATGAACCAAGGTTGAAATTTTTGTTGTCCAAGTCTGATGGCATTCTTGGGCTTGGTTTCCAAGAAATTTATGTTGATAATGTTGTTCTAGTCTGGTTAGTGTTGATAAAATTCATTCTATAATATGCCAACTTCATTCTATAATCTGAGCGTACCACCTTTTTTTAATTTTGAACAAGGTTCTGAAATCAAGGGTTCAATATGCATATTTCAAGCCTATGTTGAACACTCTATTTAAGGTATTTGTACTTGACAAGGCTACAATTTTTTGATTGATTTATCTTTCTACTATGTTTGGAATTTCTTTTGTAAACTTGCAATATACAATGCACTTTTATTCTTTCTAAATTGAAACTAATATTAATTTTGTTGGTTGTATTCAGGAACAACTTCATTCATGGTGGAAAAGGAAGAACCATGTTGCTCATATCAGATGGAACGTTTCATATAAACGAGGAAATATTAGAGCTAGGTTATTGATGACTACGTTGAAGGTCGAGAGAGCTTTATATATGGGACACGATCAACACTCTCCTTGGATTCTACACATTATAGCTTTCTCCAGGAAGATTTCCCATGTTGTAGAATTTTTAAGAGATGAAAGGGGCATGTATTCAAATTGAAGGGCTTCAAGCATGCATTTCCATAATTTCAAAAGTCTTTTGGAGAAGTTTCTTTCTTGCAGTCATTTCTCTGGAAAATTGAAACTCAAATTTTCAGTCTTGTGACTGAAAATAACAATTGTAATACTCTATTTGTAAGTTTTAACTAGAAAACCTTTCCTTTATTAATAAATTTCACCAAATTTTCCTTCTCAATGGCTATCTTATTGTGTGCAATTGATGATTGATGTGTATTTTTGTGTTTTATGCTTAAATTCTCAAATATCAGTCAATTAA
Organism: Sequoiadendron giganteum; assembly: GCA_007115665.2. Taxonomy (NCBI): domain Eukaryota; kingdom Viridiplantae; phylum Streptophyta; class Pinopsida; order Cupressales; family Cupressaceae; genus Sequoiadendron; species Sequoiadendron giganteum. The sequence continues at coordinate 365,011,402 of CM021104.1, forward strand.
AATGACTAAATATACTACTAATTGACATCAATTAATAATTAAATTGACTAAATATACTACCAATCGATAGAAATCAGTGAACAATGAATAAATATGACTAGATATATGATCATTGAAATCAGTGAATAAAAATGACTAAATATACTACCAAATTGATCAAAATGATGATTAAAATTAATGACTAAATACACTACCAATGCACAGAAATCAGTGAATAAAAACGGCTAAATAATTGACCAGTTAACAACAATCAATGACTACATATATCAATAAATTAAAAAATCACTAAATAAGTGATCATATTACAACAATCAATGACTAAATCAACAACTAAATAAGTGACCAGTTAAATATATCAATGAATAAAAAATGACTAAATAAGTGACCAAATTACAACAATCAATGACTAAATATATCGGTGGAAAAAAATTGACTAAATAAGTGACCAGATCACAACAATGAATGACTAAATCAGGGTCTAAATATACTACCAAATCGATCAATCAAAGCAACCAATAAATTATTAAAAATGGTTTAGTCATCAATCTGGTCACATTATATATGATTGGCAATGAACTACTAGTGGTCATGTGACCAACGATAGTCATTTATAAGCATTTTTTAGTAGTTTTTTAAGTAGTTTATTGATGTTTATGTACTAGTGATTGATACTCTTTTTCCCCTTCGAAGAAGGATTTTTGAAAAGATATTTTTTTGTTGCATCATAGCAGCCTTCGTAGGCTTTCTTGGTTCATTGCTAGAAGGGCCAACCTTCCCTTTACTAGAAACTTTCGTCCACTTATGTTCTAGTTTTGATGTCTTAGCAACCTATAAAGGGTTCAAATACTTAGGAGGGGACTTGGCCCTCAGCACCACCAATGGGTAGTCCTTAATTTTATTCTTTGAGGATTGATAATGGAAGCAAGTGTTTGGTAAATTCAGATAGATCACCTACTAAGTGTGGTGAATGTCACAAATTCAAATATCAATCATCTTTGAGATCATGAAATAAATCCACTTCAGCACAGACTCGCTTCTAGGGTCGAGCATGGTAAAAATGATTGAGCTTGACACAATTAACCTTCCCAAGAGATGTAGCAATAGCTAGGAGAAAATTCTAGCTGTAAGGTAATGGAAGACTCAAAAACTCAAGCTAGACAAACACTTGGAGTTTTTTTTATCATCTGAGATAATATTCTTAGGTTTATGACTGAAAAAATAAAAGAGATGATTGAACATACCAAGTTCCATATTATAAAATAGCCTGGACATGACTGAATTCAACAAAATAAAAAAGAAAAAACCCTTTAGTGAGGTTTTGCACCCAATTGAGATGAATCCCATGGGGGGCCCAAGACTTGGCAACCTAGTCATGAAGCATGATTTTATTGGGGGATTTCCTAAAAAATAACCTATAATAGTATGTTTCTTCAACCATTGACATGCATAATCAAATTATGAGGTGGGTAAATCTACATCCATGAGAGTCTCAGCAGGCATACCTTGTGGAATACATTTAGCAGGAATTTTTGGGGTCACTTGTTCAAAGGACCCATTATTCAAAAATTCCACACCATCAACACCAACAACAACTGTTGGGTTGAAGTTGGTCGCGGCCATTTTAAATGAAATCTCTCGCAATGAATGTGGTATGATGCAAGACAAGATAACAAAGGAAAAGCTAAAGTTCATAGAAAAAACAAAATGCTACCCCACATGTAGATCCCTAAAATATTTAGTTGTTTTAAATTCTATGTCCCAAGTATAAATTTAATTACATAATTTAATTCATGTTAACTTAGACTTGTTTATACTAAAAAAAAAAAATTATTAGTTGTAACAATACCAAAAGGGCTCGATGAGTGGGAGCGGTGGGACCAGATTTTCAAATTCAGTTGAGGGCGGGGAGGAAGGAGAAGAAAATGATAATGATGATGATGATATTTTTGTTGTATTTAGGTTGTTAGCTACAACGGGGGCTCCTTCTTTCTCTTGGGAGACACTTGTTTTGGCTAGGTTGGTCTGCGTGGAGTTTTCTGTGTTCGTGTGCCTTGCTTTGGTTGGGTTTTGGCACTAATGGGGTTTTTTTTGGCCCCTATTTCTGGTTGATTGCCTCCTAGTGTTTCCAATGGTTGTTGTTGGTTGTTGTGTTCCTGTGGGAGGTTTTTCTCCTCTCTATGGAAATTTGGCTTCGGTTTGGTCCTTTTTCAAGTGTGTAGACTATTTTGTTATTGCTACTTTCCTTTCAGCTAGAGAGCTTTTTTATTGTGTGCTTTGGGTGCATTGAGGAGGATTTGTTGGAGAAATGACTTATTTTTGGTCTTGATCTACGTATTGGGGTATTTGGGGTGTTCTTTGTGTTGGCCTACTCTCTAACTTGTTTCTTCTTGGTTTCCCATTGCCCCTTTGGGCTTTCTCTATTGTTTGTTTGGTGGCACCATTCTCGTGGATCTTGCTCTTGGTGCTTTTTGGTGGCTCTTGGTTTCCCTCTTATGGTTTGGTGGTGTTTCCCATTGGTTGTTTTTATGGAGTTTTTTCCTTTCTTTGGCTCTAACTAATGTGTTGGGGTAGCAAGGGTGTTTTATGGTTTGGCCTCCTCTCAGTTTCCTTCTTGTGTGGGCTCCTCTTTCCTTCTTGGGTCATGTCTACTTCCGCTCACTTTGGGATTGAGTCTTTTCCTGTTGTGGTATTTTGGCCTGGATTGTTTGGTTTTTGTTGAAGCCTAGTATTTTATGGTCCTCAATGTTGAGGAAATTGTTTGTTATGTGGAACCCCACTTGGTTGGTAATGCTTTCTATGTTTTGGGGGTTTCTTTATTCTAGTTGCAGATTTGGTTTTGTATGAGATTGTATTTTGTTACCCTTTGGTGTTGTGATGAGCTGATGGTTGGGTTACACTTCTTTCTTTTATTAAATACCCAATTGATTTTTATGTTGAAAGTTGTTAAGGTGGCTCTTTAGTTGTTGTTTAGGATTCTTTGCTTGCTCCACCTTATGTTCCTGTTGCTGGGTTTGCTAAAGGATGGTACGACTGTTATTTTTTCTAAAGTGTTGGATTTCTCCTTGGATCCTATTGAGGTGGATTCTTCTCCTATTGATGTGGATTTGGGGATTGATTGTTTCTAGTTTACTCAATTGTCGATCCTTTTGAGGTGGACACTTCTCCTATGGAGGTGGAGGTTGAGGGTGTTGGAGATTTTTGGTTGTGGTGGAAAATTTGGTTGTGACATCCTCTCCTATAGAGGGGAGCTCTCTCCTTTTGAGGTGGAGATTGATTTGGTTTTATGGTTTGGTAGGTGTTATAATGATTCTTTGTACTCTTTCTTTCCTTTTTACTTACTAATTGAGGTAGGGAGTAGGGGTAGTATGTTGGTTTTGAAAGGGGGATCTAGATTCCCTCTTTGTTTTGGCTCAGTATTGCTTACATTGAGTGGTTGGTGTGTTGAGGTATGGTAGTTGCAGACTGTTGGGTTTTCGGTCCCTTAAATAACCTGATTGTTTTTTGGGGTTCAAGTTCCCTGGTTAAAACCTATTTGTAAAGGGTTGAAGGTCCCTTCAAAACTTGTTTGTAGCATCTTGGTTTGACTTGAATATCTATGTATAGGTGTTGTTGATGGGTTGTGGTTAGTTTTCTAATTATTTTCTTTGCAACTTCTTTGCCTTGTAAAGGGTTTTAGGTCCCTACAAAACCTTCTTCTATTGGGTTTTAGGTCCCACCAAAACCTGTTTTACGATAATCAAAAACTTAGACTTGGCTTATTATTTATTTTAAAAATATAATATTAGGTGAAAAAAAAATTGCTCGTGGGAAGGAAAATAATAACTAATTACCTATTAATTAATTTTCCTCAAAAACTTATGGAGAAGAGTTATTTATTTATCAATATTTACTAAATTGATTAATGGTGCAATTTACTTATTAATGAGAAATTAATTGAGTGTAGTATATTTATTCTCTTCTGTTTTCTTTTTTCAAAGGTCAATTGATATTCTGCCATTTATTTTAAAATTGTAAAATGAGTTAATTAGGAAATTAAATAACCCTAATTACATAGTTAGATTTTAAAATTAAAATTAGATTATTACTTTTGATAACTAGATTTTAAATTTGGTCAATCACTCTAGGGCAATAATGAGTTCCCACTATCACCTAAGAAACTTACAAGGAAAAAAACACTAGCAATTTTTCCTTTGCCACGTCATGTATATTGACATTGACAACTTAACATTGGACTTCCACTTCTAAGGTGTTGTGACTAAGGTTTCACCATACCGACTTGTGTTGTTGTTTCTCCCTACATATTGTGTGGCATGCACTCATTCATTGTGCATGCAATGATACGTCAAGTGCACTTTTTACTATGAGTAGTATACCTCTTAGTATTATATTATTGTAAAAAAAACAAAAATTAGGTGCACTATGTTTATATTCATGTGAATGTGTGTGTATAGGTGGGCATGACAATTCATGAATTCATAATTATTTAATATTTTTATTTAATTTTGTGATTTTTGGGTTTACTAAGTTGATTGAGTTGTTAATTAAATCGATTGGTTAGTTGACTATTTGCATGAGCAAGTTAGGATGAGTTAACTGGTTGCATGATAATTAATTGAGTAAACTAATTAGATTGATGATTTTACTAATTTTAATTGACTAGTTAACTAAATGAGGCTAAATATTACTCATTTTACTTAAATAATTGATGGATAATGTGAGGATATGAGGGTGGAATTAATTAATTTAAATATTTGACGGATAATGAGAATTGAGTAATTTTTATATATTTAAATGAATAAGGGATAAATTAGTTCAATTTAATTAAATAATGATGGATTAAGGATTAATGTTAATGAAATGATGTTGAGTATAAAAATGATAAAATGGTAATGGCTATTGAAAAATGACATTAATAATATACTGATAGTGGATGTAGAACTATTTTAGTCTTTACATTTTGCCCCTCTTTGAGATAATACTCAAAGCAATATCATTTCAAAGAAAATAAAAATAGTTAAGAAGAATCGATTAGAGGAGCTATAAAGAAAGAGGTGAAATACCCTAGTCAAGTGGAAGGAATAATGAAATATTATATAATGAGATGATGCCCCCTCAAGAAGTTAAGCAATAAATAAATGTGTAATTGACCTATGAAAAGAAGAAAAGTGGATAAAAAGTGATGCAGGGACATTATGTAATTTTGGATTTGCTTGATATTTCTATTTTGGTGTTTGAAGTTTTGGTTTTTCTTTTGGCTGGTTATTGCTTCCTGAAGCCTTGACAGGTGGCAGATTTTTGTGCATTGTTGCAAGTCTTTTGGTTTTCTTTTCTCTATTGCACATGAAGTGGGAAGACACTTAGACAATGAATTTTGAAGAAACAAACAATTGTTTTCTCCCACAAAAAATAGAGAGAAGGTTTTTGTTTTTGTTTTTGTTTGTCCCTAACTGTGGAGTTGGCGTACTGAGAATTTTGTTGTTGTAATGAATGGTTTTTGGAAACTTGTAATATGTTCAGTGAACGAGGAATGATAATTCATGACCCTGACACTATTGTTTAGAATCAACTTATTTTCTTGGGGTAGCGAATTGGAATCTTGTCTTCTTCCATTAATTTTGGTTTCCTTTTTAATGTCGATCTATTTCAAAAGAGTTGAGTTCTTTAATCTTGTTGATTATGGTCGATCTGGAATATGGGTTTGAGTCATTATTTGAACCATCCTACAGGTTACATCCTCTATTTCTTGGGTATTGAACATTGCATATTGGTACTATCGTAGCCTTTTTCCTTTGAATCTTGTTGTTTTTCTTTGTTCAAATAAGGCAACCATTAAAAATTCAAATGGAAGATGGAAAATGATGAAGGAAAAACAAAGTAAAAAGTGAAAAGAAGGATGCAAGAAAAATGAAGGTTAAAAAATGTAATGAGTAATAGATGCATGATTATTGGTGGAATGATGATGAATATTTATTATGATTATGATGATGATGCGCAAGTGATTCATCATTTTTTTAAAATTATTATGTTGACATATAGAGAGAAACCTTATTTTAATATAGCAATGGATGTTATGCACCAAGGTATGAAGATAAACGTGGTGACGTATCTAATACATGGACTAACTTGTAAGAAAACAACAAACAAAAACAAGAGGATTCCCCAACACTCATAAGGTGTTTGAGGACTTTGGAAATTCCTATGATGGGACAAATAAGAGATATAAGGAGGAATCCCCTACATGTAGCAAGACATTTGACCTTGGTGGATCGTGTGAGGGGACAACCAATAAATAGATACAAAAACAAAGTACCATGCTATAATTTACACCAATCAAGACATGCCACATGATATATAGTGATCATGGAAACCATGAGTAGGAATACCATGGATCAAAAGATAAACAAAAAATAAAATATCAAATTTCAACTGACACACAATAGTGTTACCTCTTCCAAGGTTTTGAATATTTAAATTGATTGATTATGCACAATTTGGGGAACAATATATCCCTTAGTGAAAATACTGGATGGCATGGGGAATGATATATTTTATGAAGGCAATGGATGCAAAATGGAATTTAACAAAAAAAAATATGATGTGACATATATATGTTATTGAGGTTGATTTAGATTTCTTTATTTTAGTTTGTAGGCTTCAGGTGAGTATTTCAGTTTGTAGGCTTCAGGTGAGTATTTCAGTTTGATGTTTATGAATGTAATGACAATGATGAAAATGATGAAAATGATGAAAAGGATTTAGAAAATAAGTAATGAAGTGATGATGATGATGATGATGATGAGGGAATGATTAAGATGATGGTGGTGGTGGTGATGAGTGATGAAGGGGGGTGAATATGGAGGGATACCAAGGACCACTCAAGATTTTACTCTTGACCAAATTAAACTCAATGAAATGTGCAAATATAAAATAAATCATAACCATAGTAGTCTACAAGAGATGGTAGTCATATATAATTAGTTGATAGGGAGGATACACCCTGGATTAATGGATTTTTCTCATAGATGTTGAGAGGGTGAGATTAGATGATTGATTATAAATTGATGGGGTTAGAGGAGTCATTTCATAAGTGCAATGTAACTTTATGTATGATTATAGACAAATAGATAGAGGATGAGATTATTATGTGATGGAATAAGAGGATAATAATTAAGGGGGAAATTTTTAAAAGTAAAAGATAGTGATGATTAAGATATCATAGATAAAATGATGGAGATGATGGAGGATGATAAGGAAGAAATTAATTTTAGCTTGTCTAAGTTGAATGGAGTTTGTCACAAGACTTATAGCCAACTCCTAAGTGATTTTCAATGGGAAAATGTTGGGATTTTTATGGATGTAAGGTGATGGATTAGGGAAGATTATGGCACTAGGATTACATAGGATATGATGGGGTTGTCTATGTGGTGATAAGGAAACACTAAGCCTAGAAAATTGATGGAACATGTATGTGTGTATTTAGGGGTAATGATTTATGGTTTATTGGTTGTTTAATATTAGGGATGGAGTGGAAGGGGATTCTGGATTTATTAGGGCTGAATTATAAATGATTGAGGATGAATGGATTAGTATTAATAATTTGACTTCCAAAGACTATCTTGCAATGGGATAACATGTCGTATACAAAATATGGGGCTGGATAGTTCTATGTAGCTTATGGTACGATGTTAGATGATGTGTGGCCAAAGGATTACTATGTCAATATTTATCAAATCATTTTTAAAGTTTATTCTCTCATTCCTTGTAAAAATCAAGGAGAGAAGGGAAGATGGATTAAAACAATGTGGATCAGATGGATGATGATGTCATGAAAAAAGGTGTGATGAATGAGATAAATTTTCCCAAAGCACAATATTACCATAGATAATTAATTTTATGAATTATGCCCATGAATGGGATTTCATCATGGTACTTGCCCAAAGTTCCATGAGAATGGTTTTCACTATTAACTATTATGGTCCATTTTATGGTGCTAATGTATATTATTGTGTCATAATTTTCCAATAGTGACCTACACAAAGGTGTTTCCTTGTCAATATCATGGTGCTTACATACATTACACGAATGTTATCATGATCCTTATTGATACTAGGCTTGGTCTTATCCAAATGTGTAGATCATGATAGAGTTCCACTAGAGTATGTATGATAAAGTATTTATACCATGGAACGATATATTTATGAGTTAGGATTCTTAGGTTTTAGGTGAGATGTTGGATTGTGATGGGGGGATGTTAAATTTGGATGGATTATTTAGAATTTTGAATGTAGGATTTTTTAATTTCCAAACTTGGGATGACAAATGATGGAGTTTAGATTTTGGATTGGGATTAAGTATTGGAAAAAATATTTTATACACCTTATGTGTTAGGATTGATGCCCATTTTGAAGGAGCTAGACACCTATTATACATGGCAGGTATTTTTCCATGTGAATTTAAAGTTTGAATGACTATTGGATTTGGATTATTTTCTTTACTTTATCCAATTTACTTTAGGATCCATTTTTACTTTATGTGTCCACTTTGATTTTTGTATTCATTAGATTTTGACATTTGATTTTTATCTTTGGCTCTATAATAATTTTATTTTTTTGGGTACCAAATGATGGATTTAAGGATTTGGGAGTGATGGCTTATGGTGTGGATACCAACAACCTTGTGGTAAGGACTATATATGACCCCTATTTTGATGTTTGCATTAGATTAAGTTTCACCTAGTATCATTGAAGTACAACTAAAACCATTAGATTTCTTGCTCAATGAATATCCAAGATGTTGATAGCCAAGATTTGCACAAAACTGTATTGATTCTAAAAATACCTTGTTCATGAAATCCTAGTTCTTTTTCCTTGATATTTCATGTTTTGATAGATTATATTTGTGATGGGGTATTTATTATTTTAGAAACAAGATGATAACCCATATTTGTGTACTTGGGAACCATCAATATTTTTTAATTTATCTTTTATAAGAAACCTACTTTGACAAAAGTGGATGATCCTAGTTGATAGGATGATGGGGATTTCTCCCTGTTCATGTTGGTCATTGCCTCATAATTTGGAATGTTTATGTGACCCATGCTAGCTTTCTAATAAATTTGTGCGATATAATCCATGTCATTTATTTGATCATCTATGTATCATATGGAAGCAAGTGTCTCATCTTGGGAAATGGAGGTTGTTGGAGCATGGATAGGATTGAATTAAATCTTATGATGATGGATAGGATAGAGGTGGATGAAGGGTCCATCTTGAATTTCTTGATAATAGATGGGATTGTTATCAAAGGTTGAATTAGTTTGGATGTCATAATTATCTATGGGGATTGTTTAGGAAACTTGATCTTCATTAGTGTCAAAGTTTGTTTTTATCATACTTTGAAATTTTCTATGGACATAGATCTAGTGGTTCATATGACAAGATGTGATTTTGGATATAGGGTGGTGGATTCTCAGATTGAATCATAATTTTGGAATTAAATTAATGGATTTTAGATAGGAATCCCTTGAGTGGGCTTGATAGGTGATTGCATGCATGGTGGTAGGAGATTCATTGATAAATATTATGGATACAAATTTTATGGATTTTTTGCTTTGTTGTCTCTTCCATGTGATTAATGCTTGGATAAAATCTTTAGAAAATGTAGGAGACGAACCAAGATTATAATTAAGGGTGGATTTTGGGTTAGAAAACTCAAGGATTTGGATGAGATGGATCTTATGAAGGATGTGGATGATTTGGAGGATTTAGAGGATTTGGATCAAAATGATTGGAATGATTCAAATAACATAGATTTGGAAGATGAAGGGCATTGCTTTAAAATGGTGTTCTTTATTTGAAAGGTACAATAATGATGATTGGATGACATTTAATGTGAGCTTAAGGGGTGGGTAAAAGTGCATAACTATGTCACACTTTCAACCAACTTATTAAGCATAAGTAAATTTAAGAATTTCCAACTTAATTTAATTTTGGTCAAATATATGGTCTAACTAGATTCATTCTAGATAAGTTAGATATCAACCACAACCTTTCCATCTAGAAGTGTCCATTAATGCATATTTAGGACCACTTTAGGGTCAATTTACCAAAACAAAATTATTTTAAAAACTTGATGTTTCAAAAATTTCTACTCTTATAATTTTTTAATATAAAAATTCCTTTTTATAGATATATGTGTAGTTTTCAAAAATATATTCTCTATAATAGTTTTATATATATATATATATAAATTTACTAAAATTAGGTCATCAACACTAAAATATAACATTGATTATCTTGTAAAAAAATACTAAAATTTATTTTTAAATATTTTTAAATAATATGATGCACTAGAGAAAAATTCCATGTCAAAATATGTTTTTTTTCTATTTTGGATAAATAGTTAAGATAAAAGGTGATATACCATGGAAACAATTATGTTTTTGGTGCACAAAAATTTTAAGATATATTTAAAAAATATATTTATCAAAATATGAATAAAATAAATCTATGCACTAAAATTTCAAGTCATAAATATACAAAAAATTAAAGGAAAAAAATAAAATTTACTATATAAAGAGTATCTCATTTAACTTCACTTTTTAGTATTTTATCAACAACTAAATTATAGGTATCTGTTTTATAAAAAATATATTCAAATAATTTTTTAATTTTTTTAAAAGATTACAAACATAGAATACAATAAAAAAATATGCATTTCATTAGTTTACATCATTTCAAAGTTCAAAATAGTATATGTGACTTTCTGGTGATTCAAGTTATAAAAGTGTGACACGTGTTTGTACTTTTACCCTTGAAGTAGCTAGTGCTAAGGAGGTCATAGCTATGGAGGGTATGGATTTTTATGGATGAAGGATAAGATATTTTTCTTATCATTATGAAATATAAGTATGCATTATTATACTTGGCTCTAGACAAGTCATAGGGTTTAGAAAGATATTCACTTAGTTGGATATAACTGTTATTTTAGTATGCATTATAGTCAACAAGGCTATCGCTAGCATTGTATTCATTATGATTGACTTGATTTGGGAAGATAATTTGATCTAAGGGGCTCATGGTGTTGGTTTTCCATTGGTTATAAATAGTTTCCTCTTTTGTGTGGGATATGGGTGAATTGCAGGGTTTTTCCTTTGGTCATAAATTTTGGCCTTGTTTGTGTGGAATATGGGTCAAGTGCACGATTTTTTCCTTTGATTACAATTGATTTGATTAATTTGTGTGGATGATTTGGATTTTATGTACCTAAAGGGAGCCTTTAGAAATTTTATGGTTTGATTGATTTCAATGTTCCTATATAGGAACTTTTAAGACTTTGATTGGGTTTATGGATGTTCCTAAGGTGACAATCTTATGAATTCAATTTAGGATTTTGATGATTAGGGTTTGACCAGTTTATCAATTTTGAATGTGCTTTATGTTTTTTTGCTAAGTTGGTTGGATGGTTTGAAGATAGTTGATTGATCAAGGTTGAAGAATTGGAGGATTTGATGGGATTTTGATTTGGGATCAGATTTGTATTAGGATAAATAGATGGAACTTTATGGGGATTACCTAGGAATCTAGATATTTTTTATTTGGATTTGATAACCCGGGGGCTTGGATGAAGATTTAGAAATGGATTATGGAATAGTATGATTTTAAGATAAGCTTTTGGATGAGGTTTTTAGATTTGGGTGAAGATTTAGATTTTGGGAATTTAGATTTGGTGGATTTTGGAAGTAAATATTGAGTGAGGATGGGTGGTTTATAGATAAGAATTTCTTACTATATGTGAATGGGATTGTTGGAGTTGGTAAAAAATTTGGATTTCAACATACTTGGTGGAGGATGATTGATGTCTAAACCTTAGCAAGGGGTGAAACGTAAATAAATAAACAAAAGGCCAATATTTTGATCTCTTTTTTTGGTTTAATGTTTTAGAAATTTTGGATTTATTGGCTTGGAATAAATTATACTTGTTCACACAAGAAGATGCACCAGTCACTTTACACAATCCAATAATTATTCAAGTGGGAGTGTCAATTTTTGTGGGCTCACAAATATATTATCTACCAAGTTGAGGAAAGTTAAGGAACGCAAAGATCATAACATTATCCTTACACCCATTATCATGGAAGCCAAGGCCTTACCTAAAATAAGCTTTATCTTGACAATTAAGAAGTATAGTGTGAGTAACCTTCCTAGGTCTAACCACTTACTAGCACACTAGAAAAAGAGATGACTAAAATTTCTTAAACCGGGATATACAAACTTATCTAGGAGATATCCTATATATACTTGAAGGCATGTGAGGCCTATTTCTATGAAATAAAAGGGATATAATTTGAACAACCTAATATGAGATGGTAACCCACTCTCTTCCTTCACTTTGCAAGATATAAATTTCTTGCAAGATTGTCCCATAATGACAAATCTCCCTTCTAATTGGTGACTATTTCAATTCTCCCTCGAATTTCTATACCCCACTAGAACACAACAATGTGGGTCACCACCTAAGGTGATGAAATACTTAGGAAATACATTCAAAGAAATAAAAATCAAATCTTTTTGGTTACTCAAAATTGCCTTGTGACACGAGGGGGTATCATACACACTTAACTTTACTATGGTTTAATCTAAAAATTAAAAAAGCATAGTGTGAATTTTATGATTCTCAAGATCATGCGAGCATGCAAAAGAAGAGCATATGTTTCACATAATTTTTAGATAGGGAAAACAAGTTCTTTCCCTTCAATAAAATAAGTGTTCTCTAAATAAGTGGAAATTTAATTATTTGGCAAGCAAAATATGTAGTATATCAATTGATTGTTTGAATAAAATGGTTTTGGCAAAAAAACATTATTATTATTATTTTGACCTATAGCAATAAGAATGCAAAACTTCCTAATTTCATGATTAAAAAATAAATAAAAAAAAATTGAGTTTTATTTTATTTTTCTTGTTCTTTCAATTTTTTATTTGTTTTACATTTTTGAGTTTTTTATTCTTTTAGTTTTTTAATTTTTATTTTATTATTTGGTTTTTATTTTTTCTTTGGTTTTATAATTTCTTTAAAGATAATTATCAAAATAATAGTTTTTAGTTATACCCAAATTTGAGGTAAGATCAAAATAATTACATAACATAAATCACATGAAAAGTGTTGCAGGTGGTGAACTAGAGGTGCAACTACACATTGGAGTGGTATAATATTTTTCTCAAAAGAGCCATTAAAGATCATTCATTTATTATCAAAAACTAACAAAATCAAAATTCTAAATTCAAATGGAAGCTAGGCCTTAAATTAAAATATCCATTTTAAAAAATTTTAATAAAATATTTGACTAAGTTAACACGAAACAAATATTTTAACCTTCTTTTTCTTATCAAAAAATAATCATGTTATATTTTTGATAAAATAAAATGAAACAAGACTCGATCATAAAAATTAACAATCTAGCATATCAAATTTGCGATGAACACACATTATTTGCTTGAAATTCATATTCAAAAGATAACATACAACCACAAAAAGTTTAGAAATTCATTGCCTTATTAGTATATTAGCTGGTTCAAATATGATTTGATCATAGAAAGTGCATATTTGAAGCATATTCAAACTGTTCAAAAATATATCTTTTAGCTATTAGAAAATGCTAATTTCTCCACTTCCTTCTAGTCATACCATTTATTCCACCAAAGCCTCTCGGTACTAAAAGTGAATCCTAAAATTATAGGAGCAAGAAATAATTTGACAAATAGTTTGGGTACCATCTATTTTGAAGAAAATATTATAACTCAAATTTCTAAATCTAAAACAAATGCTTTATGGGCAAGAATTCATGAGACAAACATTAAAGGGAGAGGTATGAATGTCTATTGGCAACTTTATTTACTAAAATTTTAAATAAAAATCTTCCCACTACATTAGATCACATTTTCAAAAAGGAGTTTAGTAGTCTAGGTACCTCTATAGCATGTGCAAATGGTTACACCAAATTTGGAGAAATTTATTTCAATTTCAATTTCAATTCTTTAAGAAAATGTAATCTTTCTAGAAATTTTTAATCCCAAGTCAATGGACCTTAGTTTGATAATTCTTAAAAAAAAACTATGAAGGAATCAAATCATAGCTAAATTTGGCAAATGAAAATACTGTAAGGTTCCTATATTCACATGGAAAAAAAATAAGATTAAGATTCCACTTCTTCCCATAGATGAGAAAAAGAAAGTTGCAAGGGTGGAAGTGTTGTTGGTGATCATGGTTGTATGGTGTGTGATTTTGAGTGAGTGTATCTCTATTTCAAGGGAAGGTTTGTCTTTGGTATAATTGAAAGACATGGTATTCAATTATTTGAGTTCGACATTGTCAAATTAGGACACGGCTAAAGTCTAGACAAAATGCACTTATGTACATACAAAAATGCATAAAAACATACATACCAACATACATAACATGATGAGATGGTGTAGTGTGGGGCCCATCAGACGAGGGAAAAAGTGAAGAAATCGGCATACGAGACTAAATGTTAGGGAAACGGTAGGTAGGAGTTAATGGTGCCATCGGGTAAGTTTTTCCACCTCATGTCAATCGGTAAAACTAGGTCCCGTTGCTTGTGGCAGAAGTTGTCATTTTTAGAGCTTTTTTCTAGTGTGGGAATTGAAGGTGGACTAACATGTGCATTTTTGGTTTGGACAAAGAAGGGTGAAACACTCTGCATTTCCAGACTACACGTTGAAAGATGAAGGTTGGAGTGCACATGGAGGAATTGGAGGAGAAAACTAACCAAATCGAGGTGTGTTTCCAATTTACACATTGAAAGCTGAAGTTTGGAGTGCACGTGGAGGAGTTGGAGGAGAAAACCGACCAAATTTAAAGGTGAGGGGTCCTAACCAATTGGGTTGCAGAGTGTTTTATAATAATAAATGGGTTGCTTGTTTCTTAACACCTAAGGTTTTCCAACATGAAGTTTTAAAAAACAGAAGGAATGTCTTGAAAATATTTTATAATTTAGATAGTGTGAATGTATTGAAAGGCCCTTCAAAATTTATAAGGACTTTTAATTTGAGTAAAATTTGCATTTAAATTTTGTGTGATTGAAAAAAAAAGTGCACAATATAATTGTAATTTGGGAAACGCAATGTGGGTTTTCAATTATTTGAATCTCCTTGTTTAAATGTAAAGGGTTGTCTCACAGTTGCTTGCTTGCTTCTTAACACCTAGGGTTTTCCAATATGGACTTTTACAAAACAATAAGAATGTCTTAAAAATCACACCTTCCATTGTTGTGTTTAAATTTCACATGATTGAAAAAAAAAAGTGCAAAAAATATTTGTAATTTGGAAAACACAATGTGGGTTTTCAGTTATTTGAATCTCCTTGTTTAAATGTAAGGGGTTGTCTCACAATGGTTTGTTTTCTTCTTAACACATACAATTTTTCAACATGGAATGTTACAAAACAGTATGAATGTCTTGAAAATCACACCTTCCATTGTTATGTTTAAATTTTGTATGATTGAAAAAAAGTGCACAAAATAATTATATTTTGGAAATCACAATGTGGGTTTTCAGTTATTTGAATCTCCTTGTTTAAATTTAAAGGGTTGTCTTATAATGGGTTGCTTGCTTCTTAACACCTAGGGTTTTTCAACATGTATTTTTACAAAACAATATGAATTTCTTGAAAATTGCACTTTCCATTGTTGTGTTTAAATTTCACATGATTAAAAAAAATGCACAAAATAATTGTATTTTGGAAAACACAATGTGGGTTTTCAGTTATTTGAATCTCCTTGTTTAAATGTAAGGGGTTGTCTCACAATGGGTTGCTTGCTTCTTAACACATAAAGTTTTGCAACATGAAATGTTACAAAATAGTATGAATGTCTTGAAAATCACACCTTCCATTGTTGTGTTTAAATTTTGCATGATTGAAAAAAAAATGTGCACAAAATAATTGTAATTTAGAAAACACAATGTGGGTTTTCAGTTATTTGAATCTCCTTGTTTAAATGTAAGGGGTTGTCTCACTGTGGGTTGCTTGTTTCTTAACATGTACAGTTTTGCAACATGGAATGCTACAAAATAGTATGAATGTCTTGAAAATCACACCTTCCATCGTTGTGTTTAAATTTAGCATGATTAAAAAAAAAGTGCAAAAAGTATTTGTGATTTGAAAAACACAATGTGGGTTTTCAGTTATTTGAATCTCCTTGTTTAAATGTAATGGGTTGTCAAATAGTGGGTTGATTGATTCTTAACATCTATGGTTTTGCAACATGGAATTTTACAAAACAGTATGAATATCTTGAAAATCACACCTTCCATTGTTGTATTTAAATTTTGCATGATTGAAAAAAATGCACAGAATAATTGTATTATGGAAAACCCAATGTGGGTTTTCAGTTATTTGAATCTCCTTGTTTAAATGTAAAGGTTTTTCTCACAATGGGATGATTGCTTCTTAACACGTATGGTTTTACAACATGGAATTTTACAAAACAGTATGAGTGTCTTGAAAATCACACCTTCCATTGTTGTGTTTGAATTTTGCATGATTGAAAAAAAAAGTGCACAAAATAATTGTAATTTGGAAAACACAATGTGGGGTTTCAGTTATTTGAATCTCCTTGTTTAAATGTAAATTTTTTTCTCATGGTGGCTTGCTTGCTTCTTAACACATGCAATTAAATTGCAACATGGAATTTTACAAAACAATATCAATGTCTTGAAAATCACACATTCCATTGTTGTGTTTATTTTTTCAACTTTGTGTCTTTTAGATTGCAGTTGTCTATGAACACCATTAATTAAACTCCTTTTATTTTGATGATTAAATTATTTTAATCTTTTAATTCCTTTTCTAAGTGGTTAATTGTAGTGTTTATGTTGTTTTACTTCAGTTTCAGTAGTTCCAACTATTTCTTTTGCATCTGCAAGTTGACCAGTCACACATTTTTCCTCATCCCCACTGCTATTACCTATTATCACCCCCTAGTATTCCTTTTCATTGGATTCTACCTTCTATTTCATATCTTTTACTTTAAGCTTTGGAGTAGTTGCTCCCTCATTATCCCTAAGGAAAGCACCATCCATTTCTTGGATAGAGTTTTGAATGTCTTCAATACTTTTATATAGCTTTGCAGTCACTCTTTGCTCAGCTTTGAGAGTGTCTTTCTGATTAGAGAATTATATTTTTTCTATTTGATAAGTTATTTACAAAACTTGTCTACCTTTTCAAATAGGGATTTCATGTCTCCAGCCAATTGATTCTCTTTTTCTTCTCTAAGATCTATTTTGCCTTTTCATTATCATTTATTTTGAATTGTATTTGTTCCATGGAATTCTTATGTTGAAGAATCTTTGACTTCATTTACTCAACTCCACTTATAGCATCATCTTTGACTTTATTTTCTTACATAAATTCATATGCAATACAAAAGTTCTTGAATTTTTTCACTTTTTCATTAGCATTTTCCCGTTGTACATACTGCATAATGCTCCTTCATCAAGTATTCAAGTGAAAGAACAATCTCATCAGTCTATACATTATCTATCTTCTTCACTTTTTTTTTCTTCTTTTCAAGTGTTTTTAGAGTAGATTCCTTTTTCATTACATACTTTATACTACCTACTTCTCAAGTTCTGCATTGCCATATGCCCATTGCAGATACTGCACACACACCTTCCTCAACTTCTCAACAACACTAAGTCTCTTCAATCAATACACTATCTGTCTTATTCACTTTGGTCTACTTCTTTTCAAGTATTTCTACAACAAATTCCATTGTCATTTCATACATTCTAGTACCTATTGCCTCCAATTTTGCATTGTCATTTTCCCATTGCACATACTTCGCATGCTCCTTCCTCAACTTGTCAAGAGTAGGAAGAATCTCTTCAGTCAATACATTATTTATCTCATACATTTTGTTTTGCTTCTTTTCAAGTGTTTTTACGAATGTTTCCTTATTCATTTCATACATTCTAGTACTTGCTACCTCCTAAAGCATTGAGAAGATCTCATGTTCATTAACACCCAGTGTTTTCCAACCTTGAATTATAAATAGACAAAATGATTGTAATAAAAACCTTACAGTACCAATGTAAGAAAAGGCACCTTGAAAATTTACCAAAACTATTACTTACAATATGAATTGCATTTGGATTTCCTCATATCATTAAAATATAGGCAGGTAGGAAAACACAGTGGATTGTGAGTTAGTTTGTTATGCTTGTACAAAGATGAAGGGTGGATAATTTGGGGAGGAGTTACAGCTGAGGGATACATAAAACTAACCATATTTAGCTGAGGGGTGACCAACCAATTAAGTTCTTATATATAGATGGTTTTACAACACTATGTGGGTTATAGGTTTCTTAAAGCCCTGTGTTCTCCAACCTCTAAAACTATAAAGACAATATAATTGTAATGAAAAAAAATTGTTATTTACACAATACAAATGTAATGAAAGGAATATCTTCAAAATATATAACAAGTCTCACATAGAATAAAAAATGTGTTTCAACTTCCTCAAATCAATAAACTATAGGCAGGTTGGAAAAACCTGTGGGTTGTGTTTTATATATTTATGATTTTTGTAAGCTAAAGGGTGGAGAGTTTGGGGTGCTGAGTTAGTTTAATTTTCACAAATGTTTGACTTCACTAGTTGAAATCCAGTTATAGCATCATCTTTCACTTTCTTTGCTCAGAAAAATTCATATGTAATACAAAATCTCTTGAGTTTATGTACTTCTACATTGCGATTTTATGATTGCACATATTGCACATGCTACTTCCTCAACTTCTCAAGAGTGGGAAGAATCTCTTCATTTAAAACAATATCCATCTCATTAAGTTTGATCCCCTTGTTTCAAGTGTTTTTAGAGTAGATTATTTTTCGATTTCATAAATTATAGAACCTATTTCCTCTAGATTTGCATTGTCTCTTTGCCTTTTCAAATACTACACATGCTTCTTTGTCAATTTATCAAGAGTATAAAGAATCTCTTAAGTCAACACAGTATCTTTCTCATTCACTATGGTTTTCAATGCAAGAGAGCTTCACAATTTATTGCAATTGTGGTTTACAATTAAAGTTGCTTTTCAAATTCTTCATATGTTTCACAAATAAATATACAAAAAATGTGTTTTAGCCTATGTTCATTCACTCCTTTACAGATTCATTATTTTATCAGCAGATGCAAAGAACGTGTTTTTTTTTCTTTTGACATTACTAGCAGCCATAGAAGTAATTACATATTATTATTCATGTTACACTTATAGGCTACATATAAAGTTGTGGGTTGGACTTCTCATCATGTTTTTCAACCTACACCTTTTGAGTTCATGAATTGTCATATACGCTTTTGTTGGTCATGTTAATTCACCCCAAATGGAAGGCTTGATATCACAACATGCCTGCTCAAGTAAAATAGGTTTGTACATCCCATATACTGTGAGGTCTTAGTTTTTTTTTCATTTGAGGTTGCAATTTTACTAGCGATATTTATGTCCACTTGGAGGCTTAGCTAGACACCATGTTTTCCAACCTACATTGGCCAACATCATGGTTGATAGGAAAAATTACACATTTATGCCTTTCCTGATTCACTCCATTACTAATTCATTATTTTGTCAACATATGTAAAAAATGTGTTATTTTTTGACATTGCTGGTAGCAATGGATGCACATTTTTTACATACAAGGTTGTCATAAAAGGTTTTGGTTGCCATCTAACCTTTCCTCTCCAATATCATATACACACACACCACAACTAGCATACCTTCTAAAAATAATACATCTTTTTTTACAACTGTAGAAGTAATTACATGTTGTTATGCACATTACACTCATACACCACATACAAATTTGTAGGTTGAACCACTCATCGTATGGTTCAACCTTCACTTGTTTATTTCATGAATTTCCAGATGTTCTTTAGTTGCACATGTGTTGTCACCCCAAATGGAAGGCTAAATATCACAAAATGTCTCCTCAGGTAAAAGAGGTTTGCACACCCCATATACTCTAAAATCTTAGTTATATTTACATGTGGGGTTGTGAATTTACTTGTGGTCTTTATGTTCCCTTGGAGGTTCAACTACACATTGTGTTTTCCAAAATTCATTGGCATACATCATGGTTGATAGTAAATTTTACACCTTTCTTCCTTTCCTCATTCTCTCCATTATTGATACATTATTTTGTCAGCAAATGCAACAAATGTGTTATCATTTTGGCGTTGTTGGCAACAATGGATGCACTTTTTTACATACAAGGTTATGATAAAAGGTTTGTGTTGCCCTCTAACCTTTCCTCTCCATTAACACATACACACGTACCACAACCAATGTATCTTCCCAAAATAATAATATGTTGTTGCAACTATAGAAGTAATTATATATTGGTATGCATGTTACACTCCTATGCCACATGCAAAGTTACAGGTTGAACCGCTCATCGTGTGGTTCAACCTTCACTTGTTTATTTCATGAATTACAAAATGTGCTTTTGCTACTCATGTAAAGTCATGTCAAATGGAAGGCTAAATATCACAAAATTCCTCCTCAGGTAAAAGAGGTTTGTACACCCCATATACTCTAAAATCTTAGTTATATTTATATACAGGGTTACGAATTTACTTGCAGTCTTTATGTCTACTTGGAGGTTCAACCACACATTGTGTTTTCCAACCTGCATTGGCTTACATCATGGTTGATAGGACATTTTACACCTTTCTTCCTTTCCTCATTCTCTCCATTACTTAATCATTTTTTTATCAACAAATGCAACAAACATGTTATCATTTTGGCATTGCTGGCAACAATGGATGCACATTTTTTACATACAAGGTTGTCATAAAAGGTTTTGGTTGCCCTCTAACCTTTCCTCTCCATTAACACATACACACACACCAAAACCAACATATCTTCCTAAAATAATACATCTATTGTTGTAACTGTAGAAGTAATTACATATTTTTATGCATGTTACACTCCACCACATACAAAGTTGCAAGTTGAACCACTCATTGTTTGGTTCAACCTCACTTGTTTATTTCATGAATTGCTAGATGTGCTTTTGTTGATCATGTTAAGTCATGCCAAATAGAAGGTTGAATATCACAACATGCCTCCTCTAGTAAAAGAGGTTTGTACACCCCATATACTCTAAAATATTAGTTATATTTACATGTGGGGTTGTGAATTTACTTGTGTTCTTTATGTCAGCTTGGAGATTCAACTACACGCTATGTTTTCTAACCTGCATTGGCTTACATCATGGTTGATAGGAAATTTTACACCTTTCTGCCTTTCCTCATTCTCTCCATTACTGATTCATTATTTTGTCAACAGATGCAACAAATATGTTATCATTTTGGTGTTGTTGGCAGCAATGGATGCACATTTCTTTTACATACAAGATTGTCATAAAAGGTTTTTGTTGTCCTCTAACCTTTCCTCTCCATTAACACACGCACATGCTATAACCAATGTATCTTCACAAAATAATACATTTGTTGTTGCAATTGTAGAATTAATTACATATTGTTATGTGTGTTACACTCCTACACCACATACAAATTTGTAGGTTGAACTACTCATCGTGTTCTTGCTTAAACAACACAATTTTACTTGAAAATGATGGTTGGTTTTCACAACATTCCTCTTCAAGTAAAATAATTTTGTGTGACACACATAAAATGGACTCATCCTTGAATGTCCAAGTACAATTGTGATTGTGTTGTTTTTTTCTATGTCCACTTGTACATTGAGATACACACTTTGATTTTCAACCCACATTTATTTTATATTTTATATTTTATATTTTATGCATAGATTGATTCTATTGATCACCTTTAATTTTCCTTAGTTGAAGTCGAAAACCTCCTATTGGTTTCACATTGGTGGCAGCAATGCAAGCACATTTTATTTACATTCAATGAATAATTTTTTTCTTTTTCTTGACACAATCCACTCTAATTTTAAATTTTCATCCAATTCCTCTCTTTCCTAGAATGGGGAGAGATGTTAAATGGAAGAAGGAATATGATTTGGAGGTGCAAGATGTATGAAATGGAGACTCTCCTTTTCCTCTTGTGATTTGCATTGGAATCCTAATACCATCAAGGAGGATGGGTTCCTTGACCTTGTCACATCAATTCCTCATACCAGAATTGATGATTACATTCATGGTGAAATGTTGGTTGAAGGTTTTGAAACTTCATTTATATGCAAAAAAAAAAGAGAGTATACCATCACAAATCCCATCGATGACAAAAATTATGGAAAAAAAATTATGTGGCGTTTTGTATCTTTCAAAATTCATGTGTATGGTCTAATGATATTTTACTCTCTATTGCTTCAAGATGATGAGATGATGCTTTCTTTATAGCTACTCGTGCACATATAGTTCTAAAGACCACTAAACCAGCCTCAACCACAAAAAAAAAAGTTTATACAAAAGTGAGGTTGTCAATGCCACTTCATTATTGTAAAGGTTATGAGCGATAGACCCGATGTTTCTTATCTTCTATACAAATAAATATTCCAAGTCGATGTCAATGGTAAAATTTTCCATGAAATTGGTGACACAAGTGGAGATAGGAATTCCATGTTCACTGCTAATCTATCTGTAGAATGCAAAAGCTATATTGAAATCCTTTTGCTCATGGATGTGAGTGTCAATGTAATAATGGATAGACGCATCAGTGTTCTTATCTTATGTGGCATGATGTTTAAGAGAGATGAATTCCTTACAAGAAAGGATGTAATGAATGCTTGGTGAAAGGTGTGTTCTATTCATGCACAAAAACACAAAATAGATCTGGCAAGTATCATAATGTGGAATAGATAGGACTTTGACAACTTCTACTTTCAATGACCCCATGGGTATGATACACCTTTTTTTATGGGGGTTCAGACTCTATGGATGTTGGATACGATGGTTCACCACTCACACAATTTAGTCATCTCCATGGATTCCATGTTTTCCACTAAAAAATATGGGGTGAGGCATTAGAAACATTACAAATAGTTCTTCATATTTTCAATGATCTTACTGGCTATAAACTTAACAATGCTCACACTAACTTATTATGTCTACAATTTGAATTGTGTACTTTGCTCGTTTTCGACGAGAAAAAGAGTGGTGTGCCCATTGCATGGGTAGTCTCCTCACGAAACGAGATTGAGGATATTTTTGCATGGCTACGCGAATTACATGCCCGTGGAAGAAGAGCCAGTCCTAACTGGAGAATCAATGCATTTTTTATCGATGATGCCACTATAGAAATTCAATCCATATAGTATGTGCATCTCTTTGTTCATTTTTGTACCTTTCTCATTTTCTATTTATTTTCAATGCCACTTTTTCATGCATATGAGTGCTAAACAATATTGTTTGTATTGTCTGTTAGGGTTGTGTTTTGATGCGATGTACTTCTATGCATTTGGCATGTTAAAAGGGCTTGGCTGAAGAATGTACATGAGTATGCAACCAAGGAAAGGGCAATGGATATCTTCCATAGACTTGGAACGATCATGATGGTGATCAGTGATAGAGAAGACAACATCACTCAGCTATTGAACTCTTTCTTTGAGGATTTCAATGGTCAGCCTTGATTTTTATACTTCAAGAAGACCTTGTGTGAAGGAGATGGTCGAATTGGTGAGTTGACAATTTTTTTCATCTCGTTCAATTCGTACCATTCACATTCTTTGATGTTACCACTATTACATTGTAGTTTACTTGACTATTTCCTTTTTTTGCAGCCATGTGGGTGAAAAATTACAAACTATTCCCACATGCTAACCAGGATACAAATGCAACCATTAAGTCATACCATTGCATGCTCAAAACTTGATTCTTGTGTGATCATAAAAAAAATTCACAAGGCAAATGGAATATTTGTATTACACACTTATGTATAAAATGGAACCATTCTTTAGGAAAAAGGAAAAGTTGTAGCATTATGGTTTTTTGATGAACTATAAGTTTCTAAATATTCAATCTAGTTTAGAGTGGGTGAAGGAAATTATGGACGATGATTGTTTTCCGGATGAAACACATCCTAGATGACATTGGGTGAAAATTCAAAGTAGGTTCGACCACTACCTCATTTGGAAATTTGGCAAGCACCTTTTTGTTTGTGAGTGCCCTTGGATTTTGTAGGGGAACACTTGAAAACATGTCCGTAAGGTTGCTAAACTAATTAAAATATCATCTTCCACTAAAGGGGTGGTCCATGATAAGTGAATTTCAATTCAAAGTGCATTAATTTATGGGAAACAATTGCATTTTGAATTTTCTAATGCCTAATACAAGTTTCTTGTGTGTTTTTATTTAGACAAGGGAGGTCAAACAATTGATATAGGGACATATTTGAGTGAGACATTGTCACAAGGGGCGACCAAGAAAATATTCTGAATCTTCTCACCCTACACAATCTCATTCTATCAATGATGTGTATGATTAACATTTGCAAAAAGTGTGTATTTGGAATGACATAGATGAAATCTTGAAGAAATTGATGCGTACACCGCCCTAGTGTCTAGAACAAGTACAATCATATACACAGTGCATTGAGAGGTTTCTATGGGATCTACAATAACCTAATGCATTATCATTTGAATTCATTCACAATCTAGATGCAGCTACAACTAACATCATTTCTATGCATCCATGGTTTAGTGCAAGCAAGGATCGTCACTGATGTGCAACCCATCGTATGAAGCATGTTGCACAATAGTTAGATCATTGAACTCCTCTAAGTGACTCCTTTTCCTTGTCCATGAAAATTAGCTTTAATGTGAATGTCAATATGGAATGTGATACTTTAGGTTCACCTACTATGGATGGGGCAGAGGATATAACATCTAATACGGGTGACTATGAGAAAACTCATTTCAATTTCTATAATGTAATAGGAATGGTATTGCAGATTTCTTTTTCCATTAAGCGGCTTCTACCATGCCATAAAATTTATGATTTCTTTTTTGGTATTTTTTGTTCGCTTTATCATTCCAATAAGGGGAAAGGATTCATCACCAATGATTCTCTTTCGCAAGTGTAAACCTAATGGAAGGTACACTTCCAATTTAACAACTATATGTAGGTAAGTCCAATTTTTTGGTATGACATTATGCAATAGCATGCTTCCTTATAAAATTTTGGCTATGGTGACAAACTGATGTCAACCAATGTGTGTTCAATCTAGTGCTTCTTGAAGAGTTACTAAGGAGTGAAAAATCATACATCAGTAAACCTCCTTCTATAGGTAAGTATGTCCTCTTTTCAAAAATTTGTTCAAAACAGTTATCTACAATTTTGGCATCGGACTTTCATGTCTCCACCCAACTCATTCTATTTTTTTTTCAGTTCTTCTTTTCAAGTGTGTGTACAACATATTCCTTTTTTATTTCATGCATTATAGTACATGTTTCTCCAATTGTGCATTGTCATTTTCCCATTGCACATACTACACGCGATCCTTCCTCAACATATGAAGAGCAAGAAGAATTTGTTCAATCAAAACATTAGCTATCTCTTTTACTTTAGTTGCTTCTTTTTAAGTGTTTCATAGTAGATTCCTTTTTCATTTCAAGCATTCTAGTACATGTTGCTCCACTTGTGCATTGCCATATGCCCATTGCACAAAAAATATGCTCACATTATTTGCAGTGTTGGAAAACACATTGTCCCATGTCACTTGGTTCGTTATGAAATTTTTTTGTTTCATTGTGACCAAGAATGTAATGAATTCTAGTTTCAAAAAAATTTGGTACAATCAAAATGGAATTTCACTTTCTTCATCTGATTGGAAAAAATAAAATGCTCTCATTGTTTGCTATTGGAAAAAACACAATCCAAATGTCAGTTAGCTCATTATGAAAAGCTTTTTTTTGTTACAACCAAGAATGTAATCAATTCCACTTTCAATTTTTTGAACAACTATTTGGTACGGTAAAAAATGGGATTTCACATTCTCCATTTGATTGTAACAAATAAAATTTTATAGTGTTTGCAATGTTGGAAAACACATTGTCCCATGTCAGCTAGTTTGTTATAAAAAAAATTGTTTCATTACGAATGAGAACGTAATGAAGACCACTTTCAATTTTTTGAACAACTCTTTGCTATAGTGAAAGTGGCATTTCACATTCTTCATCTGATTGGAACAAATGAAATGCTCACATTGTTTGCACTGTTGGAAAATACATTGTCCCATTTTTGTTAGTTTGTTATGAAAAGTTTTATTTTGTTACAACCAAGAATGTAATCAAGCCCACTTTCAATATTTTGAATAACTCTTTGCTATAGTCCAAATGTCATTTCACTTTCTTCATCTGATTAGAATAAATAAAATGATCACATTATTTGCCATGTTGGAAAAAAACTGTCCCCTATCAGCTATTTCATCATGAAAGTTTACGTTTCATAAAATCCAAGAAAGTAACGAAGTTAAAATTGAGAGTTTCTTTCCAATTAGAGAATGTAGTTGTTTCTTCATTACATAAATTTGTTCCCAAAATTTGTTCACATGTGCCCTTTTCAATACTATAGCTTTGCAACCACTTTTTGATCAGCATTGAGAGTGTCTTTCCAATTAGAGAATGCAGTTGCATCTTCTAAAAAAAAATTATTTCATTTCAGTAATTTTAGTAAATGTTGCTCCAATTGTGTAATTGTCATTTACCCATTGCACATACTACACATGCTCCTTCCTCAAGTTTCGAAGAATAAGTAGAATCCCTTCAGTCAAAATATAATCTATCTCTTTCACTTTGGTCGCTTCTTTTCGAGTGTTTTCATAGTAGATTCCTTTTTCATTTCAAGAATTGTAGTACATACTACTCCACTTGTGCATTTCCATTTTTCCATTGCACAAAAGAAATTCTCACATTATTTGTAGTGTTGGAAAATGCATTTTCCCATATTGTCACATTATTTGCACATATTGCACATGCACAACATTGCAATACTATTATGTAGCTTTGTAGGTGCTTTTTGGTCAACATTGAGAGTGTCTTTCTAATTGGAGAATGTAGTTGTATCTTCTAAAAAAGTTGTTTTGTCTTTCATTTTAGGCATTTTAGTACTTGTTTCTCTAGTTGTGCAATTGCCATTTTCCCATTGCACATATTACACATGCTCCTTCCTCAAGTTTTGAAGAACAAGTAGAATCCCTTCAATCAAAACATAATTTATCTCTTTCACTTTGGTCACTTCTTTTTGAGTGTTTTCATAGCAGATTCTTTTTTCATTTCAAGAATCGTAGTACATGCTACTCCACTTGTCCATTGCCATTTTTCCATTGCATAAAAAAATTCTCACATTATTTACAGTGTTGGAAAGAAAATTGTCTCATATTGTCACATTATTTGCACATATTACACATGCACAATGTTTCAATACTATTATGTAGCTTTGCAAGTGCTTTCTGGTTAGCATTGAGAGTGTCTTTCTAATTAGAGAATATAGTTGTATCTTCTAAAAAAGTTGTTTTATCTTTTATTTCAAGCAATTTAGTACATGTTGCTCTAGTTGCGCATTATCATTTTCCCATTGCACATACTGCACACACTCCTTCCTCAAGTTCTGAAGAATAGGTAGAATCTATTTAGTCAAAACATTATCTATCTCTTTCACTTTGTTCACTTCTTTTTGATTATTTTCTTAGTAGATTCTATTTTCATTCCACGAATTGTAGTACATGCTGCTCCACTTGTGTGTTTCCATTTTTCCATTGCACAAAAAAAATGCTCACATTATTTGCAATGTTAGAAAACACACTGTCTCATATTGTCACATTATTTGCATGAATTGCACATGCACAACATTTCAATACTATTACATAGCCTTGTGGCTCCTTTTAGGTCAGCATTGAGAGTGTCTTTCTAATTAGAGAATGTAGTTTTATGTTCTAAAATTTTATTTTATTTTCATTTCAGGCATTTTAGTACTTGTTGCTCGAATTGTGCATTTCCATTTTTCCATTACACATATTGCACACGCTCCTTCATCAATTTCCAAAGAACAGGTAGAATCTCTTCAATCAAAACATTATCTATCTTTTTCACTTTGGTCACTTTTTTTTGAGTGTTTTCAAAGCAGATTCCTTTTTCATTCCAAGAATTGTAGTACATGTTGCTCCACTTGTGAATTTCCATTTGTCCATTGCACAAAAAAAATTATCACATTATTTACAGTGTTGGAAAACACATTGTCCCATATTGTCAAATTATTCGCACGTATTGCACATACACAAAATTTTAATATTGTTATGTAGCTTTGCAACTGCTTTTTGGTCAGCATTGAGAGTGTCTTTCTAATTAGAGAATGCAGTTGCATCTTTTGAAAAAATTGTTTTTTCTTTCATTTCAAGCATTTTAGTACCTATTGCTCCAGTTGTTCATTTTCATTTTCCCATTGCACATACTACACATGCTCCTTCCTCAAGTTTTGAAGAACAGGTAGAATCTCTTCAATCAAAATAGTATCTATCTCTTTCACTTTGGTCACTTCTTTTCGAATGTTTTCATTGTAGATTCCTTTTTCATTTCAAGATATGTAGTACATGCCACTCCACTTGTGCATTTTCATTTTTCCATTGCACATGCACCTTCTTCAATACTATTATGTAGCTTTGTAGCTACTTGTTGGTCAGCATTGAGAGTGAAAGCTAATAATTTCTTTGATGCGGGTATAGAAGATGTCACACAATACATAAACACGGGTCTCTAGTTGGTTGACCAATTACCACCCATATCTTCCATGTAATATCCTCGCTTAGATAGAGGAATTGAGTCTCCCGTATAGATTGCAAGAAAATATGTTAAGGAGAATTGATACAAAAGTGTCAAACCACAATGAAGTCAAATATCATAATTATGCTCATTTCTTTAATTGCATCTTTGGTGTATGGGAAAAAATGGGCATGAACATTGAATATTACAATCTACAAATAGATATTGTAAATTTGTGTGATTGGCCAATGTATCTTTACCGAGAGATTTGAGATCTCTTCCTAGCTGGATGCATCTAGAAGGTGTGCATTAAACCAATAGTATTCATTTGCAAGCACAATATTTCGAATGATCTGAGCATGAGATT
This sequence comes from Sequoiadendron giganteum, assembly GCA_007115665.2. NCBI lineage: Eukaryota > Viridiplantae > Streptophyta > Pinopsida > Cupressales > Cupressaceae > Sequoiadendron > Sequoiadendron giganteum. The sequence goes on from CM021104.1 coordinate 365,040,524, forward strand.
TATGATATTTCTTAAGGAGGAATCTTGAATTAGTAATCACATGGGTCCTGTGGAGGAATGGTTTCTTTTTATGTTCAAATGGGACTACATTGTCATGTTCAAGGTCCATCATGTGAGACCATCATCCAGGTTGATACATGCAAACTACAAGATTCCTATGTTGTATGCCATGAATTCTACCTTAACAATCAGAGTGTGCCAAATCCTTCCTAATAAAGAGAATGCAAAAATTATACCTGTTCATAAATGGTTGATGTAGTTGACATTGTTTACAAACTATTTAGTTATTATAACCAACATTTGTGAAATTTTTAATCAAAAATGTTTTCAAATTTTTCAGACATTTGTCTATATGATTGTATCCAATATCAATAGCATTTTGATGTCATTAGCCATTGCCTCACACTCATCAATACAATTAATATAGTGTTGTTTCAAACTTTTATGGACAATTAATATATAACACATTGTGGTCACTATAAGCAATATGATTTTTCATTTTTTGTATTGATTAGTTATCTATTACATATGATCTTGTTTCATTTGGTTTGGTATGACTTTATAACCCCATGAAATAGGCACCACTCTTTGAAATGATCGATGATGCACCACATTCTTTTAACAATCAAGAATAATATGTTTCATATTCATTATCACGTATATGTGCCTGAATCAAGGGTGGAAGCCTAGAAGATGTTTCTTGGAAATAGAAAAAATCATATTTCTACTTCCTTTTGCAAGGACTTTTCACATTTACAAAGCTTTCAAATTAACATGATTCTAATTTGCAGTTCTTACCGTCTGATTTTTCTTTCTATCTCATTTGCAATTGATAGGAGTTTTCAATTATCAGCATAACTTTGCTACTGCGTGGTTGATCATTTGTTGTCTACAGTATATTTTTCAACAATCAATATTCAAAACTAGAAATCAAATACAAAAATGTGTAACTAGAATAAACTTTGTATTAAATGGAAACGTTAAAATCTTGAATCAAAAAAATAGCAAAGTTAATGAAACAAATCTTTTATTAATGAACTAACTGACATGGGAGAGTGTGTTTTCCAAGAACAAACAATGTGAGCATTTTATTTGTTCCAATGAGATGAAAAAGGGAAATTCCATATTTACGTCACCAAATAGTTGTTCTAAAATTTAAAGGAGGACTTCATTACATTTTTGGAGCGTGCAAAACAAAAACTATTCATGATGGAATAACTACATGAGACAGTGTGTTTTCCAACACTGCAAATAATGTAAGCATTTTGTTTGTTCCAATCAAATGGAGAAATTGAAATGTCTTTTTACTATAGCAAACAACTGTTCAAAAAATTGAAACTAGACTTCATTACATTCTTAGTCATAATGAAACAAAAAAATTCATAACGAACTAACTAACATGGGACATTGTGTTTTGCAACATTCCAAACAATGTGAGCATTTTATTTGTTCCAATCAAAAGAGAATACACCACTACAAAATATGAGAATACACCACTACATAATTGTATCCCACCCATCACTTCATCCCTTTTACCTCATATCATTCACTCAAGTTTATTATTCATCATTTTTTATTCATTCCACAATTCATCCCATCCATTTTTACTATTGGGACTCTACATACATTACCTATTCATGACATCCTCCTTCATCATATTTCTCGTCTACCAACACTTCACCTTATTTTTATTCTTTACCACTCCCCCTATCTATCCATTTACCCCCTATATTTTCTATTCATTTTTTATCTTTATTATCTACCACCCATTCTTCAATTATATGTTGAAATACATGGTCATCCCCTTTTTTAAATTTACTTGATAACAATTATCACACATATCTCAATGAGAGAATGACCTATCCAACTCTATCTATCATCAATTATCTCCCACCATGATTTAATCCTTGTTTAGAATCCCCTCCATCCCTTTATTCACCCATCATTCCATCCCACTTATAATCCCATACACCCTTACCTTCAATGTTTTATAAAATACCATATTTTTTTCTTACATTATTTTGATTGATTGTTTACATATGTATCTATTCTTGCTTTTTTCCTATAGTCTTAATGCTCCATCCATCACAATATCATGATTTATTTCATCCTTCATATTATGGAATGCCTTGAAAACATGTATTTTAGATCATTATTCTTATTTTAACTTATATATTTTTATGTTACTCCATATGTACCTAATGCATCATCATCATGATCCATTATATCATTGTGCATAATTCTAGTGCTAATAAAATTAATTTTCTCTTTTGACATGAAGTTAATTTGACAACATATATCATTAATCCATTTTAACCATATCCCATATCACTTTCATTCATCTATATTCTTTCTACTCAAATAATGTGTTATGTTAGTTACATTACATCCTTGTAAGATACCAGAATAAAAAGATACAACCATGCAATATGGAATCATACATTTTTGGAGCCTACAAAATAAAAAAAAATCATAATGAAGTAATTGACATGGGACAATGTGTTTTCCAATGACATGAAAAAAGGAAATGCCATTTTTACTCAACCAAATAGTTGTTATAAAATTTGAAAGTGGACTTCATTACATTTTTGGAGCATATAAAATAAAAACTTTTCATGATGAAATAACTAACATGGAATAGTGTGTTTTCCAACACTACAAACAATGCAAGCATTTTATTTGTTCCAATCACATGAAAAAGGAAATATGTCATTTTCAATCTACCAAAGAGTTGTTCTAAAATTTGAAAGTGGACTTCATTTCATTTTTGGAGTGTAGGAAATAAAAAAAATTCATGATGAAATAACTGACATGAGACAGTGTGTTTTCCAACACTACAAACAATGCGAGCATTTTATTTGTTCCAATCACATGAAAAAATAAAATATGCCATTTTTAATCTACCAAAGAGTTGTTCTAAAATTTGAAAGTGGACTTCATTTAATTTTTGGAGCGTAGATAATAAAAACTTTTCATAACGAAATAACTAACACAAGACAGTGTGTTTTCCAACACTGCAAACAATGTGAGCATTTTATTTGTTTCAGTCACATGAAAAAAGGAAATATGCCATTTAAAATCTACCAAAGATTTGTTCTAAAATTTGAAAGTGGAATTCATTATATTTTTGGAACGTAGGTAATAAAAACATTTCATGACGAAATAACTGACATGAGACAGTGTGTTTTCCATCATTGCAAACAATGCGAGCATTTTATTTGTTCCAATCACATGAAAAAAAGGAAATATGTCATTTTCACTCTACAAAAGAGTTGTTCTAAAATTTTAAAGTGGACTTCATTACATTTTTGGAGCATAGATAATAAAAAAAATTCATGACAAAATAACTTACACAAGACAGTGTCTTTTCCAACGTTGCAAACAATGGGAGCATTTTATTTGTTCCAATCACATGAAAAAAGGAAATATGCCATTTTAACTCTACCAAAGAGTTGTTCTAAAATGTTAAAGTGTAATTCATTTCATTTTTAGAGTGTAGGAAATAAAAAAAATTCATGATGAAATAAATGATACGAGACGGTGTGTTTTCCAACACTGCAAACAATGCGAGCATTTTATTTGTTCCAATCACATGAAAAAATGAAATTTGTCATTTTAACTTTACCAAAGAGTTGTTCTAAAATTTTAAATTTTAATTCATTTCAATTTTGGAGTGTAGGTAATAAAAAAATTTAATGACAAAATAACTAACATAAGACAATGTGTTTTCCAACACTGCAAACAATGCGAGGATTTTATTTATTTCAATCACATGAAAAAAGAAATATGTCATTTTCACTCTACCAAAGAGTGTTCTAAAATTTTAAATTGGACTTCATTTCATTTTTGGAGCATAGGTAATAAAAAAAATTCATGATAAAATAACTAACACGAGACAGTGTGTTTTTCAACACTACAAACAATGCAAGCATTTTATTTGTTCCAATCACATGAAAAAAAGGAAATATGTCATTTTCAATTTCAAAAGATTTGTTCTAAAATTTTTAAGTGGAATTCATTTCATTTTTGGAGCATAGGTAATAAAAAAAAATCATGATGAAATAATTGACACGAGACAGTGCATTTTCCAACGTTGCAAACAATGTGAGCATTTTATTTGTTCCAATCACATGAAAAAAGGAAATATGCCATTTTCACTCTACCAAAGAGTTGTATTAAAATTTTAAAGTGGAATTCATTTTATTTTTGGAGTGTAGGTAATAAAAAAAAATCATTTCGAAATAACTGACATGAGATAGTGTGTTTTCCAACTCTGCAAACAATGCGAGATTTTTATTTGTTCCAATCACATGAAAAAAGGAATATATCATTTTCAATCTACCAAATAGTTATTCTAAAATTTTAAAGTGGACTTCATTACATTCTTGGTCGTAACAAAATAAAAAAATGTCATAAGGAAATAACTGACAGGGGGGGTGTGTTTTCCAACACTACAAACAATGTGAGCATTTTATCTCTTCCAATCAGATGGAAAAGGGAATATGCCATTTTTATCATACCAAAGATTTGTTCTAAATTTTGAATGTTGAGTTCATTACATTCATGGTCATAACCAAACAAAAAAATTCATAAGAAAATGATAGATAGGGGACAGTGTGTTTTCCAAAACTACAAACAATTTGACCATTGTATCTCTTCCAATCAAATGGAAAAAGAGAAGTGTCATTTTTACTATACCAAACAGTTGTTCTAAAATTTGAAAGTGGACTTCATTAAATTCTTGGTCGTAATGAAACAATGACTTTTCATAAGGAAATAATTGATAGGGGAAAGTGTGTTTTCCAACAATGCAAATAGTTTCCCACATAGGTACATACATATACATACACATAACATTTATTGCTATATACTCTATTGAATACCATGTATGCAATTTTTGTATTGAATACCATTGACTACCATATTCAAAAAAAATTAGGTCAAATGATTTACATGTCAACTTTTCTTTTCATTTATAAGCAAGCTACCATAAACAATAACACTTCATTTGTCATTGTGTACCATTATTTCACACTGTTGATAATGTAATTATAGAGGGCCATGAAATGTCTGATATGAAATGTATAACAACATAGTGCTCAAACATATGAAAATAGTATATGTCTACACCATAATTGTTCAATAATCAAATAATGAAACCCACAATTCACAATTAGTATTGTGAGCATGTCTCATCATATCCTACATTTCCTATTATTTACAATTGAGGTCATGCCTACATAATCTATGGTACTTTTCTTTGGGTTGTTGTATATTTCGGGAGGGGTGATTCCAATTCCATGAACCCTCATAGATGATGAACATGAAATAAGATATTTTTGGAGAGGTTGTTCTTTGTCCTTTTCACTTTGAACACCTTCAGCCTATAAGAAACAATTTAAACAATTAATGTATGGGGCATGTGCCGGATCATGATGGGCCAAAAAGTGGCAATATGAAAAAGTAGCGTTTTGCACTCGCCAAAAAATGCGAAAATCCTGAGTTGACCTTTTTTTTGTGTTGGGTGTCAGTACATTACTCCATAGCAATGCCCAAGCCTAAGTTTTATAATTCGGATATCCAATTTGAATCAGATATCCAGTTTTTAAAAGTAAAAAAAATTGGATATTCGATTTGAATCGGATATCCAATTTCGGGTCAGGCAATATAAATGAAAAAAAGGTCATTTCTTATTCATTTTAACACTTTCAAATGTATAGCGACTCAAACAACGACAGTGGACGCGAATCTGATATCCGATTTTGAAGGTAAGTATTTGGTTTTTTTTGTTTTAATCAATTTTTGTTTGATTTTTGTATAATTTTAACTAGTTTTTAACATATTTTATTAAAAATTAGGATGTTTTGCAATTTTTTATAAAAAACTAGGGTTTTTTACAATAATTTTATTTATATTGTGTAATTTCAATTAGATTAATTAGTTTTGAACTTCAATCACGTATTATGGCTGAGAATCAAAACCCGCAAATGCCAAACCCTCCACCACTTTCGTGCCCACCAATTGAAGAGTTAATTGGTGAAAAAATGGAGCAATTGAGGGGAATTTATGATGTTTATAAGACAATCCCTCGATTAAGGAAGATGACAAACACATTGAAAGAAATAATTAAAAATATAGAAACCCTCTCCACCCAACATAATGCCTTTCTTTCATGGTGAGAAAGAATGAGGGAATATTACTCATGTGGATTGGCTTATGAAGATGTGAAAGATCTCAGAATAACAAAATCCCAAATAGCCTCTTTATTTGTTAACCCTCACACCGGTCTTCCAGTTAATGTTAATAAACCAAAACTTTCTATAAAATGGTGCACGAATAAGGATATTACAGATAACTTTTGGGATCATTGGTGCATGGTTTTTGATAAACCACCCAACAACAATAGTGATGTACCATTTTACTTTATTAAAAAATTATATGGTGAGTTTGTGTTAGGGCATCATGTCAATTACTTTGACATTAAACCCTTCTAGGGCGTAGGTGGGGGTATGCCCCAAGATAGACTAGGGATAGTTAGAGTATTCCAAAGCCCATATGTTCCCCCTCCTCCCCTTCCTCAGCCACCTCTAGTACATCATACAGATATTATTAAGGATGCAGCCACACAGACTATTCAAGCTATTCACTCTTTGAGTGATCTTTTCATTTCCCATAATACTACAGTAGCTCGGCCACATGTTGGTGATGTTGGTGATGGATTGAGTGTTGTTGCATCCTCCTCCTCAGGTCCACATATTTGTGTGTCACATACTTGCACTATGTGCCACCAGATATGCTTGGGTCCTCTTGTACAACTCGTTGGGCATCCCTTGGACACATCTGATTATGAAATCCATTATTTGGATGTTATAGGAGATTAGACACTGGATATTGGAGCACACCCTACAAATTCGTCTGCTGCTAGAGAGGAGGATATTGGAATAGTTACACAGGTAAGATTTAAGTTGTAAATTCATAACTTGCATTTGTTTTTAAATGAATATTAATAAGAGATAGTATCAAGTACTAATATTTATTGACATGGTCTATTTAACAGTTGATGTCTAAGGATGAGCTTACACAAGTTACTGATAGCACCCTCAAGGCCATTTCATTTGGCCTCGACATGCATGTGGTATATATTTTTTCACTCACTCGTTTACATTTTTTTATGATATACTTGCTTGTCATTTGAATTATCTTTAATGAAATTATATATATTAACTTATATATTTATCTTATTTTCCTCTTGTAGGAAACACCTAGAACGATCGAGGTGCAGCGCTCTCCAGAATTTGGAGGCACAATGGTAGATAAGGGAAAGGTAATTGAACTCAAATTCGATTGAATTAAGTTTTTTAAGATCTTTTATAGTGATTATACATACATCGACATAGATTGGTAGTTTCATATACTTGTCATTTTTATATGTACAAGCGGTTATGAGCTACACATCCTTGTTGAAAAGTGTCACAACTCCTGAAGGAGTAGGTGTTATAACACTTGAAGGAATAGGTGTTGAAACACCTCAAGGAGGAGTTGTCGAAACACCTGAAGGAGATAAAGAAAAAGAGATGCCTAAAGAGGTATGCGTTTATTTTATTTTGTGTTTGGTAAATATGTTCCTATTACCAACAATTGTATGCTAACTTATATCAATTTTATGTTTTTGTTCACATATATAGATTGGCATTGCAAAAGTTGATATGAACTGGTTCTTTGAGAGGGGTATATTCTAGGACTCTTGACGGTTTGAAGAGACGTATTTATGAGGTAATCAAGATTTCAATTTTAGAGTTCAATTATAATTCAATGTTTATTGATTTTGATGTTAATTATTCGATTAAAATTATATAATATAACTAATCTCAATTATGGTTTGAATTTTTCTTGTGCAGTTTCCTTCAGAGCCAAAGAGTGCTTCAAAGAGGCTCCATTTTGATGATCCACCGGTAGTTTAGGATTAGATAGACATTTTGGCATGTATATATTGAATAGATATCAAGATGGCATATGCCGAATTTTGTAAAACTTTGTTTGATTTGGCGTTGATGCCAATTTTGTATATGGACATACACTTGATTATTGGATAATTTGATATATAGAAGTTGAGAATCAAAATAATTTGTTCCTCGTGCATGTTTAAACTGTTCAAAAATTTAATCTTGAGCAATGGTTAAATATCAATGTACAATAGCATAAAAAATAATGTTATATTAAATAGTTCACAATAAAAAATAATGAATAAGGGTTAAATTATATCATATATTGCTTAGTTATATTATGGTTATATTATATAGTTTAAATAACTTTGAAGACAAGAAAAATGGTAAAGTTTAACATTTTATCTTTAAAGTTTATATACCCTCCAATGGATTGAATTTGGTGGGTAGTAGGGTTAACCTCACCACAGACTTGGTTTGAAGTATTTTCATTTGTTTTTGTGCATTTGAGAGGCAATTTACTAAGGGTCGGTCTATATACCATGTTTAAGGGTTTTGAGTGCATCTAAAATGGAATATTAACCCTTCCACCCACTATATGCATCTTTAACTTATTGGATAGTCTTAGTTAGGGTTAATAAAAAAAATTTCATTGTTTCATGTGAAGGGGAAGTCAGGATCATGATTTTGATGGTACCCTAGATGGCATTTTGGGTGTTTTTGCATGAAAATGAGATATTAGAGGGGGTAAATGTGAGAAATATTTGAGGGAAGCCACTTTTTATGTCCTTTTAAGTTTTTTAAGGGTTGTTCAAAGATGTTGGATTTAGTGGGATGGTCTAGTGAAGTCTACAAGTAGATTTTTCAATAAACCCTTGCCTAAATTGAGCAATTTGAGGGTTTTATTGAATAGGGTCTTAGAGGGTGAGTTCCTAAAGATAAGTTGGAAAATTTGTGGTTTTTTCACCTGGTGAGTGCTGCCCCATTAATTTTTGGGGTTTTTGAAGTGATTCAAGGGTGGTTTCTTTGGAAATTAGGCCTATTTGGCTAGGTTGAACAACGTAGTTTGAATGATTTGCGGAAGTTGTTCCAAAAGATTCATATGTGGGGTTGATGTATGTTGTAGAAGTATTTAATGGGTGCCTATAATGATGGTAACTTGTAGAGGTTGTTAAATAAAATTGAGATTTAAGTTGGAAAAATTGGGTCTACAGACCTACAAGGGTGTCTAGGTGAGAAAGGGAAAATAAGCCAAGATTGAGTTTGTAAGTAGAAAGGTGATTTGTAACCTTTTGAGTTGATAAAGTGAGGGGTTTTTCAACCTAGGTTGCTATCAGAAACACTCACCAACACTCCAAAACTCAAAACCCTCACTTTTGACAAGTTTCAAGGAGGTTTTATTGAAAACCTTAGCTCCAGACCTTTCCTCATTGTTTCAATGCCTCCAACACCTTCAAATATGTCTGCCCTTGCTTAATTAACTCTTACAAAGTGCTGCCCTGATGTAAGCAAGATTAGTAAATTTCACATGGACTTTAAGAGGCGTCTAACAAGATTAATATTAGGACCTCCAACACCTTCAAATATGTCTACAGAGATTAGGACCTTTCACATGGACTTTAAGAGGCATCTAACAAGATTAAGATGCTCTTACAAATTCAACTTATCCCCAAAACACACCCTAGAGGATTGTAGCCTCAAAACACAAATTTTGAAGATTTCTTTTAGAGAAGGCCATACAAAGACCTAAAAAACATCATCAATCCTCTTATCTTACCAGCAACAAGTACCTTTGTACCTATGTACCTGCAGAACCTTAATGCGTTGCAACATTCTTCCCAACCAATGGACACACAATGGACCCTATCATGACATTAGCATACTGGAATTTACTACCAACTCAGTCTTCAAACCTGTGTCAACCTTCACACCTGTTGTTAGAGTATTTTCAGACTTCAAACTAACCATTTCACTTGATACCATATTTTCAATAGACATTGCCTTTGAAGGAAGGTTGAGTGCATTCTTTGAAGTTGCTTGTTTAAGGTTGTAGTTAAGGGTTTGAGGGTCAGAATGTATTAGGAGTCCATTCCACCTACTTTTCATGTTGTGATTTGGTGGAATGGGCCTAGTTAGAATAAGATTAGGTATAGGAATATATATCTAGTTGTGGCAAAGACATTTGGTGGAGATTTCCATGTTGCCCCTATGGAAAAAGCATGAATTTAGACCTAGGAGGCTTAGCTTGATGTAGCAGATTATAGAAATAGTTTTGAAGAAGGTTAGAACCTGGTTGTTTTAGTGTTATCAAGCAGATTTTTTTGTGATAGAAGGTTTGTAAAGGTAGGGTAGGTCATTTGGATGTTTGGGCTTGAAGCCCTATTTGAACAAAGAGTGAAAATGGGTGAAATTGAGAGGTTTTAAGAAGGAAATGTGTGAGAAATTTGGGGAAGCACAATTTGAAGGTGAATTAAGTTTGTGTAAGGTGACATAAGAATTTTTGAAAATATTTTGAAGTTGAATGAGGTCTGGAGATGGGTTTTTCAATAAACCCGAGTTGCTTATTTAGTGAAAAATGAGGGTTTCATGAAAGAGGGTCTTACCAAGTGATTTTTGACTTAGTGGCTGAAGAATTTATGGTTTTGGAGGTATTTTGAGGATATTCTAATGGTATTTTCAATGGACAGTGAGATTGAAGGAGAGTTTCTTTGTTAAAGTGGGCTAATTAGAGCCCCTTTTCCAATGTTCAAGGTCAATTTAATGGTATGGTTCGAAAGTAAGTACAAGTGATTATGTGATTTGTTTCTTGGGTGTAATAAGGTCATACATGACCATTTGGAGTCATTTGGAGTCATTTAGAGTCATTTTGAAGTGATTTGGGCTCATTTGTCAAAAAATATAAAAAGTTGTCAAGTTGCTAAAATGTTGTCAAGCAACTTTTGCAAGAAAGTGCAAAAATGAAGTTATTAAAAAATTGTTTAAAAAGTGGTTGTAAATGGTTGGGACATGTCCGAGTGGGTACTTTTATGCTAGGAATGGTCCTCTTATGGACTAAAACACGCGGAATCACTCCGAGCTACATTCAACTGGCAGATTATCTCAAGAGTCCAAAGTGCAAAATGGTTGCAAATTTCAGCATGCTTGTACTTGGAAACTTTGATGCTTAGAAATTTCTCATCTAACCCTATGGGATTGCATTGGGCCCCTTTACAATAAACTCTCTCAATTTTTTCTTTCTCGGAAGCGTTTTCTTGTGGTGGTGAATTCTCGCTTGGGGAAAAAGTTGTCAAATGCAAGTAGTTGAAAGTTGCAAAGTGGTGCAACTTTCATTCTACAACTCGTGTGACCAAACAGATTGTTCTGAATCATCCGAGTGGGTACGTTTATGCTAGGAATAGTCCTGTTTTACATCGAAACACGCAGAATCACTCTAAGTTGCATGCAACTGGTAGATTCCCTTAAGAATCCAAAGTGCAAAATGGCTACAAACTTCAGCATGCTCATATTTGGACATTGTGACACTTAGAAACTTCTTGTTTGACCTTATGGGATCACACTGGGCCCCTCTACAATAACCTCTCTCATTTTTTTCTATCTCGGAGGCCTTTTCCTTTGGTAGCGAATTCTCGCTTGGGGAAAAAGTTGTCAAATGCAAGTAGTTGAAAGTTGCAAAGTGGTGCAGCTTTTGTTCTGCAACTCGTGTGACCAAATAGACTTTTCTGACGTGTCTGGGTGGGTACTTTTACACTAGGCATGGTCCTCTTTCACACTGAAACACACAAAATCACTCTGAGCTACATTCAACCGACAGATTCCCTTAAGAGTCTGAAGTGCAAAATGGTTGCAAACTTCAACATGCGTGTATTTGGACACCGTGACACTTAGAAACTTCTCAACTAACCCTATGGGATTTTTTTGTGCCCCTTTACAATAACCTATCTCTATTTTTTCTATCTCAGATTCATTTTCTTGTAGTGGTGAGTTCTCGCTTGGCGAAAAAGTTGTCAAATGCAAGTAGTTGAAAGTTGCAAAGTGGTGCAACTTTTGTTCTGCAACTCGTATGACCAAATAGACTATTCCAACACATCTAGGTGGGTATTTTTACACTAGGCATGGTCCTCTTTTGCATCGAAACACACAAAATCACTCTAAGCTACATTCAACTGACATATTCCCTTAAGAGTCCAAAGTGCAAAATGGTTGCAAACTTCAACATTCTCGTATTTGGACATCATAACACTTAGAAACTTCTTGTCTAACCCTATGGGATCAGTTTGGGCCCCTCTACAATAACCTCTCTCATTTTTTTCTATCTTGGAGGTATTTTTTTGTGGTGGCAAATTCTCACTTGGGGAAAAAGTTGTCAAATGCTAGTTAAAAGTTGCAAAGTGGTGCAACTTTCATTTTGTAACTCATGTGATCAAACAGACTATTTTGACACATTTTTGTGGGTGATTTTATGCTAGGCATGGTCCTCTTTTGCACTGAAACACGTGGAATTGCTCCAAGCTACATTCAACTGACATATTCCCTTAAGAGTCCAAAGTACAAAATGGCTGCAAACTTTAGCATGCTCGTATTGAGACATTGTGACACATAGAAAATTCTTGTCTAACTTTATGATATTTTTTTGGGCCCCTCTACAATAGCCTCTCTCGGTTTTTTCTATCTTGGAGGATTTTTCCTATGGTGACGAATTCTCGCTTGGGGAAAAAGTTGTCAAATGCAAGTAGTTGAAAGTTGCAAAGTGGTGCAAATTTCGTTTTGCAACTCATGTGACCAAACAGACTATTATGACACATCTAGGTGGGTAATTTTATGGTAGGAATGGTCCTCTTTCACACTGAAATACGTGAAATTGCTTTGAGCTACATTCAACCGGCAAAATCCCTTAAGAGTCCAAAGCGCAAAATGGCTGCAAACTTCAGCATGCTTGTATTCTGACACTGTGATGCTTAGAAACTTATCATCTGATCCTATGGGATCATATTGGGCCCCTCTACAATAACCTCTCTCGGTTTTCACCATCTCAAAGGCCTTTTCCCGTGTTGGTGAATTCTCTCTTAGGGAAAAAGTTGTCAAATGCAAGTAGTTGAGTTTGTAAAAATGACTTTTTAGCCATTCCACCCATTTTATCCTACTATAACTTGGTGGAATGGCATAATTAGGGGTAGGGGACATATGTGCATGGTTTCTGGAGCAAGGAGGCGAGTTGAAATCAAGATTTTTCACCATTTTAGACCCCCAATTGGGTCACTTTTACAAAGGACCTATGCCTTAAACTTTCCTTTTCACCCAAATTTTGATTGGGTAGCACTCACCAACCAACATAACCCCAAATTCCACAATTATTTTATGGAGACACATTTCCCAAAGCACCCTACCATGAAACCCTCATTTCTTGCACTTTAGATGGGGAGTTTATTGAAAAACAACCTTCCAAGGCATATCTAACCCAACCAATGCCTCCAAAACTTCATAAAAGACTTGCAAAAACTCAAAATATCAAGAGATATTTACTGCCCCCAATAATTCTATCATTTTCTCACTCAAACCACCCAATTTCACCCAAAAATGCACTATTTGTCACCTAGGGTATCATGCCAAACCAACCAAAAGACATTCCCTGCACACAAAACTCATTATTCAAGATGACTCCAAACCACCCCTAATAAATGTAAAATAAGATTCAATACACATCATAAGGGAGATTCAAGAATGGAAGTAGCAAAATAATATTTTTTTGATCAACAAGTTGTAAGGCTATACAATAATTTATATTGATAAAAGTATACAATATATCCAAAAAATCCATACAGGCTTAGTACAAAGGAGTCATATGGACATAAAATGTCATGTATTTATCAATAGTACAAAACATATTTCCCTCTAGGGGAAGGAAATAGATCATGTTTTGCCTTCGAAATTCGACTGGATGGAGTGATTGTTGGTTCTCTTGTCTTTCGAGCATGCTCGCTAGTCCTCCTCTCTTCACTCTAGACATTGAAAATGCAGTTTACCATAGTAGCAGAATATGTTAGTAATAAGAATAAATGAAAAAAAATTGAAGAGAATTATATGTTTGGATTGTAGATAGAAAAAGTGCAAAAAGATACATATGGAACTAAAAGATTTGAAAATATTGTATCCATATCAGAGCATTACCTTAATTTCAGCTTCTTGAATAGTTATATCAAAGAATTACCTTAGTTTTAGCTTCTTCAACTGTATCCAAAACTTTCAAATTCAAAACCATGTTTCCAAAACTAGACCATGTTTCCAAAACTTGCAAATTCAAAACCATGTTTCCAAAACTATACCATGTTTCCAAAACTTGAAAATTCAAACTTTCATGCTAGTCCTCCTCTCTTCACTCTGGACATTAAAAATATAGTTTACCATAGTAGCAAAATGTGTCAATAATAAGACTAAATGAAAATAGTTTGAAGAGAATTCTCTATTTGGATTATAGATAGAAAAGGTGCAAAAAGATGCATATGGAATTAAAAGCTTTGAAAATATTGTATCCATATCAAAGAATTACCTTAATTTCAGCTTCTTCAACAGTTATATCAGAGCATTACCTTAATTTCAGCTTCTTCAATTGTATCCCAATTGTCCCATCAGCCAACCAATTACTTTTTGCAAGTATTAAATAAAGAACACTAATGAACTTAAGCATAATGAGCCTAAGTATTGTACCTTCCATTCTTGAATATGTTATTCAAGTGTGCCTAAAGGGTCATCTCTTTGCTTAAGAGTATCCAATATTGCTTCATGATCAACATTACTAAGTGTCCATAGTTGTTTTTTCTTTGGTTTTGCATGATGCTTCAACAACTTAACATTTGTTGCTATAACAAGGTGCGAATACATGATAATGGTTTTGTGCTTCTCATAGTCTTCAAATGCAAGTATGTCATTCTTTCTAATCATGTATGTTTGCAACCAAGTTCCTGCAACCACAACTGAACCTGTAGGATACATGAACCCATCATCATCTTCCATTGGTTGCATTATCTTATGCTTTACCCGCACACATCGAGCCAACCAATAGTTTGATCTCTCTTCATTCCCCTATGGTGCAACAACTGCAAAAACATGTCTTGGTTGTAGTAGATCTGAAAGACAGTCGTAATCAAGTGAACTTTTCATTATGTCATTTGTCATGGACATTGTTTGAGATAAAATAGTTAGATATTGTGGAACCCATGTATCCACCCACTCATTTGACTCGCATTGATCCCACTCACACTGAATATAACTCTGACAAAAACAAGTCAACTCTCATGTCCAAATAGTCCATGTGCTTCCATCTGAGCTTCAAAATGAATGCATCTTTGAAGAATATTTGATTGTATGACAATCCAATCTTCCTCCCACTGTGCCCTCCTCAACCAACCAAAATAATCTGTGTACTATTGAATCAAGTCTCTCTCCCTGTGACAGTGTTGAACTACACCAATCAACAATAGAACGTGCATCACTGAATTTTTCTCCTGAAATCTTCAATTGCTCCTTAACTAGAGATCTCTTTACACATGCACCTTCTCCATCATGCTCCCCTTTCCCATGCCCAGCTTCAAAAAGACTCCAAATATGAGGTACACCCTTATCTACATGCATTCTACTCAACCAATAAAAAATACGAGCATTCTTGAATTGACCTGTGCAGTTATCTGACCAAATGAGATGTCGGCTCACTGTTATATCATGCTCATGCAAGAACTCAATAAAATTCTTGAAACAATGTTGGACATACTTGGACAAGTGATATCTATCATCACTCATATAAAAATGATACTCTCTAATTATCTTTCAATCCTCTTATGTACTATCAGGTGCATGTCTATATGTTATGTGGACAAAAATAGCAATCTGAATGGAATTGTAATACTGAGATTGTACCTCATTTTGTGGTTGCAATGTGTAGTTTTCTACAAAATCAAACACTGATATAATAGTGTCAATCAGAAAAGATTCCTTACACATCCTGAATTTTTGATCCAGCCACTGAGACCTATGGCTATGCCTTGCATACTTGTAGAAAATATTGTCCTTAAAATCTAAAATAAAATCAACAACACTACATTATTTTGTAACCAACTCACATCTAGAACCTTCACCTCCACTCTGCAAAGTATATTTGACTATCTCATATCTCTTTTTCTCAACAAGCTTCTTTCCAAATTCATGTTCAAAACCCTCATGAAAACATTGGACAAAATTTGACAAGCCACCACATTGTGAGCACTTTGCATTTAAACAATCATTTCTATAGAAAAAGCAACCATCATCTCTAGAACATAAACATAGATCTAGCAAGTCCCTTGATGATTTCAGAAGATGCATTGCACCACACTCCTACAACATTTCATTAGTATGCAAAGTAGAATGGATATAGCATAATAGTTCATGGTACATTGAAAATTCCACATGGTATTTGTAAAAACAAGTATTATGAATTTAAGAGGCACACAATAAAATGGCTTCAAACCTTCAAAATTCCTTTGTGAGATTTCCATATTTGGATGTGTTTCAATAAAAAATTTGAACAAAATTATTTGGCTTGATTCCAAGAAATGTTTAGGATGCAGTGTACAATCTCGATTGCCAATTCTTAACTTTAAAACATCATTTGCATTGGGTGATAATTTAGAGTTATCATGCCAAAATTGTTGAATTACCTGCTTTACATTATCGATTAGCTTCTTATCAACACATGGAAGCCTCCCGAAAAAATCCCATGTATCATTTTGAAGAGGATCATCAATTTTTTCTCTTCTTGCAAGTGTTCTATCAAAATTTTTATGATTTATGTCAAAATCAATACAAGTTTGTCTCATAAAGTGAGTATTTTTCAATTGATGGCTTACTAGGGTGGTTGTAATGACTCTTTGAGCAGCTCTCTTATATTTTTCCATGTTATTTTTTCCAATAGACTTGAGAGCATTAAAAATATTTTTGACAATAATAGAATTTTTTTCGGTCTTCTTGTTCACACAAATCTTCAATTTGGCTAGCAAAGGTCTCATCTTTTGTATCTTTAGCAATTTTACAAAAAATTGGCATTGCTCAGTCAATGTCTTATTGCTAAAATATTGGTTGAAAATTTGTGTAGCCCACAACTGAACGGTTTGTGTTGACCTCTTGCCTTCAAAATTGTTTATAATGTTCTCATCACTTTAAAGTAACCATTTAGGGGTTCTTGAAGGTCTTGAATTTGGAATATGTCTTTCTTCATTTCCCATGTAATTTGGTGAAACATAATTTACACTTGGTTCAATATTATGTTCAACATCTTCAATTCCAACATTTTTAGCTTGAACATTTTCAATATCAATTTCAATAATTTGATTCCCAATTTCAACATTATGTTCAACATCTTCAATTCCAACATTTTTAGCTTGAACATTTTCAATATCAATTTCAATAGTTTCATTCCCAATTTCAATATTATGTTCAACATATTCAATTCCAACATTTTCAATATCAATTTCAATAATTTCATTCCCAATTTCAATATCATGGTCAACATCTTCAATTCCAACTTTTTTACCTTGAACATTTTCAATATCAATTTCAACTTTAGGATTCCCAATTTCAATATCATGTTAAACATTTTCACCTTGAACATATTCAATTTCCTCTTCACTTGAAAGACCAAAGGGCTCAGGTTCACCAATATTTGACATACCTTCTCTTCTCTTCCTATGACTTTCTCTATCTCTTTGTCTATATGCTTCATTTTTTTCTTTTGTAAGATTTCTCTTATGTTTTTGCTTTTGATGACTACTTCTCCCTATTATATGTCCAAGAAGATGCTAAAAAAATGATTGCTTATGAAAAATTTGAATAGAAGATGCTCCAAAAAGTTGATATTTGTCTCTTCCTATCTGAAATCACATTTTTCTCGCCTACAAAGCATGCAAATAGAATGTAGGGTCCGTTGGGATGCCCAAAATGGCCCACTTAAGGTTTTTCTATGGCCCACAAATCTGATATTGGATAAAATCTAATATCTAATTTGAAAAAAAATTAAAAATGTATAGTAATGGTAAGATTTTGGTGCCACAAATCAGATATCCGATTCAAATAAAATATTTGATTTGTGGCACACATAGACCTAAGAGTAATCAGGAGGTGGAGGGTGGACAAGAGAGAGAGAGAGAGAGATGGAGAGAGAGAGAGAGAGAGAGAGAGAGAGAGAGAGAGAGAGAGAGAGAGAGAGAGAGAGAGAGAGAGAGAGAGAGAGAGGAGAGAGAGAGAGAGAGAGAGAGAGAGAGAGAGAGAGATAATTAGGAGGGGAGGGAGAGAATTAGAGGGGGAAGGAGAGTGAATAGGGGAAGAAGGGGAGAGAGAGAGAGAGAGAGAGAGATAATAGGAGGGAATGAGAGGAAGAGGGAAGAGAGAGAATCATGAGGGAAGGAGAGGACAAGAGAGATATATATATTTAAGAGGGGAAGGGAGAGGGGAAGAGGGAACAAGGGGGAGAGAGAGAGAGAGAGAGAGAGAATTAGGAGGGGAAGGAGAGGAAGGAGAGAGAGATAGAGGGAGAGAATTAGGAGGGAAGGAGAGGGAGGAGGGAAGAAGGAGAGAGAGGAGAGAGAGAAGGGAGGGCCAGGAGAGGAAGGGAAGGGAAGGAAGGAGAGAGAGAGAGAGAGAGAGAGAGAGAGAGAGAGAGAGAGAGAGAGAATTAGGAGGGGGAAGGAGAGCGGAAGAGGGGAAGGGGAGATAGAATTAGGAGGGGGGAGGGAAAGGGGAGGAGGGGAAGAAGGGAAGAGAGAGGGAGAGAGAATTAGGAGGGGGAAGAGGGGAAGGAAAGAGAGAGAGAGAATTAGGAGGGGAAAGGAGAGGGGAAGGAGAAGGAGAAGGGGGGAGAGAGAGAGAGAGAGAGAGAGAGAGAGATTAGGAGGGGAAGGAGAGGGGAAGGGGAGAGAGAGAGAGGAAGAGAGAATTAGGAGAGGGAAGGGAGAAGGGAAGAGGGGAGAGAGAGAGGGGGGGATGGGTGCGTTGGCATTTTTTATTGCAACCCAAACGTATTTCCTGAAAGCTTCTATAAACTTGCCATGTTCAATAATAAAATTCTAGGAAACGTATGGCCAACTTGACGAGAATAGCAATAAGGATAATTCTCCTACACTTCAGAATCTGTAAGATCCAGGAGGGTATTCACTAAAATGTGCTCTTAACATACAACATTAAACAATTCATTTGCACATGGATAAGCAATAGATAGATTCCCCATTTATGTTAAAAGTATGAAATCCTTCAAGAAATTGGCTATTCCTTAAAAACGCTTGAGTCCAATTAACAGAGAATCGCAAACACGACTAAAGTATATTGATAGGAAATTTTTGAATAAAAATATTTTGAAACCATAACACAAAACATGAGAGAATAAAACGTGATGAGAATTCCATCGCCATATCCCAAAGTACGGAGTCAAAAGAGAAAACTGAACTACAGGGAAAATTTCCATCTTAAGCATCTATGATCTATATGAATCACATTACAAACCACATATCTATACCTGAATCTATTACTTCTTTATGAATCCTATTGCTAGCTTGCATGAACTTACTGATTAACTAAATCATTTAACCGATCCTTTGAACCAAAGCTATCATTAAACGTAATTCATAGTAAAGAAAAAATGAAGATCAATGAAAATCATCTTGGATCAATATTTCATTAATAATCCATGCAAAGTATCACAACAGGAGAGAAAACAAACTCAAAACATTCGCATGTTTACACAAACATTCTTAAGAACCCCATAATTGACCAAGTTCTCTTATCTAACTCAAAACCTTCTAAAACATGGACTTACTTTCATACTCTCTTTATCAGTTGACTCCTATTTCTCATATCTTGGATATTTCAACAGACCTCTCTCACGGCCCAGAATTCCCTTTTATAAAACAAGGGAGCCAACAAGCTTCAGGCCGGAGAGTACACATATCCATTTGTAATTGGACCGCTAATTCCTAATTCAGTTACAAATTCATTATGCGAGTGGAAAGCATAAGACAAGAATCATCATTATTTTTATGGAAGAAAATAAACCGCCCTCCAAAGGGCCACTTGTTCACATCGTAGAAGGCATCTTTAACCGTTGCAACACTTTACTCCACCTCAACACCTTGTCCTTGAATTTGAAAGGAAAATGCATTTTTTCAAATATAACCTCTAAGGCTAGACCTATATTATACATGACCAAGTTGCATTTCCCACATATAGTAATCATATTTCAAATTCATCTGTAAACACCTTTTTCCATAATTCAAAATCATCCTCGGATGGCCAATTAAAAGCCATAACTTGATCAATCTTATCTTGATAAGGTGCATACTTCACCATTACTGGTGTGGCTTTCTTATCAAAGTTCTCTAAGAAACTGATGACAAATGACATTTTCTCCAATGTATTCTCTAGCATAACAATGTCAGCATTTCTTCATATCTCATGGGTCTGAGCAATCATGATATTAGTCATCTGATCCTTCCAAATATGCAAAGGTTTTATCTCATCTTGACTATGCAGAATATGTGGCAAAGGAGTTAAGTCCTTTCCATCATATATAGCCTTTAATCCTTTGATTTTTAACTCCATAGGGGCAACATACCCCTGAAACTTTTGCTCCACAACTTCCTTGACAAATTGGTAGGTTGAAATAACCATAGGATATTTATCCCCATGTTGTTTTGCTCCCACTACCATGAATTTCAACTTCTCAATCCTGGGGCTCCATTTGTCCAGCAATGGGGTGGCCACCTCTCTATCTCTTGGGAACAATCTAAGTGCTTGCAACATTAGAGCATAATTTGTATGAACACTATTCAGTTTTCCTTGGACCTTCTTGCTTAAATTTTTCAGCACAGTTTCCACAATCACCGAATTTCTCCTTCCTGCAGACTCCTAGATTTGTTGCACCATCTCCTTATATTCCTCAACTTTCTAAATTAATTTCTCCCTAGAGAATCCTTCTCCCAGGCTATTAGCCCTTTCAACTGCAATAGGAACTTGTCCCATGTTATATGGAACAATAGCTAAGGACTATCCTTGTGAAGAGGGTTGAGATTGTTCCACAAGTGGCTCAGAGATAGTGCAGCTAGAACTACCCTGCCCTTGAGACCTCAATGTTTCCATTTTTTGTTTTAATAAGGCCAACTCACTTTCTAGCTCTGTCACCTTTTGTTGACTCTTATTATATTCAATAATAATGTCATTATACTGGCCTCTAAGAGTATCCTAATCCTTGGTCAGATCCTCAATAGTTGCTCTAGTGAATTTGGCAACATTTACAACCATATCAGCAGCCTCCAATGTTAGGGTATCAACAACTCTTCTTATAACTAAATGACCACTGAAATCATATGGTTCTATAATAATTGGTTTCTTGGATCTAGTGGACAGAGACCAGATTACAAAAGCATCCCACTCTTCACTAAAAGCTGACCCTTTAAGTGCTAGCATAGCTTCTTCATCAGTTGCAAGAAGTGGCCTATTGGCCCTTTTTATTGTATCGAACACCACAGCATCCACAATATCCCATTCAGGGAGTAAAAAAGCTCCACTCTTCTGTATTAATGCTCGACCCTACTCTGGTGTTATTTCTTTGAATTTTTCCTTCATCTATTCTCTGACCTTAGATTGAATTACCTTCTCTGGAAGCTCAAGGTGCAAACTTCTTTCTTGTACCACTTTCTCAACATATAATGAGACATGTGCTCTCCACACAAAATCTTTGAAAGAACTAGTTTGGATAAAAGATTCATCCATCATGAACTCTCTGTAGGCCTTCATTCTTAGATCATTATTATTTGTTATTCCCCTTATTTCATCTTTTCCTAACCTAAGAGAAACTGCCCCAGAACTTGATGGAGTGTCCAGTGGGAAAGATGGAGTTCCTTGATGCATTTCATCAGGAGTAATAATGATCTCTTCATCCTCATCACCATCATAATCAAACAACTTTGTTTTTTCAATTTTCTATCTCTTTGGTGATGAAGGACATGTTTGGTCAACAATTCTAGGAGGGGAATCCAGATCAACAATATTTGGCACTGACTATCCCAAAGAAGATGGTGCAACACTTTTAGCAACTTCACCAGCCATGCTTCCCCTTTTCCTAGAGAAAACCTTTATATTCTTTGGAGGCTAATAAGTAGGCCTCTCCTCCAACCTTACTTCAGGGTACTCCTTAATATTTTGTGACTTTCCCTCTCTTTCGCAACCCGTTCATCTTTTAGAATTCCCACCAAACTCTCAAAATTGTCAATGGCATACATAGCCCTATTGTATTCACCATTAATACTGGGTATAGGATTGAAATTTTGTATCTTTTCTTGCTTTCTCTTCACGATCTTGGTGAAGGCGAGGTATTTTTCCTTTTTCTCATCTTGTTCCTCTACATAAAAAATGTTCCTGATAATATCTTCAAGAAAGTAGAAATTATGGACAAAAGTTCTAGTCTGGTGCTTAGCCTTCATTTGAGAGATAAAACCCTTAGGATCATGATTCCTAGGGCATACAATCTTGAATCCATAAGTTCTAAGCAGTGTGTACAAATCCTTCCATCCTTCCTTTGCCATAACAAAATCTACAAAAGCTATATACTTAGGGAAGAAAGACCCTTTCTTTTTTTTTGCTGGTAGATGTACTTCTTGAGCACACCCCAACTGTCTCATTATTTCTAGAAAACCAATTCTGAAAGGCACATCCCTCGGAAAAACATAAGGATTGAAATTTATCCCATACATTTTGAAAATTGTTGTATTATGGTAAGGGATAATATCTCCCCAATTATGTGTCAATTTCAATTCAGGCCTTCTCTCCATTGGCCTTAAGAAATCATGAATCTCTTTAGGAATCCTAGGAGGGTCAAGAACTAGAGCCTTCTTCAATTTGGATCCAAAGACATTTTGGAATGTTACATAATCAAAATTGTGATGATGCATATCAAGGATCCTAGTCCAATATTGGATAGGCATTTCAATACTACCCTCCTTTTTCTTGAATTCCATATCCTTTTCAAACACTGCCTAGCCCCTATATAGAAAAATGTGAATCAACAGGGAATACCACTTGAAACCAACCCACTTCTTTCCTTCCTTTAGAGCTATTAGACATCCATGCATCTTCTCTGCCAAATAAGTGGCAAAATCATATACCATGTTAAAACCTGGATGTTGAATGTTCATAGCCATGTACATGACATCAGTAGGAAGAGTATTATTCAAATTGATTCCCAGAACTTGGCACAAGGAATAAACTGTCTTCTTAAAATAGCTAGAGAAATAGTTTACAGGAAAAGGCTCTGGCTCATTCTTGCCAATTACCACCTACTTCTTACTCTTTCCTTTCCTGAGGTTGCCAAATGAGGTACCATAAGAGATGTTCTGAACAAACCCTTGGTGTTTATGTATTCTTCTCTGAAGGCCTCGAGATTTATGGCAACCATGTCCTGATTCCATTCATGTAGACCAAATATTTCTGCAATTTCTTCCCTGGTTATCTTTACCATTTATATGCCAGAATGAGTTCTAACAACTCTGGTTATAGGGTCATACCTCACAGTAACATCTTTCAATAAATCTACATCCAAGTAGACATTAGGAACCACTAGCTTGCCTAAATCCAACCTCCACGGGTTACATAAAGGAAAACATAAATTTCTATTCCCAAACCATTTTGAGAACAACTGCCATCCAGTATATGGTAATTCAGCATCTCGAGCCACACATTGCTTATCAGTTAATCCTTCCACGAGCAACGGACCATAGAACAAAGGTTTTCCCTCAAGCCTTTTGCTAGTAGAAGGCTTTAATAAATCTATAATATCTTAGGAAAAGGGTTTGGTAGTGGCCTCAGAGCTGGAGCTTCAGGCCTTGGGTGCCATTTATACGAGATAGAATAACTCGAGCTAGGGTTTTTATATATATCTAACAGTTATAACTCGCACCCTATAGCTTTAAAGTAGAAAATGCTTCACAATTCTATAAACCTCAGCAATTATCAAGACAAGCTTTAAAATACTTTAAAGCAAATCTACTCGAACAATATTTCAGGGACGAAACAAGAAACAATTGATAATAGTTCTTCAACCAACCATAAAACCTTCTGAAAACACAAGAAATGGTATACGTGTTACTTACGGCTTCACTTGCAGAACATTAATAACAGTGAGGCTTGAAAATCAGAAAGACGACTTGCTTCGCTTGACACTAGGAAATTCTTCTTCACCGTGGAGATATACACGAAAATTGAAATTCGCTAATTTTTTAGCATTTAATTATGAGAGCAGAGTCAAACTCGACCATTACTATTCACTCACGCAAGATAAAATAGCTATAGTACAAAACCATCCTATTTCAAATATGATTCGTTGATCAAAAACAATGTAGGCCAAGAGAATGACTCAGATTAAGTCAAAATAGTTTGAAAATGCCACATTCATTCACCAGTCTTCAGGCGAACAGGAAATCACCTACCGAGCACCACATCAGCATGGAATGAGCCCCACCTTGGTCATCCTTTGTACAACATCGACGTCCAAGCGTCAATAATTCGCACACCTCACAGCATTATTAAAACTAAAGTTTTAATTGCACAAGGTCAGCAAGGAACGGCCCAGATGCATTGGTAAAGAAACAGCTATCAGCGCCAGCATCCATCATCGGTCAACGAATAAAAACTGGTCCCCACCATCAAATGCAATAGGTGGCAACATCTCGCACACCTCGCACCACTTTTGTAACGTTAGCAGGAAACCTTGCGAGTTCTACAAGGAATGGTCAAGATGAGAATCACTCCATCCGACGGCTATGCAATTTGCACATGCAAAAAAAATATTTATAAAAAGGGGGACTAACTAGATGGATGGGGAAATGACCCTCGAGGTCGAAAATATTTTTTAGAGATTAATCTAAAATATTTTACCAACCTGACACTATGGAAAATACAATACAATTAGGACGCAAAAAACCGAGAGGACAAGTAAAGAGGGGCCAGTAAAGTCAAGACCAAAAAGGGATTAAGACCTCATTTAAATGACCAACCACCGTTAATAATAATTCAACGTTTGAAAAGAACACCTATGACCCAAACTCATTTGTAAAACCCAAAACCCAACCAATTAGAGTTGAGGATAAATAAAATCACAAGGGGAAGAATTTAAAAGCTCCACCAGGGTGATGGGAAGAGGGGAATATGGGGAGAGAGAGAGAGATTAGGAGGGGAGGAGAAGGAGAGAGAGAGAGAGAGAGAGAGAGAGAGAGAGAGAGAGAGAGAGGAGAGAGGGAGAGAGGGAGAGGGAGAGGGAGAGGGAGGAATTAGGAGGGGAAGGATAGGGAGGAGGGGGAGAAGGGGAGAGAGAGGAGAGAGAATTAGGAGGAGGAAGGAGAGGGAAAGAAGGGAGAGAGAGAGAGAGAGAGAACTGGGGGGGAAGGAGAGGAAGAGGAAGGAGAGAGAGAGAGAACTAGGAGAGGAGAAGGGAGAGAGAGAGAGGAGAGAGGAGAGAGGGAGAGGAGAGGAGGAGAGAATTAGGAGGGGAAGGGATAGGGGAGGGGAGAAGGGAGAGAGAGGGAGAGAGAATCTAGGAGGAGGAAGGAGAGGGAAGAAGGGGAGAGAGAGAGAGAGAATTGGGAGGGGAAGGAGAGGGAAGAGGGAAGAGAGAGAGAGAGAGAGGGGGGAGAGAGAATTAGGAGGGGGAAGGGAGAGGGGAAGAAGGGGAGAGAGAGAGAGATAGAGAGAGAGAGAGAGAATTAGGAGGGGGAAGGGAGAAGGGAGGAGGGGAAGAAGGGGACAAAGAGGGAGAGAGAATTAAGAGGGGGGTACAACAGCACAATAGGAATTAGCACCAACTTTTGTATCAGATTTTAGTGTATTTTGAGTGCATGAATTGACCAATTTGGTTGGTGCTAAACCCGGCACCAACAGGCATGGTTAGTTCAGCGTCAAATTTTGCACCGACTTTTGTGCTATATTAAGTGCCAGATTTAGCACCAGAAAATTATGGCACCTTTATTAGCACTGGATTTAGTGCCAAAAAATTATGGCACCTTTATTAGCGCCTAAAATAGTGTCAAGAAGTAACGTCAAAAATTGCACAAAAATGGGTGCCCAATTTGGCTTTCGCTTTTGCTTCCATGTCTACTCCCATTTTTGCTTCTAGTTTTCCTTCTAGTTTTGCTTCCAATTTGATGTCTTGTTTTGCTCTTGGTTTTCCTTCCAGTTTTGCTTCTGGTTTTGCTTCCATTTTTGCTTCCAGTTTTGCTTCTAGGTTTGCTTCTAGTTTTGCTTCCAACTTTGCTTTTGTTTTTGCTTCTAGTTTTGCTTCTGGATTTTCTTTTTGTTTTGCTTCCAAGTTTGCTTTTGGTTTTTCTTCCAGGTTTGCTTCCGATTTTGCTTCCAATTTTGCTTCTAGGTTTGCTTCCAGTTTTGCTTCCAGGTTTTCTTCTAGATTTGCTTCTAGTTTTGCTTCCAGGTTTGCTTCCAGTTTTGCTTCCAAATTTTCTTCCAAGATTGCTTATGGTTTTCTTCTAGTTTGGCTTCCATTGTTGCTTCCTTTTTTCTTCTAAAAATGATTATTGTTTTGCTTCCATTTAGTAATTTAATATGTTTTATTTCAATTTAATTATTTAAATATATCGTGCCTCTTAAATAACTCATATTATTATAGAGTAAGTAATTTAATTATTTAACTTATTTGATTAAATAACAATATAATTATTGTAACATGATCATCATCTATAATTGAATTGAATTTGACAACATCCATGTTGAGCAGTAAATTAAAATCATCATACTTAATAAATATCCATCCAAAAATCATCGACCACTTCCAATATATATAAATTTACAAGTCAATATTGATAAGATCATCATCATATATAACTAAAACAAGTGAAAGTCAAATATGTCAGTACATCTAAAACATGTGAAAATGATACATGTCCAACATTCGACATAAGTGAAAATGATACATGTACAAATGATATAAATAAAATTGATAAATTATGTAGCTCAAATTGATACAAGTCGAGATGATACATGTCCAAATGATATAGTGAAAATGATACATGTCAATATGATACAACTCAACAATATAGTACCGTAGGTCGTGAAAATGATACATATGATAGTAACCATGAAAAGAGTCATCATAATGATATATCAGCAATGATCCATAATGTAGTCTATATGATCATGAATGTCACTGGTTACTATCACCAACTGTCTCATCATCATCATCACCATCGTGATCGTCATCGTCATCGTCATCGTCATCGTCATCGTCATCGTCATCGTCATCGTCATCATCATTGTCATCGGCCTCAGTGTCTTTCATATCTGCATCATCATCATCCTCTGCCATGTGATTTGTACAGGCAGAACCAATATTTTGTGGATCTATATCATGTTGAGGATCATCTTGATCTTCTGGAAGACCCATGTTTTGCAAAAAAAAACATTTAAAATGAAAAGTTATTATTTATTTCATGTAATAATTTATTTTTTTGTTATATATCTAATATTACAACATATTAGACAAAACTATAATCATATTACATCATAGCAAAGTTCACATACCATAATAAAATTTCAAAAAAGTTACAGCTAATACTGGTGAGTCAGGAGAAACTTCATCTTTCAAAAACAAAGCCAATTAAGCTGGCAGACTTATGGATCAAACCAGCATTTGGTGGAAGAGGAAGAAAGATGACTGGAACTCTAGAGGCCCACTATAATGGATTTCATTATTCAACCATGAGAGCAGAAGAGAGCTGATATCATGTATCAAAACATTAAGCATGCATTCTTCTAGTGAGCGGAGAAGGAGATAATTGCTTTTCTTCATTTTCATTTGCATAACCATATCACAATGTGGGAACCAAGAAGACCAAGGATGTCCATTTTTATGTGGAGGTAATGGATGTGGTCCAAACTTTAGGAGGGGCAAGAAGGTAAATGCATGATTCTGATGAAATTGAGGAATAATAGCAAGAGAGGGACACGAAAAATAAAATCAATACAAAATTTCAAGGATTTGTCAAGCAGGTAAGAGAGCTATGGGAGTAGCCTCATCTAAAATATTTTGAAATAGAGTTTGATATACCATTTAGAAAGCTTGGTTTTCATGGAGTTCCTTTCAAAGCCTATTATTTTATTGTTCCTACAGTAAACTATTTGGTAGAGTTGGTAGAATTACCTTTCCTAGTAATCACAATTAGTGAGATTGAGATTGTTAACCTTGAGAGAGTAGGACTTGGCTAAAAGGCATTTGATATAATGGCTATTGTTTTCAAAGACTTCAAGTGGGATGTACTCCACATTGATGCCATTCCTCAATATTCATTTGATGGCATCAAAGAATGGTTGAACTCCATGGATATAAAGTATTATGAAAGCAAAATGAACTTGAACTAGCGGCCAATTTTGAAGACTAATATTACTAATGATCTAGATAAATTTATTGAAGATGGTGGTTGGGAATTTTTGAATATGGAAGCTAGTGATTATGATTCTAATAATTCAGAAGAGTCAGATCAAGGATATGAACCCTTTGATGTAGAAGAGGAATTCGAATCAAATTTCATGTAGCCACCATCAAGAGTGTTATAAGCCAACAAGATGGAGGGAATTCTTATATAAGGATAATTTTCAATGTTGCAGGTACCAGCTTTAATGCCAACTACAATGGTAACATTGAAATTCCCTAGCAGTATTTATTTTAAGGAAATTTCCTTTATATGCAAGGATTCAAAGCACATCAACCATGTGGTACAAATGATTAAATCCCATAGATGATTTGTAGCAATGAAAGAGTCTGAAAAGGTAGAGAGAGCTACACTGGTGACTTAGGAGAAACTTCAGCTTTCAAAAACAAAGCCAATTAGGTTGGAAGATGTGTGGATCAAGCTAGCATTTGGTGGAAGAGGATGAAAGATGATTGGAACTCTAGAGGCCCACCTTAATGGATTTCGGTATTCATAACCATGAGAGTAGAAGAGAGAGCTAATATCATGTATCAAAACATTAAGCATGCATTATTCCAGCTAGCAGAGAAGGAGATGATTACTTTGCTTCATTTTCATTTGCATAACCATATCATGGTGTGGGAACCAAGAAGACCAAGAATGTCTAGTTTTATGTGGAGGTAATGGATGTGGCCCAAACTTTAGGAGGGGAGATCCTAATGTCTGCCAAGATGCATAAATTCAGATGAGTTAAGTTCACCTACATGTCTGCCAAATTTTACTTCCAATTTTTATGACTGTCAGAGTTTACTTACAAATTTGAAATTTCTTTATGGTCATTTTGATGAGGATATATTCAACCAATGTGTAAGCACCTTTTTTCTGTATCACAAGCATATGTGCATTGCAAGAATTTTGATTATCTATGGTCTACAGCTATGTTGTCTCACTTATTGGATCTTCTATTTCAATGTTTTCTATGGCCTTCTCTATTTGAGGTAGCACCTAACAATCCTACCTCCTTTCCTTAGCTGAGAAGTGGATTTGAATTTGGAAATACTGCACTTTAAAACTAGCTATGGTTTAAGGAGAGTTATTCTAGATTTGTTGTTGACACCCTCAATCTTCAACAAGGACTTAGATGCATGGACTAAAATGCAAGCTTTCAAACTTAGATTTGAATGTGCATAATTTGATTGATTATGGTTTTCACGGGCAGTTGTCTTTACATGACTATTTTGGATTGTCAATATGTGTAATAGTGACTGCATCCTTATCAAGTTTGGCTACCCTTATTCAGAATGCCTTGGTCTTTGGACTCGATACAAAGTTGTACATTGGTATTCCATATTTGTAACATGTAGGACTTTAAGGGGTACAACATATAGAAATTCAATATTGTCATCCAAGGAAAACTTCCATATGGTGTATCAAGGACAATAGAAAATTATTTTATTAGGGTTAATGCTTTCTTCCCCCACGCTGCTAATATTTTCCCCAAAACATGTTTTTTACTAATTATTTCAACACATCTCAAAATTCAATGTATTGATTAACATTTGTTACGCATTTCAGCTATTTATGAAAATGATGCATATATGTTAACTCGATCAGTGTTGTTACTTCGATAGTTTGACTTCTATGACAACCAAACATTAGGCCATTATGTGTGGGAGTAGGTTTGTGTTTTTAGTTAGCTTGTTTGGATAGCTCTATTGGGTGTTGAGGACATTCTATTTATATTTTGAATTTGAAGAAGTCAAAGTTTCAAGGATTTGTCAAGTGAGTAAGAGAGCTATGGGAGCAGCCTCATCTAAAATATTTTGAACTAGAGTTTGATATACCATTTAGAGAGCTTGGTTTTCATGGAGTTCATTTCAAAGCCTCTGCTTTTATCGTTCCTATAGTAAATTGTTTGGTGGAGTTGGTGGAATTACCTTTCTTAGTAATCGCTATTAGTGATATTGAGAATTGTTAACCTTGAGAGAGTAGGACTTGGGAAAAAGGCATTTGATATGGCTATTTTTTGCAAAGACTTCAAGCAGGATGTACTCTGCATGTACGCCATTCCTCAATCTTCACTTAATGGCATCAAGGAATGGCTGAACTCCATGGATATAAAGTCTTATGAAAGAATAATGAACTTGAACTGGTGGCCAATTTTGAAGACTATTATTGATGATCCAGATAAATTTATTGAAGATGGTGGTTGGGAATTTTTTAATATGGAAGCTAGTGATTCTGATTCCAATAATTTAGAAGAGACAAATCAAGGATACGAACCCTCTGATGTAGATGAGGAATTAGAATCAGATGAGGAAGGTTTAGAAGATGAATCTCTTGTGGAGTCAGAGGAGGATGAAGAAGAAGAAGAAGATTCTAAAGAGAAGGAAGGTAAAACATGGGATGAATTAGAAGCCAAAGCTAGAAATACAAATAAGGAAAAAGGAGACGAGTCTGACAATGAAGATCAAGAAAGCCAGCAACGAAAGGTAAAAGCTACAGGGAAGTCTCGAGCACCTGATATTAGAGATTCAAGAGGAATGCCTGCAAGGAGGCATAAAGTCAGATGAATTGAGTTCATCTACATCCTTCTAATATTTATTCATGCACATAAATTATTAAACAATTATCTTGTAATCATAAGATTTGAGCTCTATTTACTCATCCTATGCATCAATAAACAACTCAACATAAGAGATGAAAATTGACATATTAACACAATAATATCCAACTAAGTTATTGAAACTCAACTATTGATACCTCATTCTCCATCCAGATTACAAAATCGTTCCATTTTTTGTTTTGTAACATATTCTTTTCAAATTTCTTTGGATGGCGGCCATATTTCTCCTCCTGTCAAAACATGGCACATGGACTAGTTAAACTAATTAATATGCAATCATTTAATTTTTTCAAGGAAATAAAAAAATGTATCATTTAACATATTAAATATATTTACAAATGTACAGATCAAGGCCTATAAACCTTTATGGCCACTGCGATGTGTGGCACAAAGTTTCTCAAGCCTAGCCTTGGAGGCCTTGTCCTGAAACATATACTAATTCAATTTAACTATACAAAAATAAAATTTAAATATCATTTAATAAATTTGATATAATCTTATGAGAAAATTCAAATACCTATGTACTCTCCTCACTGGACTTCCTCTGTGCATCGGACTTCTGTGGCGGCATGCGAGTCTTCCTTCTATTCCTAGAGGTGTTGCAGTGACTCCCACAAGTCTTCTACCAATGGCATGTGGTAGTGCAGTGACCATTGCTGTCCCGTGGCTCCTTCATCAACTCGGTGTGGTAGAGCAGTTTTTACCATAGTCTCGCAAGTTGTTTCTTCCTTCTCGATTGTAGTACAGTGAAAACTTATGTGGCAAAAATTTTATTCACAAAGAAGGCCATGGAGAGAGGACATGGATGACGTAGAAATACTAAATCTTTGAGAGGAAAGTGGGTGGACATTGTAGCAGACAATAATGTTAATGACCAAGACTTCTAAATTTTTAGAATTATTTGCAATCCATGTTTATGTAGCAGACGTGAACTTCTTATTCCACTTGCACACTTATCTGAAAGACATAGGGTATTCACCATACATTTTCGTTGACAAAGCAAACATGTGCTTTCATTTATTTTTACTGTATATCTCAGAAGTGAAATTGTTGTTACATAATGATGCACTGAGAAAATAATATATACAAAAAAATGCAAAGAAAATGTTTGAAATTTAACATACAACCTATTGTGTTTTTTTTATCGATGATAATATTTGATTTTATTAATAATAATGCATAATTTACATCAACTTCAAAAATTAAGTCCATCCAACAGCTTCTAAAATATGTCTATTTAACCAACACGGTTCCCAACAAACCAAAAAAAAACTATTGAATCTGCCTATAAACAACCCTATCTACTATTACCCATACCCCATACTGTTTACATTTTTAAATCAAAAATAGGGATTAACCCTGGAAAATCTACAACAAAAACTAATATATAAACTATATTTTAACCAAAATTGAGCTAGAGTTTACACAGAAGTGCTCAACATGTTAACCAATTGCATTGGGCATATTTCCTTGATTGGCTTCATCTTCTTCCTTGGGTGTAAACTTTTCTTCTCTCGTAGCTCCTCTCTGGCGACATCTTTGAGTCCCTCAATGACCATCTCGACCTCCATTATTTCTACACAAATTTTCAGGGCTTTCCATCCTAGCTTCGCTCCTTCTCTCCACATAGCTTTGGTGATTCCTTTTGTCCACCTAATGAAGGGACGGTTTATCTCTGCTACTTCAGGGTCCACATCTTCCATGCCTTTGCTCACATCAAATCCTTCTCCTATTATAGCCTATTCTAGGATGCTTTCCATATTCACTAAGAAATCCTTGTGTACCAATGCCTTCATTAATTTCCTCACTTCCTCCACCGACTCTCCTAAGTCTAGCCCCCATGCCATGATCAGTGAGTAAATATCCATATTAGTATGATATATGTGCTTCAAATATTTGAAGCCATTACCTAGGAGTTTTTGCACATATTGTCCCACCTTCACATCCTTGGAGAGGAAAAATCCTCTCAGCATCTTCATAGTTGCTTTGCCAACAAAAGGGTCTAATTTTCTCCTCAAATGTAGAGTGAAATTAGCCTCCATTTCTTCTCTGGTATGCTAGCTTCCAAACTACCTCACACTGCAGACCTATTACATTTCTTGTCATTGCAAACTGAGAAGCATCGGACGAAATTCCTTGTGTGTCTTTAAAACACATCCTATTGTCAGCCCTCACCATTAATGTCGAATGTATGTCCAACGCTGGCAACAATACCTTCATCAATGCTTCAAGTCCTTCAGGAATTCAAAACACATTCCTCTACTTGCTAGCATTAACACCTTCCTGCATTAATTACAATGGACAAATTTCCTCCATAGGAATTCCACTAAAATCTTCTATCTAAAGGAACCATCTTCGTAGCTCTTCACAGAAATGAGGGTTGAAAACATTAGAAGAAAAGAAATACCATAATTCTAAAGTAACAATTTGTATCAAGACAAATATCAGAGAGTATAATTAAAAAGACAAATCCTTACAATTGTATCAAATAATAACAGCAAATGTGCCCTGACAAATCTTGCAGATTTAAACAACTTGAAAAGACAACTTTGGAGACAACAAAGCAATAAATAAGCATGGAAATTTACACAACAATTGAACATTAAAAATGGATTATGATTTATAATGTATCTTTGATCCTTTTAAAACGTCAAATCCTAATGTGAGATGCTAGATAAAAACTAATAATGCAATAAAAGGAAATAACAAGATAAAAGGGCGCCTCAATAATTAGCCTAAGAAAATGGATAACATGGAAGTAAGATAAAACAAATTGAATGTTTGTTATACTTTCATGTTGTTGCTTCCTTGGTTGGCCCTTGATCTTTGGATGTCTTGTGTGCTCCTTGGATGGAAATGGAGTTAAATGGATGCAAGATGCAAGATGGATGAGAATGCTAAGTGTTATGATGGATGAGAGCTCAAATGGTAAATTTGCAAGAGTTTGGTTGCAAAATAATTGATCCCCAAAATGGGAGAAATGAGGGGGTATTTATAGGATAATTGGAATTCTATAGAGAATTCAACGATTGAGATTGATCCAACAAGATCAAGATGAAGGGCTATGGTGAGTTGAGGACTCACAAGCCCTCACATCTTGACATGTGGAATGTGAGATGTCTTAGGGTGGAATGATGTGGAAATGAGGAGGAAGAGAAGTACATGAGGTGGATGAAGGACAAGTACCTTTGAGGTACCTTGGGGGATGAGAAGATTTCCTCAAAAAGGAACTTCTTGTCCCCAAATGAGGATGAAAAAGACATTTGAGAGATTTTATAATTCCTCAAAAATCTCCATGGGAAAAGGGGAAGTGGTTGGAAGAATAAATGCAAATTAAAAATTTACATTCATTGGAGAGTTTATTGGGTAAAAGAGAGTCTCCAAAAAGCTGGAGATTTGTCACATGTGGGTGATGTAACAAGTCCAAGGTTCTAGAAGCCCTTGGCACATGTAAAGTGACAATTCAAGCCTTCTAGAATCTTGCATGGGGGATGGGGAAGACCTTGGAAAGACAAATGTGAATTAAAAATTCACATGGGGAAGAGAGGAACTTTGGGAAAATAAATGTGAATTAAAAATTCACATGGGAAAGAGAGTCCAAGCTAAAAATGATAAGTGGGAAGGTTGACCAGAAAAGGTAAGCTAAATGTGGCTAATGATTTTGATTAAAGTTGTGCAAACACAAGATTAAGATAATTAATGAGATATTAGAGGCAAGTGGGAGATTATTGAGGATGTGACACTTGATCTTGATTAAGTGGTGCACATCCTAATCACAGATTAATTAATTTAATCTAGATTAAAAAGAGGATTATGGAGAATGTGACAAGGAGAGAGAAAAAGAGGAATTAAAAATTAGTTTTAATCCAAATAGATTAAATGACTAAATTAAATAATTTGTCATGTTTGTTTAATTTAGAGAGGAAAAGGGGGGGTAAGGTAAGGTATTTAATTTATTTAATTACATACTTTAGGAACCTTAGGCAGAAAATGAAATAATGATTAAATGAATTATTTAATCACTATTAAAGAAATAGATGGATATAATAGATGATTTTGATCATATGAAGTGATCAAATTTGGATGTCTACAATATCTACTCCATTATATTTCTCAAAATATAAACATACATAACATGAGTTCTTTTTATATGAATAAGTGGATGAGATGGTCTAGTATCTATTCTAATGGATTGAAATGACGATGATATGATGATCAAAATCGGACCTTGGTTTCCCTATTTGTATGGGAAGCAACAAGCTTCAGGTCCGCTCACAAAAGTTACATCATTTCTTAACTAAAGCATAATTAACATACATAGAAACTTAAAAAGATAGGTTTGTTCCAATTGTTTCCAAACATTAAATAATGCTTGTATTTGTTGATAGGTAGAAAATTTTGATGAAACACATATTAATACCCAAGATCCAACTGGGTTATTAAGATTTGGACGGGATGATCCAAACCATCCTTTAAACCATACCAGGGTGAAAAGAGCAAGATTGAAGAGAACCGGAAGTGTTCCACATAGGCTCAAGGTACAATCCAACTTGGTTATGACACTGATAGCAATCCAAATTTTCTTGAACCATCCATACCCAAACTTTGCATCATAATCTATTCTTCCTAAACATGAAAATGCCACATATTAACCCCTTCTAAATAAAACTCAAAATACCATGAAACAATGAGTCCCCTATATTAGTAAGTAAGTAGGCAGTCTATAGGGCATAGTTTAATTTTATACAAGGATGCTCATGAAAGGAATCTTCAAGTGACAATGGGTGAGCTGTTTGAGATTGCAGTTGATGGTGCAATATCCAGTCTTAAAGGTAGTTAGAAAAGCAGTAAATGTGCAAGAAAATCAAATTGTACACAAAAAACAATTCACAATGTTATCTTGCATAATGCCCTAAGTTTGAAGACAAAAATCTCATTGTATCTTGATGAAAGTAGTGACCTTAATGTTCAATCACTGGAAACCATGATTTTAAAACATGGTATTGTGCTCATGGAGGTAGCATTTTAAGCAAGGCGGTGAGTGGTGGTTTGGAACAATGGCAGGTATGAAGGACTTGCTTTATATGCATACTATGTAGTCTAGATTAAGACAATGTTCTTAGAAGAGATTGAAGGTGGATTAGGGAACTCAAGAGTTACCATGCTAAATATTAAAGCAAAGACTGAGACCTATTTAAAAGCCACTATCATGAAGATATTAAAGTTGTCAAATGCAAAACCCTAGCAACTAGAGTAATGAACACAGTGTGCTAGGGAAGATTTAGGAGATCTCCACATTATCTAATCATAGGAAAATACATAATTTATTTATTTTTTAAAATTAAAAGAAATTATTCTAAACCCTATAGGACACATTGATACTTCAAAAGCATCTGATTTATTTTTTTGAATTAAAAGAAGTCATTCTAAACCCTATATAGGATACATTGATACTTCAAAAGCATCTAAAGGAATTTGAGATTATGAAAACATGTGTCAATTAAATACATGGATTACAAACAGTAGCACAAAAATTGTAACCCTTGTTGATCAGAGCTGGAATTGTTAAATCACAATGAATCCTATGTCTCCTATCACGCACATCTCCTCACCATTCTTTGTCATTATTTACTGAAACACTTCTCCATTTTGGCGGGATACACCTAAAAATAAGATTTCAAAAAAGGTTTTATTGTATGTTTATTAAAATGAAAACTCCATTCTAGTGGGCTATGCTTGAAAATAAGATTTTGACGAAATTTTTAGAGTATTTTGGCGGGCTATATTCTTGATTTCTTAAATGATTTATTTAAATGGAATGTGGCTGACATGATTTGTTGCATTTAGTGTTGTAAATTGTAATGATGCCACGATTACCGTAATACCATCATCTCTTATTATACTTGCTATGGTATGGCAGTGTTTTTTCCTTCCCTTCTACTATTTACCGCACTATTGCCTTGCTCAAGGCTTCTTGTTGTGAGGTTGCGGTGTATACCACTCACTCTACCGCATTTGTTTCTCACCTTCCCGGTGGTATAGCAGTGTATGCTTTTGATCATTTCTTGAAGAGTGTCGATGAGACAATCTTATTTTTCTTACCAATATCTCAATATCTCATCGACATTAGATCTTATGTTCCTTTGATGTTGGTTTTCAATGTCGATGAGACAAGTTAATATCTCTTGCCGATATGCCATTGTCTCATCGATATTTTCCTTCAGCATTATTTCTTTATATATTGGTGCAACTCTACCATGTCGAGGAGACTCATGATTATAGCTACGGTATGGTGGTGTTTTTCCCTTCCCTTCAGTTGTTTACCACACTACCACCTTGCTCAAGGCTTCTTTCTATGGGGTTGCGGTGTATACTGCTCTAGCGCATATGTTGCTCTCCTTCTTGACGGTCTAGCGGTGTATTCTTTTGAATCATTACTTGAAGGGTGTTGATGATACAATCTTATTTGTCTTACTAATATCTCAATGTCTCATCGACATTACTTCATTATATCCAAGAGTTGTTTTTTTGCCGAGCACTTGTAGATATACCTTGTCGATGTGATGTAAGTGATTCTCTCCTCGATATGCCTGTATCTTATTAACATTTCACTATTTTACATCATCAATGAGACATATAAATAAGTCTCTTTGACATAGGGGTGTCTAAACCTACACTAAACCTGAAGCTAAACTCGAAGCAAAAGTTAGAGCTAAAAGTGGTGCTTAACTCGAAGCTAAACTCGGAGCCAAAGGAGGCATTAACGGCGGTGCCAACTCGAATCCAATATCAATGCTTAATGCGGCACTAATTTTGGTGCAAATTAGCACCAAATTGTCCTGATTAGCGCAAATAGATGCCAAAAATAGCACCATCCCGATAAATAACACCAACATTTTCAAAAAATTGGCAAAAACTACATTAAAATAGTGGGTGGAAGCAAAAAAATGGAGCGAATCATAGGGATTTCTTATAGTGGGAAGGGAGAGGGGA
Organism: Sequoiadendron giganteum; assembly: GCA_007115665.2. NCBI lineage: Eukaryota > Viridiplantae > Streptophyta > Pinopsida > Cupressales > Cupressaceae > Sequoiadendron > Sequoiadendron giganteum. Next base: position 365,078,569 of record CM021104.1, read on the forward strand.
AGAGAGGAAGGAGAGAGAGAGAGAGAGAGAGAGAGAGAGAGAGAGAGAGAGAGAGGAGGGGGAAGGGAGAGGGGAAGAGGGGAAGAAGGAGAGAGAGAGAGAGGAGGGGGGAAGAATGGTCAAAGAGAGGGAGAGATAATTAGGAAGGGGAAGGGAGAGGGGAAGAAGGGGAGAGAGAGGGAGGGAGGAAGGGAGAGAGAGAGGGAGAGAGAGGGAAAGAGATAATATTTAAATATTTTATATATTAGTAATATTAATTAGTTATATAATATTTTATATATTATCTTAATATATATATAAATATTTATACATTAACTAATATATTTAAATAATATTTAAATATTATACATAATAATATATTATATTATATATTATACAGAATTCCGTAAGAGATTATCATAAATTATATATTATATATTATATATTATATTATAAACTATATTGTATATTCTCAACTAGATATATTAAAATAAACTATAAACTATTTATTGCATTTTTTAAATTATATATTAAAAACTATACTACATTTATACAATAAAAATTATATCAAATGATATATAAAATCATATATTAAAATTATATATAATTCAAATCGGATATCCGATATGTCTAACACAAACCCTACTACCTAGGGATTAGACTCGGGTTTGCTTCGGAATTTGGCTAGGACATGTCAATCCTAAGAAGTCAACACAAAAAATGTGTTTAACAGCTTACCTTGCTTTTCTAGACTTCGTCCATGTGGCTGACGACTTTTTTTTACCCTAAATTGATTAAACGAAAAGGGTTTTTAAAGGAGATTATCAGCTTTCCACCAATATAAATTATGCTTTACTTTGAATTTAATAAATTATTATTATTCATTTTCTATTTGAATTACGATTAAAGTCCTGATTGATAGGCTGATTGAAAAACATCTATAGCTTTCAAACAATAGCACATTTTTTGAATATGAAACATGTGTCACATTCTATGCTTTGCATACTATAGGATTGCAAGTTAAGGTGATCAAACATACGATTTTTTATATTTTTTAAAAATTGTAATAAAAAATTCATAACTAATTATTTACTTGGAAAAAAATTACAAAAAAATATGCATCACATAGGGACATGAGTCCTCTACTTATATTTAAAATCTTATATAAAAATATTATCATTTTATTGTTGTTAGGGTGGTCAAACAAACGCCTACTTATTTTTTCCCTGAAATTTAAGTACTACTGCATTGAAATTTCAAATTTTTACCAAATAGATTTTTTTTTTAAATAAACCTAGTAGTTTAGAAACTACATTCAATTTCTACAGATTCTATTCTTAAATATTTTTGAATAATATAGATAACTTATTCAAATTTTTACGTCAAGTTGCATAACTCTAATTTTTCTGAATTTTTATCGCCACTTAAGGGCCTATTTTTTCCATGATGATCCTACACATACCCCGTGGATGGAAAAAAATATAAGGAAGTATGATATATACAGAAACATATCATTTATATGTACCTCTATAAGAGAATGCTTCAACTCAGAGAGCTTCCATAT
>CM021104.1:365080211-365376289 GCA_007115665.2 Sequoiadendron giganteum
GATCTATATCTGCACTGCATTAATTGAATCCCTTGTTCAATTTTATATACTCACATGTACAAAAATAAATTAAAAACCATGTAAAAACCAAATACCTCATGAATGACCCCTTGCATACCGCTCTAACCCAACAAGGGGATATTATACTAAAATCCACAAAGACACAAAATCCTTGAAAATAAGGGTCGTTCATCAAAATTTCCCCATTTCTAAGTGACCACATGAATAATTTGTTATAATCTATTACCATGACAACTCTTAAAACTATCTTCATAGTAAGAATACTTCTAGAAGACCTATAGAACATAATTTTTCTTCCAAAGTTTTATTTCTATATGTGTTCTAAATGAACCCTTTCTCTCTTCATCTATAAATATCCAACCAATTATTTTTCTCAATAGATACATTCAGCCACTTATATTAAGCTTCATAATAATTAGCAAACTTTATAGAAAGAATACTTCTAGAAGACCTATAAAACATAATTTCTCTTCCAAAGTTTTATTTCTATATGTGTTCTAAATGAACCCTTTCTCTCTTCATCTATAAATATCCAACCAATTATTTTTCTCAATAGATACATTCAGCCACTTATATTAAGCTTTATAATAATTAGCAAACTTTCTAGATTCAATTCAACCATCGTGTACACTATTTACAAGAAATAGTGCATGCATACACTACACATAATATACACATATATGCCAATTGATAAAATTCTTATGTTTCTCAAAGCTCTAGGATTAAGATTGGTATTTGGGGATAGGGAATAGTATTTGAGACACTGTTTTAAGACTTTAAATATAAATATGGTAAAATAGTTGTTAGAGAATGCCAAGATCATAAAGTGTGAATTCATAACCTTCCATAAGTGAAACGATGAACATAATAGGATGTTTATCATATAATATGAAGAGTGTATAAATACAATGAGAAACATTGCATATAGGTCAGGCAGATGAGGTGCTAAGGTAGGAGACAATGATTGACTATCCCTCCAAATGTGCAACACTTGTGAGTCTCAAGTGATGAGGACACATGTCTCAATGCTATGAAGAGACAAAAGCATAATAAACCTAAGTAAACTTAAGCTATAAGTGTGAATAGGTCAATCCTAGAAAGGTGATTAGCTAACTAGGTGAATAATGACTCTATTTACACTAACATCCCCCTTAAGTGCAACTTGGGGAGTAATATATGCAAGAATATGAGTCCCGACTACTAGGCCATGTTAACTACTCATGTACAAATTTCTCATAAAGTGGAGTAGAGGAGAAAAAACTAGTGGGAAATAAAAACCCCTCTCCAAAAGAGAAATGATACAATCAAATGAAATGTACAAGTGAAGAAGATAAGTGATAGAAGGAATGATTCATTATGACCCCCCAAGGACCACTTCTAGCATAATGTACAATGAATGTTTCCCCAATAGGAGAGAAAAAAGAGGTCTATGTGATCCCCCAAAAAAATGTGAATTGATGAACTCCATGTGAGGAAATGCTTCAGGTCTGAAAACTAATAGGAGAAAAGAAACCATGCATCCTCCCCTCAAAATGATGTATTTCTAGTGTTGGTATATGCTTGACACTAGATGCTAAAGATGATTCATGATCGTTGAACAATATTTCTCCCCTTGGGAAGAAACAATGCCACAAATATGTGCAAGATGCCTTCCCATTCTTGATAGGAATATGCAGGAAGTGAGATGAAATCCTTTGAATTTTACACATGGTCTAAAGATTGAAATTATTTTGATGATACCTTAAAATTATGCTCAAAGATCTCCAAGCCAATGTTAATGAGTGATGGATGTTGATAAGATGGAACAAGTACCATATAAGATTCAGGAACAAGGACCATGGATGTATGGTGATAATTGAGCTTATGTGAATCTGAAACTGTTGTAGATGATGTCAACATAGATGATGACTGAGTTGGATGGGTCAACTCATGAATATCTGCACAATCTTTCATGATAGAATTTGATTTAGGCGAGGCAAGAGTTAAATCTAATGATGGAAATGGTGGTGTAGCTTCATTGATCTAACATCATAGAGGATATGAATGTGCACAATAGTGTCATCCAAATTTAAAATTTAAGATTCTACAAACAAAGATGTGAGTCTAGTAGATATGCATCCCAATGTTGTGGATTTGGAACAATAGCAATGTCCTGATTCAAAGAATCACTAGAACTCATGGGTGATTCAATACTAGCTTCAGATGTAGCAAAGGAGATTTAGGTTTTATGATCTTGAATAGATGTTGGAAGAGATTATGTGAGAAATGAGGACAAAATTCATCCACATGTTGAGTGCTCCCACAATATGTGCACTTCAATTTGTAATTTCTAGGCATAATCTAATAATTAGAAAATATCAATGTTAAATGCAAGTATTCTCCCTTAAAATGATTAGTGTTGAAGCATATCCCCCCAGAACAATGTGTAATAAATTTTTACAAGTTTTGAAAATTGTATGCCAAAATATTATATTTATAACTCATACAGATTTATACAATTTTATGAGAAAATGACAATCTAGATCTTAGTTTTAAATGTAAAATCAAATTCCTTGTGTAATTTTTAAAGAATTTTTTTTTGCAAAATTTCAATAAGCGGGGTGAAATTTATGCCTCATCGAAATTCACTTACAATGTTGACTTTGGAGGATTAAAAATACCAAAAAAATGTCAACAATGAAACCAACTTACCGTTGACTATTCACACTTGAAATTTTGACTCTTTGTTTGCAAGTTATACAAAATGAAAAAATCCTCCCTTGCAAGCACTTATGAACTATCAATTTGATATGACCACAATATATTTAACCTTAACCATTAGTTGTTATAATAGTTTTTAACAAAAAAATGCTTGTAACAAATATAAAATAAATGTTAAAGTTAACAACCAATGCCTCAACAAAATGGCATATAACAAAGGTGGTAAATGTGTAGGGGAGAGGGGCCCATAGTAGGGTGGGAGCCTATACTGGGGATGGAAGTATTCCCACATGGGCCCCATAGTAGACCACCTTAATATGCAATTGTAAACCAATTTTCACCCAAAAATTCAACAAAGGTACTCGATTCATTATACTGTAAAAATTGTATTATAATCGGTCTATATTTGTCCTGAACAAAAATAAGTAATCGCAGTCTTACATGTCAGAGAATATTCAAAGCATATTTGACACCAAAAACATACAAGCCATATAGATTCTTACTGGCCTGTAGCTTTACAACTTGCACCCACAATAAAAAATTAGTATAACCAACACTCTCCTATAATATCACCACTTGCATTAGCTCATGGCCACTATTTTAATACAAGTGGAACGAATAGAACAACTATGATCCAAGAATGTCCCATCACCAAATCTAATCGAACCCACCCCCTATCCCTCTGTGACATCAATACAACACTGAAATGAAAAGAAATCATTCATAATTATTCCATCTGTCAAATCCATTCGCATAGCAACTAGTTCAAACTCCTCTTTTGCCACCTGCAACCACCAAAACAATGGTAGTCAATCCACCACAATCACCTTACCAGCAAACAAAAATTGTACGCCATAAATACATACATACGTTGCAATTGAAGGCACCCAAACAAATTTTCAAATTTGAAAAAGGAGGATGAAATTAAAGACTCCATGCCAAACAACATTGAACATATAAAGATATTTTCAAATTCAAAATTGCATTTCCATTTACCATGTCTCACTTTCATATTCACTGCAACGTTTTCCTGGAGGCAAATGAACAAAGAGGACAAGAAGGACTAGCACCAACAGCACACTATCAACATTTAGGTACTCTACATAAACAGACTGTTTATGCCTATGAATGTCAATCTCAAACTTCTTGTTTATGCCTATGAATGTCAATCTCAAACTTCTTGTTTATGCCTATGAATTCCAATTTGTTCAATGCTAAGCAAGTGATTTTCACCATACAGTACATACCTTTGCTTTTTCATATAAACTATTCATGTCCATATGGCAATATGTTGTATGTGATGGTAACGTTTCTCAAAAAAACCTTTTACTCGACATCTGGGGTTTCAACTTACACTATTTGTCAATGTCCAAGAAGTTGTTTTCATTTTATGGGTTCTTATTACATTCTCTATGCCTCCCAATATAGATCTGTTATAATATTATTTGTAAAATTTATGTGACCCACAAACCTGTAACTCAATATCTGGGATTTCAACTTACAGAGTTTATGTATGTCTCATCATTTAAGTTTGTTTGTTGGAATTTTCTTATGCTCAATATGGTTGCCAATATAGATCAGTTCTATGCACCCTAACTATTTTTTGAGCATATGAAAGTGATAATTATATCTGGTGTTTCAACTTTCTCTATTTATGAATGTCAAGTAATTTTAGTTCAATTCCTAGTATTTTTGTTATGTTTTATATGCCTGGGTATATAAATCAGCTATTTGCACTGTAAATGTTTCTCACCCACTACCCTCTGACTCAATATCCAGGGTTTCAACTTAACACTGTTTATGGATGTCAATGATTTCCAGTTCCTTAGAATGTGATTGTTAAACCCTATGTGGTTGTTGCACAAGGCCTGGTCACTCTTTTGAATGGCAATGTCATTCTTGCAACAGATTCTTTCTAACTCACTAGCTAGGGTTTCATCTTTTACTATTTATGATTGTGTATGAATGTTCAATTTAACATTTTCATATATCACAAACTTGTAACTCAATATCATGGTGTTTCATGCTTGATGCCTATTGATGAATGACAATGAATTTCAGTTATCTACATTGTTAGTTCCAATCGGCTTTATGGCATTACACAAACTCCTTTCATTTAAAAAAAAAATGTTTAAAACATGTGCAGTTCAAACAAAATAGTATGATCACATTAAACTTCAACACTTACCGAATTTACCATTATAAATTATTAGCTAGCTCAATAAAGGAATTAAAAAAAAAAACATGCATCACTCTGTCTTTAAGGGTGTTCAATGGTGTTGCTTATCATTGTTTCAAACATGTCTCAATAATGTGTGTAGGTTCAATATAAAGTTGGTATGAGGTCCAATCAAACGAAGAGAGCCACAACAAGGTGGATTGCTTGTAAAAGAGGGGTTTCATTCCCCCTTGAAGAAGAACAACATGTAGAATCAAAGACAGTTGTTGTAGTTACTGCTCCATCAGGCAGGCGGACAACAACATCATGACATTAGGAATTGACAATGAAAGATATAGTTAACCATCAAACAAATGACATTGTGGACGGCCAGCATGAGGAACATAACGACGGCCTGACTCTTCCCTTAGCCCCTACCCCATTGTTTTGGTTGGCGGATCTATGAATATGGGTAATGATAGTCTAAGTCTTCCATCACCCCCTACCCAACCCTCTTAGTTGGTAGAGGGAGATACTATTGAGGGTTATGATTGTTTAAGCCTTCCCTCGGCCCCTACCCAACCATCTTGGTTGGCGAATGGAGCCAAAAAATTGGGTATTGTCTTGTAGTGAGAAGAAGAGCAAGGAACTTATTCATTTCCTTCTCCACCTAACACTTTTTCCATACCACAGTTGCTAGATTACTATGCAGATTTGAGCAAGGAAATAGAGCAGAAGAAGGAGGAAGACAAAGCTAGAAAGCAACAAGATAGGAAGGAGAGAGAGAGCAGAAGAAGGAGAAAGAGATAGTTCAAAGGATACAAGATAGGAAGGAAATAGAGCAAAAGAGGGACCAAGACCGAGTTCAAAAGAAACAAGATAAGAAGAAAAGGCAGGACAAGATGGAGCAACAAAGGGTTCAAAAGAAACAAGATAGGAAGGAAAGAGAAATCAATTGGGCCCATAGGTCATTGCAGCGAGAAAGACATATAAGCAATCCTACAAACCCATTAGCACACAACCATGCCTTGTTTTAAGATATATTGAACACATACATCCCTCTATTTGGTGAGTTGAATGTCAATTCGAGTGCCAGCCCAAATGTAGGTTTCACTCCACTGTCCGTTGCAAATAGTTGTTCAGCACCGCTGCATGTAATTAGCACCCAATTTACAAATGTAAATGAAAATCATGTAAGGACAACTCAGAACACACAAGTAGGAGATGAGAACACATCTCCAAATGTTTATATTGGCATGTTTGATTGATGTTGGGAGGGACCATCACTACAATTATATGACTAATTGGCTACTTTTCTGCTATGTATTCTGGACTGCAAGATATAGTTCAATTGTTGGTTGTTTAATTTTGTTGTTGGGGACTATAATACCCTAATATTAAGTAGATAAATTTTCCCACCACATCACCCTACCACTTGTGCATTGGCCCACATAATTTTTTTTTTTAAATCAATAACCCTGCCACCTATCAAGCATATTTTACGCTGACTTGTCCAAAACGGGCCGATTCTTCCCTCCACCCAAAAGTGGAGACCACCTGCCTCCTCAATCGGTGAGAACATCTACGTACACTGGATCAAATTTTTGCATGTACACGACAACCTCTCCACCTTGAACCATCAATTTAGAGCATTAAATGCTCATCACCTCCTTCGTTTCCTCCACTGACCAACTTGCCTTACGATTGCTTCACATTTATTCAGACTATCGGGCAAGTAAATCAGAGATCAAGGTTCATTCAATGCTCCAAATTCTCGCATATCCCACCCACTCTCATTCCTTTTTTTGCAAACATTCTCGACTATTTGTTTGGTTTCACACTGAAACATGTTCAGTCATGCATTAACGAGGCTTCTTTTCACAAAATCATTTTTAGTATTAAACCATGTTGCATACACTGATAATTTGTAAAGTATAATGATACATAGTTTAATACTTAAATGCTCTTCTGAAAAAGAAGTCTCTTCAATGCTATAACCTCCAATGTCAATACAATTTTTTCTCCTATAATATGTAAATGTTGTTGCTAGCATTATGCACATTTGTATATTTAAGATTTGATATCAAATGGATCTGTTTATTGGTTTATTAAATGGATATGTTTATGGGCCTAATTAGCAAAATGATGTCCATGTTGACAGTTTAGTGTAATTGCTTGTTAATGGAAGTCTGCTTAATTATACTCAAACTTTGTTTATGGTGATTGCTTAATTGGGCTGAAATATACGACACACTTCACATAACTATTGCATGTATAGAACATTATGCATTAACAGCCACTATTAATATCACTTGAATCTTCATATAGTCATGTACACAACACTGAGAACATCATTTACATGATATAGAATGTATAAAGTGCAACAACCTCTTCTATATAATATAATGGAATTGGTGATGGGACAGTCTTGGCTCTTTGTTGTTCTCGTGCCATTCGATGTATGGAAATATTGGCAGTGATGTAATGCAAGTGGTGATATATTAGGGGAGTGTTGGTTATACTAATTTTATATTTTGGTTGCATGTTTTAATGCTACGGGCCATTAACAATCGATATGGCTTGTATGTTTGTGGTATTGGATGTGCTTTGAATATTCTATGACATGTAAGACTACGAATAACTATTTTTGTTTGGGACAAATATAAACCGATTATAATACATTTTTTCCGGTACCGTGATTACAATTGCTAGAATGAATTATTTTTCTTACCAATAGTATAGAATTGCTAGTATTGATGAGGCAAAATACACACATATATATATACACAGATATATATATGTGTGTGTTTATATATATGTTCAAAGTTGACCTGCCCTACTTCTTTTCATTTGTTCCTCATTGCACAATCAATCATTTTGCAGATACATATATATGCATGTGCATAGATTACTGCATGTATAGACATAGTGGATGTCCATATGTATGTGCATTCACTAATCTATGAATATTCATACCTATATTCATATATATATATATATATATGTGCACAATAACTTTGTAGTTTAATTTGGAAGGTTGTGTGCCATGCACTTGTATTATTCTATTCTTCAGTGCACTTTTTTATTAACTTGTATTGCATATAAATGTATGTGCATACTTTCATAGATATATGCATATACAAATGCACATATATGCATATATATATGTACAATTATGCATAGACATAAAAGTACATATATGCATATACATATATAAATGTATGTACACATATGCATTTACAAATATATGTGCATATACATATTAAAAGCATAGGTGGCACGATAGATTATGGCTAACCATGAGAGGAAAGAAACATAAGAAATAGTAACCCATTAAAGATAGAGTGATGCTAGAAAGAAGCATTATTTTCCTTGAAAAATAAAGTGTGTTTAAGAACAAAAATTTTTGAAGTGTTCATAAACACCCTAGACGTCATACATTTCATCAAGCACATTCTACATGCACCAAGAAAGCCATAAAATTCCTTCAATTTAAGAAACATCAAAATAATATGATCAAAATCAGCAAGACAACAAAAAACCATTTACTGATAGGAGAAAGTGGTAGAGACTTAGCGAGGTTAGAAACCTCACCTGTATAGTATGGATTTTCTCGATGTTGTTTCTTGTTGCACTCACCTTTATCCTGCTTGTTGCAAGAACAAATGAAAGGAGGGATGAATCAATACATAAAGAATATCACACAAAGAATATTACACAAATGTAGGCAGTGCTTAGCTTAATACACAAAGAAATTAGTAGTTTGTATACCTTTCAATTGCAAGTCACCATTAGCGAAGCTTGGAAGGAACAATGGGCTAGGTTGAACATGTATTTCTTTCACAACAGCACAACAGGCAATTATCGCCGACTTTTGCGTTATATTTTAGTGTATTTTGAGTGCATGAATTGAACGATTTGGTTGGCACTCAACTCAGCGCAAACAAGCATGGTCAGCTCAGTGTCGGATTTGGCACTGACTTCTACGCCAGATTTAGCATCGCATTTAGCACTGGCTTTAGTGTCGAGAAATCATAGTGCCTCCGTTAGTGCCTAGAATAGCTCCGGGAAGTAATTTCAAAAATTGCACCGAAATGGGCACCCAATTTGGCTTCCAGTTTTGCTTCCTTGTCTACTCCCATTTTTGCTTCTATTTTTGCTTCCAATTTTACGTCTAGTTTTGCTTCCAATTTTTCTTCCAGGTTTGTTTCAGGTTTTGCTTCTAGTTTTGCTTCCTATTTTTCTTACGATTTTCCTTCCAATTTTGCTTCTGGTTTTACTTCCAATTTTGCTTTTGGTTTTGCTTCCAAGTTTGCTTCTAGTTTTGCTTCTAGTTTTGCTTCTAGTTTTTCTTTTGGTTTTGCTTCCAAGTTTGCTTCTAGTTTGGCTTCTAGTTTTGCTTCTAATTTTGCTTCCATGTTTGCTTCTGGTTTTGCTTCCAAGTTTGCTTCCAGGTTTTCTTCCAGTTTTGCTTCCAGTTTTGCTTCCAGGTTTTCTTATGGTTTTCCTTCTAATTTTTCTTTCAATATTTCTTCTGGTTTGCTTCTAGTTTGGCTTCCATTGTTGCTTCCTTTTTTTCTTCTAAAAATGCTTCTTGTTTTGCTTCCATTTATTAATTTAATATGTTTTATTTCAATTTGATTAGTTAAATATATCGTGCCTCTTAAATAACTCATATGATTATAGAGTAAGTAATTTAATTATTTAACTCATATGATTAAATAACAATATAATTTTTGTAACATGATCATCATCTATAATTAAAATAAGTGAGTCAAATATCTATAATTTAAATGAATTTGACAACATCCATCCTGAGTAGTAAATTAAAATCATCATACTTAATAAATATCCATCCAAAAATCATCGACCACTTTTAATATATATAAATTGACAAGTCAATACTGATAAGATCATCATCATATATAACTAAAACAAGTGAAAGTCAAATATGTCAGTACATCAAAAACATGTCAAAATGATACATGTCCAATAGTTGACATAAGTGAAAATGATACATGTACAATGATATAAATAAAATTGATAAATTATGTAACTCAAATTGATACAAGTCAAGATGATACATGTCCAAATGATATAGTGAAAATGATACATGTCAATATGATACAACTCAACAATATAGTACTGTAGGCCGTGAAAATGATACATATGATAGTAACCATGAAAAGAGTCATCATAATGATATATTAGCAATGATCCATGATGTAGTCTATATGATCATGAATGTCACTGGTTACTATCACCAACTGTCTCATCATCATCATCACCATCGTGATCGCCATCGTGATCATCATCATCATCATCATCATCATCATCATCATCATCATTGTCATCAATCTCAGTGTCTTCCATATCTGTGTCATCATCATCCTCTGCCATGTGATTTGTACTGGTAGAACCAATATTTTTTGGATCTATATCATGTTGAGGATCATCTTGATCTTTTGGAAGACCCATGTTCTGTAAAAAAAAACATTTAAAATGAAAAGTTATTATTTATTTCATGCAATAAATTATTTTTTTGCTATATATGTAATATTACAACATATGAGACGAAACCATAATCATATTACATCATATCAAAGTGCACATACCATAATAAAATTTCAAAAAAGTTGCAGCTAATACTGGTGAGTCAGGAGAAACTTCAACTTTCAAAAACAAATCCAATTAGGCTGGCAGACTTGTGGATCAGGCCAGCATTTGGTGGAAGAGGAATAAAGATGACTGGAACTTTGGAGGCCCACCATAATGGATTTCAGTAATCAACCATGAGAGTAGAAGAGAGAGTTGATATCATGTATCAAAACATTAAGCATGCATTCTTCTAGCCAGCGGAGAAGGAGATGATTACTTTGCTTCATTTTCATTTGCATAACCATATCACGGCGTGGGAACCAAGAAGACCAAGGATGTCCAAATTTATGTGGAGGTAATGGATGTGGTCCAAAATTTAGGAGGGGCAAGAAGTTCAATGTATGGTTCTGAAGAAATTGAGGAAGAACAACAAGAGAGGGACGGGAAAAATAAAATCAATACAAAGTTTCAAGGATTTGTCAAGCGAGTAAGAGAGCTATGGGAGCAACCTCATCTAAAATATTTTGAACTAGAGTTTGATATACCATTTAGAGAGCTTGGTTTTCATGGATTTACTTTCAAAGCCTTTGCTTTTATTGTTCCTATGGTAAACTGTTTGGTAGAGTTGGTGGAATTACCTTTCTTAGTAATCTCTATTAGTGAGATTGAGATTGTTAACCTTGAGAGAGTAGGACTTGGGCAAAAGGCATTTGATATGGCTATTGTTTTCAAAGACTTCAAGTAGGATGTACTCCGCATGTACGCCATTCCTCAATCTTCTCTTGATGACATCAAGGAATGGCTGAACTCCATGGATATAAAGTATTATGAAAGCATAATGAACTTGAACTGGCAGCCAATTTTGAAGACTATTACTGATGATCCAGATAAATTTATTGAAGATGTTGGCTGGGAATTTTTGAATATGGAAGCTAGTGATTCTGATTCTAATAATTCAAAAGAGTCAGATCAAGGATGCGAACCCTCTGATGTAGAAGAGGAATCAAAATCAGATTTCATTTAGCCACCATCAAGAGTGTTACAAGCCAATTAACAAGATGGAGGGAATTCTTATATAAGGATAATTTTCAATGTTGTAGGTACTGACTTTAATGCAAACTACAATGGAAACATTGAAATTCCCTACCAGTATTTATGTTAAGGAAATTTCCTTTAGATGCAAGGATTCAAAGCACATCAACCATGTGGTAAAAATGATTAAATCCCAGAGATGATCTATAGAAATGAAAGAGTCTGAAAAGGAAGAGAGAGCTACATTGGTGACTCAGGAGAAACTTCAACTTTCAAAAACAAATCCAATTAGGATGACATACATGTGGGTCAGGCAAACATTTGGTGGAAGAGGAAGAAAGATGACTAAAACTCTAGAGGCCCACCATAATGGATTTCAGTATTCAACCATGAGAGCAGAAGAGAGAGCTGATATCATGTATCAAAACATTAAGCATGCATTCTTCCAGCCAACGGAGAAGGAGATGATTACTTTGCTTCATTTTCATTTGCATAACCATATCATGGTGTGGGAACCAAGAAGACCAAGAATGTCTAGTTTTATGTGGAGGTAATGGATGTGGCCCAAACTTTAGGAGGGGAGATCCTAATGTCTGCCAAGATGCATAAATTCAGATGAGTTAAGTTCACCTACATGTCTGCCAAATTTTACTTCCAATTTTTATGACTGTCAGAGTTTACTTACAAATTTGAAATTTCTTTATGGTCATTTTGATGAGGATATATTCAACCAATGTGTAAGCACCTTTTTTCTGTATCACAAGCATATGTGCATTGCAAGAATTTTGATTATCTATGGTCTACAGCTATGTTGTCTCACTTATTGGATCTTCTATTTCAATGTTTTCTATGGCCTTCTCTATTTGAGGTAGCACCTAACAATCCTACCTCCTTTCCTTAGCTGAGAAGTGGATTTGAATTTGGAAATACTGCACTTTAAAACTAGCTATGGTTTAAGGAGAGTTATTCTAGATTTGTTGTTGACACCCTCAATCTTCAACAAGGACTTAGATGCATGGACTAAAATGCAAGCTTTCAAACTTAGATTTGAATGTGCATAATTTGATTGATTATGGTTTTCACGGGCAGTTGTCTTTACATGACTATTTTGGATTGTCAATATGTGTAATAGTGACTGCATCCTTATCAAGTTTGGCTACCCTTATTCAGAATGCCTTGGTCTTTGGACTCGATACAAAGTTGTACATTGGTATTCCATATTTGTAACATGTAGGACTTTAAGGGGTACAACATATAGAAATTCAATATTGTCATCCAAGGAAAACTTCCATATGGTGTATCAAGGACAATAGAAAATTATTTTATTAGGGTTAATGCTTTCTTCCCCCACGCTGCTAATATTTTCCCCAAAACATGTTTTTTACTAATTATTTCAACACATCTCAAAATTCAATGTATTGATTAACATTTGTTACGCATTTCAGCTATTTATGAAAATGATGCATATATGTTAACTCGATCAGTGTTGTTACTTCGATAGTTTGACTTCTATGACAACCAAACATTAGGCCATTATGTGTGGGAGTAGGTTTGTGTTTTTAGTTAGCTTGTTTGGATAGCTCTATTGGGTGTTGAGGACATTCTATTTATATTTTGAATTTGAAGAAGTCAAAGTTTCAAGGATTTGTCAAGTGAGTAAGAGAGCTATGGGAGCAGCCTCATCTAAAATATTTTGAACTAGAGTTTGATATACCATTTAGAGAGCTTGGTTTTCATGGAGTTCATTTCAAAGCCTCTGCTTTTATCGTTCCTATAGTAAATTGTTTGGTGGAGTTGGTGGAATTACCTTTCTTAGTAATCGCTATTAGTGATATTGAGAATTGTTAACCTTGAGAGAGTAGGACTTGGGAAAAAGGCATTTGATATGGCTATTTTTTGCAAAGACTTCAAGCAGGATGTACTCTGCATGTACGCCATTCCTCAATCTTCACTTAATGGCATCAAGGAATGGCTGAACTCCATGGATATAAAGTCTTATGAAAGAATAATGAACTTGAACTGGTGGCCAATTTTGAAGACTATTATTGATGATCCAGATAAATTTATTGAAGATGGTGGTTGGGAATTTTTTAATATGGAAGCTAGTGATTCTGATTCCAATAATTTAGAAGAGACAAATCAAGGATACGAACCCTCTGATGTAGATGAGGAATTAGAATCAGATGAGGAAGGTTTAGAAGATGAATCTCTTGTGGAGTCAGAGGAGGATGAAGAAGAAGAAGAAGATTCTAAAGAGAAGGAAGGTAAAACATGGGATGAATTAGAAGCCAAAGCTAGAAATACAAATAAGGAAAAAGGAGACGAGTCTGACAATGAAGATCAAGAAAGCCAGCAACGAAAGGTAAAAGCTACAGGGAAGTCTCGAGCACCTGATATTAGAGATTCAAGAGGAATGCCTGCAAGGAGGCATAAAGTCAGATGAATTGAGTTCATCTACATCCTTCTAATATTTATTCATGCACATAAATTATTAAACAATTATCTTGTAATCATAAGATTTGAGCTCTATTTACTCATCCTATGCATCAATAAACAACTCAACATAAGAGATGAAAATTGACATATTAACACAATAATATCCAACTAAGTTATTGAAACTCAACTATTGATACCTCATTCTCCATCCAGATTACAAAATCGTTCCATTTTTTGTTTTGTAACATATTCTTTTCAAATTTCTTTGGATGGCGGCCATATTTCTCCTCCTGTCAAAACATGGCACATGGACTAGTTAAACTAATTAATATGCAATCATTTAATTTTTTCAAGGAAATAAAAAAATGTATCATTTAACATATTAAATATATTTACAAATGTACAGATCAAGGCCTATAAACCTTTATGGCCACTGCGATGTGTGGCACAAAGTTTCTCAAGCCTAGCCTTGGAGGCCTTGTCCTGAAACATATACTAATTCAATTTAACTATACAAAAATAAAATTTAAATATCATTTAATAAATTTGATATAATCTTATGAGAAAATTCAAATACCTATGTACTCTCCTCACTGGACTTCCTCTGTGCATCGGACTTCTGTGGCGGCATGCGAGTCTTCCTTCTATTCCTAGAGGTGTTGCAGTGACTCCCACAAGTCTTCTACCAATGGCATGTGGTAGTGCAGTGACCATTGCTGTCCCGTGGCTCCTTCATCAACTCGGTGTGGTAGAGCAGTTTTTACCATAGTCTCGCAAGTTGTTTCTTCCTTCTCGATTGTAGTACAGTGAAAACTTATGTGGCAAAAATTTTATTCACAAAGAAGGCCATGGAGAGAGGACATGGATGACGTAGAAATACTAAATCTTTGAGAGGAAAGTGGGTGGACATTGTAGCAGACAATAATGTTAATGACCAAGACTTCTAAATTTTTAGAATTATTTGCAATCCATGTTTATGTAGCAGACGTGAACTTCTTATTCCACTTGCACACTTATCTGAAAGACATAGGGTATTCACCATACATTTTCGTTGACAAAGCAAACATGTGCTTTCATTTATTTTTACTGTATATCTCAGAAGTGAAATTGTTGTTACATAATGATGCACTGAGAAAATAATATATACAAAAAAATGCAAAGAAAATGTTTGAAATTTAACATACAACCTATTGTGTTTTTTTTATCGATGATAATATTTGATTTTATTAATAATAATGCATAATTTACATCAACTTCAAAAATTAAGTCCATCCAACAGCTTCTAAAATATGTCTATTTAACCAACACGGTTCCCAACAAACCAAAAAAAAACTATTGAATCTGCCTATAAACAACCCTATCTACTATTACCCATACCCCATACTGTTTACATTTTTAAATCAAAAATAGGGATTAACCCTGGAAAATCTACAACAAAAACTAATATATAAACTATATTTTAACCAAAATTGAGCTAGAGTTTACACAGAAGTGCTCAACATGTTAACCAATTGCATTGGGCATATTTCCTTGATTGGCTTCATCTTCTTCCTTGGGTGTAAACTTTTCTTCTCTCGTAGCTCCTCTCTGGCGACATCTTTGAGTCCCTCAATGACCATCTCGACCTCCATTATTTCTACACAAATTTTCAGGGCTTTCCATCCTAGCTTCGCTCCTTCTCTCCACATAGCTTTGGTGATTCCTTTTGTCCACCTAATGAAGGGACGGTTTATCTCTGCTACTTCAGGGTCCACATCTTCCATGCCTTTGCTCACATCAAATCCTTCTCCTATTATAGCCTATTCTAGGATGCTTTCCATATTCACTAAGAAATCCTTGTGTACCAATGCCTTCATTAATTTCCTCACTTCCTCCACCGACTCTCCTAAGTCTAGCCCCCATGCCATGATCAGTGAGTAAATATCCATATTAGTATGATATATGTGCTTCAAATATTTGAAGCCATTACCTAGGAGTTTTTGCACATATTGTCCCACCTTCACATCCTTGGAGAGGAAAAATCCTCTCAGCATCTTCATAGTTGCTTTGCCAACAAAAGGGTCTAATTTTCTCCTCAAATGTAGAGTGAAATTAGCCTCCATTTCTTCTCTGGTATGCTAGCTTCCAAACTACCTCACACTGCAGACCTATTACATTTCTTGTCATTGCAAACTGAGAAGCATCGGACGAAATTCCTTGTGTGTCTTTAAAACACATCCTATTGTCAGCCCTCACCATTAATGTCGAATGTATGTCCAACGCTGGCAACAATACCTTCATCAATGCTTCAAGTCCTTCAGGAATTCAAAACACATTCCTCTACTTGCTAGCATTAACACCTTCCTGCATTAATTACAATGGACAAATTTCCTCCATAGGAATTCCACTAAAATCTTCTATCTAAAGGAACCATCTTCGTAGCTCTTCACAGAAATGAGGGTTGAAAACATTAGAAGAAAAGAAATACCATAATTCTAAAGTAACAATTTGTATCAAGACAAATATCAGAGAGTATAATTAAAAAGACAAATCCTTACAATTGTATCAAATAATAACAGCAAATGTGCCCTGACAAATCTTGCAGATTTAAACAACTTGAAAAGACAACTTTGGAGACAACAAAGCAATAAATAAGCATGGAAATTTACACAACAATTGAACATTAAAAATGGATTATGATTTATAATGTATCTTTGATCCTTTTAAAACGTCAAATCCTAATGTGAGATGCTAGATAAAAACTAATAATGCAATAAAAGGAAATAACAAGATAAAAGGGCGCCTCAATAATTAGCCTAAGAAAATGGATAACATGGAAGTAAGATAAAACAAATTGAATGTTTGTTATACTTTCATGTTGTTGCTTCCTTGGTTGGCCCTTGATCTTTGGATGTCTTGTGTGCTCCTTGGATGGAAATGGAGTTAAATGGATGCAAGATGCAAGATGGATGAGAATGCTAAGTGTTATGATGGATGAGAGCTCAAATGGTAAATTTGCAAGAGTTTGGTTGCAAAATAATTGATCCCCAAAATGGGAGAAATGAGGGGGTATTTATAGGATAATTGGAATTCTATAGAGAATTCAACGATTGAGATTGATCCAACAAGATCAAGATGAAGGGCTATGGTGAGTTGAGGACTCACAAGCCCTCACATCTTGACATGTGGAATGTGAGATGTCTTAGGGTGGAATGATGTGGAAATGAGGAGGAAGAGAAGTACATGAGGTGGATGAAGGACAAGTACCTTTGAGGTACCTTGGGGGATGAGAAGATTTCCTCAAAAAGGAACTTCTTGTCCCCAAATGAGGATGAAAAAGACATTTGAGAGATTTTATAATTCCTCAAAAATCTCCATGGGAAAAGGGGAAGTGGTTGGAAGAATAAATGCAAATTAAAAATTTACATTCATTGGAGAGTTTATTGGGTAAAAGAGAGTCTCCAAAAAGCTGGAGATTTGTCACATGTGGGTGATGTAACAAGTCCAAGGTTCTAGAAGCCCTTGGCACATGTAAAGTGACAATTCAAGCCTTCTAGAATCTTGCATGGGGGATGGGGAAGACCTTGGAAAGACAAATGTGAATTAAAAATTCACATGGGGAAGAGAGGAACTTTGGGAAAATAAATGTGAATTAAAAATTCACATGGGAAAGAGAGTCCAAGCTAAAAATGATAAGTGGGAAGGTTGACCAGAAAAGGTAAGCTAAATGTGGCTAATGATTTTGATTAAAGTTGTGCAAACACAAGATTAAGATAATTAATGAGATATTAGAGGCAAGTGGGAGATTATTGAGGATGTGACACTTGATCTTGATTAAGTGGTGCACATCCTAATCACAGATTAATTAATTTAATCTAGATTAAAAAGAGGATTATGGAGAATGTGACAAGGAGAGAGAAAAAGAGGAATTAAAAATTAGTTTTAATCCAAATAGATTAAATGACTAAATTAAATAATTTGTCATGTTTGTTTAATTTAGAGAGGAAAAGGGGGGGTAAGGTAAGGTATTTAATTTATTTAATTACATACTTTAGGAACCTTAGGCAGAAAATGAAATAATGATTAAATGAATTATTTAATCACTATTAAAGAAATAGATGGATATAATAGATGATTTTGATCATATGAAGTGATCAAATTTGGATGTCTACAATATCTACTCCATTATATTTCTCAAAATATAAACATACATAACATGAGTTCTTTTTATATGAATAAGTGGATGAGATGGTCTAGTATCTATTCTAATGGATTGAAATGACGATGATATGATGATCAAAATCGGACCTTGGTTTCCCTATTTGTATGGGAAGCAACAAGCTTCAGGTCCGCTCACAAAAGTTACATCATTTCTTAACTAAAGCATAATTAACATACATAGAAACTTAAAAAGATAGGTTTGTTCCAATTGTTTCCAAACATTAAATAATGCTTGTATTTGTTGATAGGTAGAAAATTTTGATGAAACACATATTAATACCCAAGATCCAACTGGGTTATTAAGATTTGGACGGGATGATCCAAACCATCCTTTAAACCATACCAGGGTGAAAAGAGCAAGATTGAAGAGAACCGGAAGTGTTCCACATAGGCTCAAGGTACAATCCAACTTGGTTATGACACTGATAGCAATCCAAATTTTCTTGAACCATCCATACCCAAACTTTGCATCATAATCTATTCTTCCTAAACATGAAAATGCCACATATTAACCCCTTCTAAATAAAACTCAAAATACCATGAAACAATGAGTCCCCTATATTAGTAAGTAAGTAGGCAGTCTATAGGGCATAGTTTAATTTTATACAAGGATGCTCATGAAAGGAATCTTCAAGTGACAATGGGTGAGCTGTTTGAGATTGCAGTTGATGGTGCAATATCCAGTCTTAAAGGTAGTTAGAAAAGCAGTAAATGTGCAAGAAAATCAAATTGTACACAAAAAACAATTCACAATGTTATCTTGCATAATGCCCTAAGTTTGAAGACAAAAATCTCATTGTATCTTGATGAAAGTAGTGACCTTAATGTTCAATCACTGGAAACCATGATTTTAAAACATGGTATTGTGCTCATGGAGGTAGCATTTTAAGCAAGGCGGTGAGTGGTGGTTTGGAACAATGGCAGGTATGAAGGACTTGCTTTATATGCATACTATGTAGTCTAGATTAAGACAATGTTCTTAGAAGAGATTGAAGGTGGATTAGGGAACTCAAGAGTTACCATGCTAAATATTAAAGCAAAGACTGAGACCTATTTAAAAGCCACTATCATGAAGATATTAAAGTTGTCAAATGCAAAACCCTAGCAACTAGAGTAATGAACACAGTGTGCTAGGGAAGATTTAGGAGATCTCCACATTATCTAATCATAGGAAAATACATAATTTATTTATTTTTTAAAATTAAAAGAAATTATTCTAAACCCTATAGGACACATTGATACTTCAAAAGCATCTGATTTATTTTTTTGAATTAAAAGAAGTCATTCTAAACCCTATATAGGATACATTGATACTTCAAAAGCATCTAAAGGAATTTGAGATTATGAAAACATGTGTCAATTAAATACATGGATTACAAACAGTAGCACAAAAATTGTAACCCTTGTTGATCAGAGCTGGAATTGTTAAATCACAATGAATCCTATGTCTCCTATCACGCACATCTCCTCACCATTCTTTGTCATTATTTACTGAAACACTTCTCCATTTTGGCGGGATACACCTAAAAATAAGATTTCAAAAAAGGTTTTATTGTATGTTTATTAAAATGAAAACTCCATTCTAGTGGGCTATGCTTGAAAATAAGATTTTGACGAAATTTTTAGAGTATTTTGGCGGGCTATATTCTTGATTTCTTAAATGATTTATTTAAATGGAATGTGGCTGACATGATTTGTTGCATTTAGTGTTGTAAATTGTAATGATGCCACGATTACCGTAATACCATCATCTCTTATTATACTTGCTATGGTATGGCAGTGTTTTTTCCTTCCCTTCTACTATTTACCGCACTATTGCCTTGCTCAAGGCTTCTTGTTGTGAGGTTGCGGTGTATACCACTCACTCTACCGCATTTGTTTCTCACCTTCCCGGTGGTATAGCAGTGTATGCTTTTGATCATTTCTTGAAGAGTGTCGATGAGACAATCTTATTTTTCTTACCAATATCTCAATATCTCATCGACATTAGATCTTATGTTCCTTTGATGTTGGTTTTCAATGTCGATGAGACAAGTTAATATCTCTTGCCGATATGCCATTGTCTCATCGATATTTTCCTTCAGCATTATTTCTTTATATATTGGTGCAACTCTACCATGTCGAGGAGACTCATGATTATAGCTACGGTATGGTGGTGTTTTTCCCTTCCCTTCAGTTGTTTACCACACTACCACCTTGCTCAAGGCTTCTTTCTATGGGGTTGCGGTGTATACTGCTCTAGCGCATATGTTGCTCTCCTTCTTGACGGTCTAGCGGTGTATTCTTTTGAATCATTACTTGAAGGGTGTTGATGATACAATCTTATTTGTCTTACTAATATCTCAATGTCTCATCGACATTACTTCATTATATCCAAGAGTTGTTTTTTTGCCGAGCACTTGTAGATATACCTTGTCGATGTGATGTAAGTGATTCTCTCCTCGATATGCCTGTATCTTATTAACATTTCACTATTTTACATCATCAATGAGACATATAAATAAGTCTCTTTGACATAGGGGTGTCTAAACCTACACTAAACCTGAAGCTAAACTCGAAGCAAAAGTTAGAGCTAAAAGTGGTGCTTAACTCGAAGCTAAACTCGGAGCCAAAGGAGGCATTAACGGCGGTGCCAACTCGAATCCAATATCAATGCTTAATGCGGCACTAATTTTGGTGCAAATTAGCACCAAATTGTCCTGATTAGCGCAAATAGATGCCAAAAATAGCACCATCCCGATAAATAACACCAACATTTTCAAAAAATTGGCAAAAACTACATTAAAATAGTGGGTGGAAGCAAAAAAATGGAGCGAATCATAGGGATTTCTTATAGTGGGAAGGGAGAGGGGAAGAGAGGAAGGAGAGAGAGAGAGAGAGAGAGAGAGAGAGAGAGAGAGAGAGAGAGAGAGAGAGGGGGGGAAGGGAGAGGGGAAGAGGGGAAGAAGGAGAGAGAGAGAGAGGAGGGGGGAAGAATGGTCAAAGAGAGGGAGAGATAATTAGGAAGGGGAAGGGAGAGGGGAAGAAGGGGAGAGAGAGGGAGGGAGGAAGGGAGAGAGAGAGGGAGAGAGAGGGAAAGAGATAATATTTAAATATTTTATATATTAGTAATATTAATTAGTTATATAATATTTTATATATTATCTTAATATATATATAAATATTTATACATTAACTAATATATTTAAATAATATTTAAATATTATACATAATAATATATTATATTATATATTATACAGAATTCCGTAAGAGATTATCATAAATTATATATTATATATTATATATTATA
This sequence comes from Sequoiadendron giganteum, assembly GCA_007115665.2. Classification (NCBI taxonomy): domain Eukaryota; kingdom Viridiplantae; phylum Streptophyta; class Pinopsida; order Cupressales; family Cupressaceae; genus Sequoiadendron; species Sequoiadendron giganteum. Next base: position 365,101,646 of record CM021104.1, read on the forward strand.
TTATAAACTATATTGTATATTCTCAACTAGATATATTAAAATAAACTATAAACTATTTATTGCATTTTTTAAATTATATATTAAAAACTATACTACATTTATACAATAAAAATTATATCAAATGATATATAAAATCATATATTAAAATTATATATAATTCAAATCGGATATCCGATATGTCTAACACAAACCCTACTACCTAGGGATTAGACTCGGGTTTGCTTCGGAATTTGGCTAGGACATGTCAATCCTAAGAAGTCAACACAAAAAATGTGTTTAACAGCTTACCTTGCTTTTCTAGACTTCGTCCATGTGGCTGACGACTTTTTTTTACCCTAAATTGATTAAACGAAAAGGGTTTTTAAAGGAGATTATCAGCTTTCCACCAATATAAATTATGCTTTACTTTGAATTTAATAAATTATTATTATTCATTTTCTATTTGAATTACGATTAAAGTCCTGATTGATAGGCTGATTGAAAAACATCTATAGCTTTCAAACAATAGCACATTTTTTGAATATGAAACATGTGTCACATTCTATGCTTTGCATACTATAGGATTGCAAGTTAAGGTGATCAAACATACGATTTTTTATATTTTTTAAAAATTGTAATAAAAAATTCATAACTAATTATTTACTTGGAAAAAAATTACAAAAAAATATGCATCACATAGGGACATGAGTCCTCTACTTATATTTAAAATCTTATATAAAAATATTATCATTTTATTGTTGTTAGGGTGGTCAAACAAACGCCTACTTATTTTTTCCCTGAAATTTAAGTACTACTGCATTGAAATTTCAAATTTTTACCAAATAGATTTTTTTTTTAAATAAACCTAGTAGTTTAGAAACTACATTCAATTTCTACAGATTCTATTCTTAAATATTTTTGAATAATATAGATAACTTATTCAAATTTTTACGTCAAGTTGCATAACTCTAATTTTTCTGAATTTTTATCGCCACTTAAGGGCCTATTTTTTCCATGATGATCCTACACATACCCCGTGGATGGAAAAAAATATAAGGAAGTATGATATATACAGAAACATATCATTTATATGTACCTCTATAAGAGAATGCTTCAACTCAGAGAGCTTCCATATTGTGAAGTCGCCCACACACTCTTCAATAGTCTATGTGTCAGGATGTCAAAAAGGTTCTACGTAGTCACCAGCAATGGCCTCAATAATGTTGACTCTCACACAATTTTTTGGGTGGGGAAATTTGTGGGTAAGAGCATCTCTACGGAAAACACTTACAATTCCTTTTCCAACTAGTTTATGTTGCCTCCAAAGATCAACATGATCATCAATCTTAAAAGTGATTCCCTTGAACTCTGTCATCTCTTCATCAACAAGATTTAGCTACAATAGAAATGTCATTGGCATGAATCATAATTCAAAAAATATTAAAGGATTCGTAAAGAAATTAGAATAGAATCATGGAAGTGTGTTGTGTTTGTTACTAATATAGATGGAATGTCGCTACTCTCTCAGTCCCCATGTCCATCTTTATTGTCATCTCCCCCTTGTAGGCCAACGCTCTCCTCATCCTTGTGTCCATCTTTATTACCCTATCCCACTTGCAAGCCAATGCTCTCCCCATCCCCATGTCCATCTTTATTACCCTATCCCACTTGTAGGCTAGTGCTCTCACTATCCCCATGTCCATCTTTATTTCCTTGTCCCACTTGCAAGATAGTGCTCTCCCCATCCCCATGTCCATCTCTATTAGCATCTCCCATTTCCATTGCAACCACATGGCCAATAATGTTAATTCCAACACTCCATTATTCATCCTTTCCCTATAATAACAATAATTGAAATGTCACATCAAGTTCAGATGCATGCAACAAATTCATTGAAATAATAAAAACAAACATTAAATAGAAGATTCAAATTGATTGTTTCTTCTACTTTCTCCATGTCAAGGCACCTTGAAAATTTTGACTGTGTATGCTCCTTATTCTCAATGTTAGATGACAGGTTGAGAGGAACAACATCATCTTATTCTTTCATGGGCACTGCTTTGTCTTCCAAATCAACACTACCCTGTTTGAGGGCAACACTTCATTGTTCATCCTTGCCCTACAATAACAAGAATTGAAACGTCACAAAAAATTTAGATGCATGCAACCAATTCATTGAAATAATCAAAACAAGCATTAAATAGAAGATTTCAAAATCATCGTTTATTATCATTTCTTCTTGTGAGGGCGAGAGGAAACTTTAGACCATGTACGCTCCTTATTCTCTATGTTAGATAATGGGTTGGGAGGAACAACATCATATTGTGCTTTCATGGGAATTGCTTCATCTTCCAAATCAACAATACCCTGCTCGATGGCAACACTTCCTTGTTGATCTATATAGGATCTAGACTAAATTGCAGATTGAATGCTTAACTTTTACAATGATTATTCCAAGTTAATTAAATCAAAATTAACTCAAGGAAATAACAAAATGAAGGAATTAACAAACTGAGAGAAGGTGAGAGAGAAGAAGAGAAATGCAAACAGCGTTTGATTATGGAGTTCGTCACAAACGTGACTACGTCTCCGAGTCTGCTCCAATAGAGTGATCGATCTGATTAATCTCCAAATCAATTACAATTGCACCAAAACCATTCTTCAAGCACTTCGGCAGCGTAACAGTGCTCTAACGTGCAAGAATGACTCAAAAATAATCTCCACAAGACCTCTCTTTCATCACCTCAGCTTCAAGACTTCATCACCTGAAAAAAAAAACTTAACTCAACTCTCACCTTACACCCCCTTTTATACATAAAATTAGCCTAATTAGGCTTAACCATCAAAATTAATGCCTAACCCCCTCTAACAGCTCGTACAAGTCCTCTGATGGCTCCATTTAGCTTCTGGTTTAGTTTGTTAGAGGTGGTTTTAAATGTTTATGGCTTAAAATGCCTTTTGGTTAAGGCTCGGCCAACAAAACATTAACAAAATCAAACTAACTCCTATCGTATTTCAGGAGTCGTTGGTGGTCTATCGGTGAGTAACCTTTTTGTTACAACGGTGGTCGGCGGTTCCACCCCCGCCGGCCATGTTTTATAACAAATAAAAAAATCAATAAGCAATAAAATGAAACCGCTCCAAAGCTATAATTGACGGCTATGTTTGATGCAACGGTGATCGGCTGTTTCGGCTAATTGGAGGTTGTGGGTTCAAAACACAACAAAATTTTGTTCAAACAAATTCATGTCCACCGACAGGAAGAGGAGAGAGAAGGGCCACGTGCTGCACTAGGAGGGTGCCACATGGCAGATTCTGATTCATCCACTTCACCATCTGTATAGTACGGAATGCTGATGTCAGCATCCGTACGGTCCACCTCAAAAGTCAACTGCAAACTTTGACTGCCAATATCTTGACCATACGATGTCGGATTTCGACGAAAAAAACGTTGCCAGAATCATCTCAACGAGCTCTTCACGATGATGCCAACTTTGACAACTTTTGATGACATCATTTTTTCTGCTTCCCAGACGCCCTCTGATCCCAGTTTGACCCAAGGTTTGACTGGCCATAACTTGCACAAACGGACTACTTTTCGCTCCATTCAAGTTGCGTTGAAATCAGGACGTCGAGCTCTTTTTGATGGTGTTGATTATGGGGAGAAATGAGACACTTCAATTTCACTAAAAATATCCACCGGATCACTTGTTCATCCTTGCCCTATAATAGCAAGAATTGAAATGTCACATCAAATTCATATGCATGCAACCAATTCATTGAAATGATCAAAACAAACATTAAATAGAAGATTTTGAAATCTCTGTTTGTTCTCATTTCTTCTTGTGAGGGCGAGAGGAAACTTTAGACCGTGTATGCCCCTTCTTCTCTATGTTAGACAATGGGTTGGGAGAAGCAACATCATGTGCTTTCATAGGAACTACTTCATCTTCCAAATCAACAGTACCCTACTCGAGGCCAACAGTTTATTGTTCATCCTTGCCCTGTAATAGTAGGAATTGAAACATCACATCAAATTCAGATGCATGCAACCAATTTATTGAAATAATCAAAACAAACATTAAACAGAAGATTTTGAGATTACCATTCATTCTCATTTCTTCTTGTGAGGGTGCCTTGAAACTTTTGACCATGTACGATCCTTATTTTGAATGTTAGACATCGGGTTGGGAGGAACAACATCATCTTGGGCTTTTGTGGGCACAACTCCCTCTACCGAATGAACAATACTCTGCTAGGTGATAGGAACCATTGATCGACCATCACCCTATCATGTCATGTAATTTAGCATTAAGTGAACCTTGTATGCATCAAAACAAAAGAAATGAACCAATGAAAATTTAGATTTAATAGTTCAATTCCACATTACCATTATGTCCTTTCTCTTTGTCTCCCAATTTTAATATTTTTTTCCTTCTTTGCTCCTTGTTCTCCTAACTGTTGTATAACGCCATTTGCTCCTTCACCTCGTCCTCTCATTCCTTGGGAAGTATACGGAAGCTATGTTTACCATACTTTTTACAAAACCTTTCAATAACATGCTTTTGTTGGATATTTTTTCGTAGCTTCAATTGGTAGTCCATATTATCCACCTTCTTTTGAAGATACTCTTTCAATTTCTCAAGGGGAGGAGGGGGTGTTTTGGTTCCCCCTGATGCACTTTGGCCATGCTTTGGTGGCATGAGAATAGGATGGTGGTGGTGTTGAATCCTATGCATGTTGAACAATTTTCAATCGTGAAATTTTCTCGTACATTGTTCTACAATACAGTAATATGCGTATCTCACATTCTCCACTTCTCTTTTGTATTCAACATCAACTTACACAACAAATTTGAAAAAGAAAATAGCTTAATATATTTGATATTAAAAAAAATTTAATGCACAACATATACACACAGTCAAACGATGTAATAATTGAGTTATTATATCTACCTTCTCATCCTCCACATCACCTTGTGCTTCATTCACGCCCTCCCCATCCTTAGGGCCACCCTTTGTACACTCTTCCTCTTTGTCATGGACTATGGAAAGAGTGTGATGGTCTCCCTAATTATCATCCTAAATCAAAGGAACAATATACTGTCAAAATCAACATATTTATAACAGACGTGAAATTTTCTAACTGAAATTGTAAAGCATTATAATTGACGCATTAGAAGTAAATGACAATAGGAAGTTCACAATCAATTACCAAACACATCATTGCCTTAGTGTTCAGCATTTTCCTAAAATAAGGGGATGTCCTTTGTAGACAGGTTGCTATGTCTTGATTAAAACATTCCCACTTTCCATTCAACATTGTAACCACTTATGAGATTAAAGTTATGCATTTGATTGCATCTTGTAATTACCAGATTTTACTTGCACGTTTATCGAATGTGACCATCCCAAAGAAGATGCACCACTACACACCCTCTAAGGTGTGCCAACCACCTCAAAAAAATTCATCACTATATGACACACTTTCCCTTTTAAAGCATGCATCCTTGCTTGGATATAAAATGTAAAACAATTGCAAATGTTATGGACAATTAAAGTTCCAAAATTTATTGCATCGTCTACTATAAAAAAGCATATATTTTTTCAATCATAAGAGGAATTTGAAACACAATTTTTACTCTACCTAAGAATTCTGATAAATTTTTAAGGTGTCTTTCATTACATTCTTTATGTCTAAATAAAAAAAAAATTCAATAAATTCATATTGTTAGCAAAATTACAGGTTGGAAAAGAGATGGTGTTATGAAACCTACAACCCACATAGTGTTGTAAAACCCTATACACGTAACAATCCAATTGGTTAGTCTCCCCTCAACTTGATTTGGTTTCAATTATGTATCCTCCACCTCTAGAATGAAATAACTTGCAACCCACTGTGTTTTCCAACCTACAATTATTCTGTGCAATTATTTTTCAATCACGTGAACATATTGAATTGCAATTTATACTATAACTAACAGTTCTAAATTTTGAAGGTTCCTTTCATTACATTTGTATTGTCCAAGTAACAAAATATTTTCAAGACATTCAAACTGCTATGTGAAATTATATGTTGCAAAACAATGGGTGTTATGAATCCTACAACCCACATAGTGTTCTAAAACCCTTTACAAGTAACAACCCAATTGGTTACTCACCCCTCACCTCAATTTGGTATGTTTTGTGATTGTCGTGAGAACCTTTTTCTTTCTAGATAGGAATAATGTAATGAAATTAAAAAACACAGGGTGTTATAAACCTGCAACTAACATAGTGTTATAAAACCCTCTACACATAACAACCCAATAGGTTAGTCACCCCTTAGATCAATCTGGTTATTTTTATGTATCCTGCACTTGCAACTCCTCCCCATCCTCTCAAGTGTTTATATTTAAACATGCAAAATGAAACAACTGACAACCCACATTATGTTTTCCAATCTACCATTATTTTGTGCATTTCTTTGTTTCAATCATATGAAGAAATTCAAATATAATTTATACTGTAACTAAGAGTTATTATACATTTTGAAGGTGAAATTCATTCATTATTACTATGTAAAAAAAAAAAAGGCTTCCAAGACATTCATACTATTAATATAATTGCAAGTGGAAGATACATAAAAGTATCCAAATTCATGTGAGGTGTGACCAACCAATTGGGTTCTTACTGTGTAAGTAACCAAAATGTTTTCACTACATTCATATTGTTTATGTGTGTTGACCTTGTTGTTGCACGAAAAACGTTGACCTATCAATGACCGATACAAGTGTTAGATAAGATGCATGGTAGGTAGTTAAACCTTATCGTGAATCACATAATTAGCACTGACTAAGGGGTGGAAGTGCCAAGCTTCCAGCAATCCCTCCCCCCAAATGTGACCACGGGATTCAAACCCACGACCCAACTCTGATACCAATTATAATAAAACTCATCATCAAACCTGGCAATGAAGTTGAATTTCAACACAACAAGCAACAATTCCTCGACAAAACCCATGTGATGACTAATTCGATATCCCCCCTTAAGGAATCTCATAAATTCCATGCTCATCTCCTTCGAAATATTGTGCTTCTAGATGATTATTTTTGGTTTAATGGATACCTTCTAGATGCATCTAGCTAGGAAAAGGTCTCGCATCTCTTAGTAAAAACAAATTGGTCAATCACAAAAAATTACAATCTCTATTTACAGATTGTGATATTGAACATCCATGCCCATTTTTTTCATACACCAAAGACGCAGTCAAAGAAATGAGCATAATTATGTTATTTGATGTCACTGCACTTTGGCCCTTTTCTGTCAATTCTCCTTAACATATTTTCCCGCAACCTATACGTGAGACTTAATTCCTCTATTTGAGCAAGGACATTACATGGAATATACGAGTGGTAGTTGGTCAATCAACTACAGACATATGCTTCAGCATTACACGACATCTTGCATAGCTGCATGAAATACAATATTATCTTTCACATCTTCACCATACAAAGCAGAATTAGAACAAGCAGAATTAAATAACACAGAACCTGCTATGTTTTCCACCTTGCCAATATGTGCTGCTTTTTTTTTTTGTTTTGACATCAAGATCTGCAGATGATACCACTGGAAATATCTCGGAAAACCCACATCAAATATGCAGCTTGTTTTCCCCTTTGACCTCTGGAAGTAACCTCTATAAAAACATGGCAACTGGGAAACTTTGAAGCATACCTTTCTCATTTACAAAACATGCTCTTCTCTCCATCATACATCAATGACACATTTCGGCATCATGGACCTCAGTGGATCATATTGTGGAAGAGGTGGTGATGTGTGCTGGAGAGAAGAGATTATTTTACAAATATTGAAAATTTTCTCCAAAGATGCCTATTTGTTATGAAATGTTGTCATGTTTTTATAGAGCTCTTACATAATGCTTGTATTAGGAATTGATAGGTCGACCTTTTCATGCAATGACAAGGCCAAAAATGTGTAATTACAAGTTGGAAAATATTGGGTGTTATTAAACCTGCAAACCAAATACCATTTTAAAACCCTTGACAAGTAACAACCCCATTCATTACTCACCCCTTAGGTGAATTTGGATAGTTTTATATATCCCCTAACTGCAACTCCACCCTATGCTCTCAAGCCTTTAGCTTTCAATGTATAGAATGAAAGAACTCACATCACATAGTGTTTTCCAACCTCCAATTATTTTTCGCACTATGTTATCCCATCATGTGGTGTATGTATTTTTATATGTTTTAATTTATTTTTGTATGTTATGATGCCTCTGACATGAATTCTTCTAGGTAGAATAGCCATGTCCAATTACAAGGAAGAAGCTAATCTCCCTACAAAATATATTAAAATTGAGCTATTATCCCTGAAAAAACATATGTCTTAGACATAACATAATCAAACATGTCTTATCCCTCAAAAAGGGAAATACATTATCATGTGCAAGCCATGAGGTTTTGTAGGGAGATCACCTTCTACAATTGGGACGAGGCTATTCTCCCTACAAAAATTCATGTTAGATACATCAAAACCATCATCATGTTTTAAAAACCATAATTTGGAAACATAGACTTACATAAAGACTTGACGGATAGATATTTAGCCGTGTGCCATCACCTGTCACGTCCCCTGAGAAAATGTGGTAGCACTAGAAAGTTTTCAAAATCATATTTCAAAATGGACAAAAATCCCAAAACATGGTATTCAAAATCCTAATTTATAAAGAGAAAAAATCCCATATGAGGTCCTATTTTGGCCCCCATTTTTATATTGACATTTTGTAGGTTATTGGAGAGCACGAAAAGGAGTTGCAAGCATTTGAAGGTTGAAGAAAAGTAGCCACTCTCCATACAAAAATGCATTTGGCAGGTGCGGGCAGCTAGCTAGCTAGCAGGTATGTAAATTTGCTAGAAATATGCACAATTTTTCCATTATGCCTAGGAGATGTGAAGAAATGAACGATTATTCATTATGAAGATGGGTTTTCATTAACGAGAAAACAAAGGGTTTTCTTTGGGAAAAGGGGTTTTCATTTGAAATGCAAAGTTGTTTATGTGTTTTTGTGTTGAGGATTTTTAGATTGTGGTTTCCTCTCATCTGCTGGTTTTAAAAAATTTCCATTTGAATGTTCTCACAATACAAAACTTTAAGAGGAAGCTAAATGAAATAACTAAAAATCCATTGTGGAAATATGAGTGAAATATCTGAATAACATTTAGAGAAACCAGAAACCATGCAGAATTCATAACGAGGTGTTCATTGATGGGTTTCTAAGGGTTTTCCTTAGAAAAAGGGATTTTCATTTGATATGTAGAGTTCATTATATGTTTTTTGTTGAGGGTTTTATAATTTTGCAATTTTAATGTTCAGTCCAAAAGTATCACAAATAAGGAAAATAGTCCAAATTGAGCTCGTGTGTGACTAACCAATTCGATTGTTACGTGTTTAGCTTTGAATTTCCTCACATAGATACGAAGTTTCAAAACACATTGTCATTTGTCAAAAACACTTAATGGCATGGACCAAGCTTCGGGGTAGACAGTTAAACTTACACAACCTGTGTAATATAACAAATTGCATACTTCATAACACACTGCATTTTTCAACCTCCATATCACAACATACCCAATCCCTTCAGGTTTTTAAGCCCATATATGTAGGTGTGCATTACAAAATATAGAACACCAATTTCTTGCCATTATTGGTAATAATGAATAAACTTGCTGGCAGTGGTGAGCGTTATGTAGTTGTAATTACTAGATCTTACCTAAATGTTTATCGAATGCAATCATCCCAAAGAAGATGCACCACTACACACCCTCTCAAGTGTATCGACCACCTCAACAACATTCATCATTATACAATGCACTTTCCCTTTTAAAGCATGCATCCCTGGTTGGTTGTAAAATGTAAAACAATTGTAAGTGTTACAGACAGTCAAAGTTCCAAAATTTATTGCACCATTTGTTGTAAGCAAGCATATATTTTTTCAATCATAAGAGGAATTTGAAATACAATTTTTACTCTACCTAAGACTTTTGATAAATTTTGAAGGTGTCTTTCGTTACATTCTTTTTGTCTAAATAAAAAAAAGGTTTCCAATACATTCATACTGTTAGCAAAATTGAAAGTTGGAAAAGATATGGTGTTATGAAACCTACAACTCACATAGTGTTATAAAACCCTATACATGCAACAACCCAATTGGTTAGTCACCCCTCAGCTCAATTTGGTTTCAATTATGTATCCCCCACCTCTAAAATGAAATCTCGCAACCCGCTATGTTTTCCAACCTACAATTATTTTGTGCATCTATTTTTCAATTACATGAACATACTGAATTGCAATTTATACCTTAACTAACAATTGTAAATTTTGAAGGTTCCTTTCATTATATTCGTATTGTCTAAGTAACAATATTTTTTCGAGACATTCAAACTGTTATGTGAAATTACAAGTTGGAAAACACTGGGTGTTATAAATCCTACAACCCACATACTGTTCTAAACCCTTTACAAGTAACAACCCAATTGGTTACTCACCCCTCACCTCAATTTGGTATTTTTTGTGATTTTCTTGAGAACCTTTTTCTTTTTAGATAACAATAATGTAATGAAATTGGAAAACACAAGGCATTATGAAACCTGCAATCGACATAGTATTGGAAAACCCTCTGCACATAACAACCCAATAGGTTAGTCACCCCTCAAGTCAATCCGATTAGTTTTATGTATCCCACACCTGCAAATCATCCTCGTCCTCTCAAGTGTTTAGATTCAAACATGCAGAATGAAACAATTGACAAACCACATTGTGTTTTCCAATCTGCTATTATTTTGTGCATTTCTTTGTTTCAATCATACGAAAAAAATAAAATACAATTTATACTGTAACTAAGAGTTATTATATATTTTGAAGGTGAACTTCATTACATTATGATTGTGTACGAAACAAAAGGCTTCCAAGACATTCATACAATCAATATAATTATAGGTGGAGGATACATAAAAGTATCCAAATGTGAGGTGTGACCAACCAATTGGGTTCTTACTATGTAAGTAACCAAAATGTTGTCATTACATTCATATTGCCTATGTGTGTTGACCTTTCTATTGCCCGAAAATGTTGGCCTATCAATGCTAGATACAAGTGTTAGATAAGATGTGTGGTAGGTGGTTAAACCATATCCTGAATCACACAATTAACACTAACTAAGGGGTGGAAGTGCCAACCTTCCAACAATCCATCCCCCCCAATGTGACCACAAGATTTGAACCCGCATCCTGACTTTGATACCAATTATAATAAAACTCATCATCAAACCTAACAGTGAAGTTGAATTTCAACACAACTAGTAATCTTTCCTCGATAGAACCCATGTGATGACTAATTTGAGATTCCCCCTTAAGGAATCTCATAAATTTCATGCTCATCTCCTTAGGAAGATTGTGGTTCTGGATGATTATTTTTGGTTTAATGGATACCTTCTAGATGCATCCAGCTAGCAAAAGGTCTCACATCTCTCAGTAAAAACGAATTGGTCAGTCATAAAAATTTACAATATCTATTTGCAGATTATGATATTGAATGTCCATGCTCATTTTCACCCATACACTAAAGATGCAGCCAAAGAAATAAGAATAATTATGTTATTTGATGTCACTACACTTTGGCCCTTTTCTGTCAATTCTCTTTAACATATTTTCCCACAACCTGTACAGGTGAATCAATTCCTCTATCCGAGAAAGGACATTACGTGGAAGATACGGATGGTATTTGGTCAACCAACTAGAGACACATGCTTCAGCATTACGTGACATCTTGCATAGTTGTATGAAATAAATTATTAGCTTTCACATCTTCACCATAAAAAGTAGAATTAGAACAAGAAAAATTAAATAACATAGAACCCACTATGTTTTCCACCTTTCCAATATGTGGTGGTTTATTTTTTTGTTTTGACATCAAGATCTACAAATGATACCACTAGAAATCTCTCGGAAAACCCACATCAAATATGCAATTTTTTTTCTCCTCTAACCTTTGGAAGTAACCTCTATAAAAACATGACAATATTTCATGACAACTAGGAAACTTTGAACTATACCTTTCTCATTTGAAAAACATGCTCTTATCTCCATCATACATTGGTGACACCTTCAACATCATGGACCTCAATGGATTAGATTGTGGAAGAGGTGGTGATGTGTGCTAGAGAGAAGAGATTATTTTGTAAATATTGTAAAGTTGCTCCAAAGATGCCCAGTTGTCATGAAATTTTGTCATGTTTGTATAGAGGTATTATCTAATGCTTGTATCGGGAATCGATAGGTCAACCTTTTCATGTAATGACAAGGCCAACACTGTGTAATTATAGGTTGGAAAACACTAGGTGTTATTAAACCTACAAACCAAATACCATTTTGAAGCCCTTGACAAGTAACAACCCCATTCATTACTCACCCCTCAGGTGAATTTGGATAGTTTTATATATTCCCCACCTGCAATTCCATCCCGTTCTCTCAAACCTTCAGCTTTCAATGTGTAGAATGAAAGAACTCACATCACACAGTGTTTTCCAACCTCCAATTATTTTTTGCACTATGATGTCCCATCATGTGTTGTATGTATTTTTGTATGTTTTAATGCATTTGTGTATGAACTATGATTCCTCTGACATGCATTCTTCTAGGGAGAATAGCCATTTCTAATTGTAGGGAAGAAGCTAATCTCCCTACAAAATATAGTAAAATTGAGTTATTATAATTAGACATGGCTTATCCCTCAAAAAGGGCAATACGTTATCATGTGCAAGCCATGAGGTTTTGTAGGGAGATCACCTTCTTCAATTGGGATGAGGCTATTCTCCCTAAAAAAATGCATATCAGATGCATCATAACCATCATCATGTTTTAAAAACCATAATTTGGAAACACAAACCGACATAAAGACTTAGCAGATGGACGTTTAGCCATGTTCTATCACCTGTCTTGTCACCAAGAAAATATGGCAATGCCAGCAGGTTTTCAAAATCATATTATAGAATGGACAAAAATCCAAAAATGTGGCATTCAAAATCATAATTTACAAATAGCAAAAAGCCTAGACGAGGTCCCATTTTGGCCGCCATTTTTGATATTAACATTTTGTAGGTTGTTGGAGAGCTCGAAAAGGAGTTGCATGAATTTAGAGGTTGAAGCAAAGTATCCACTTTCCATAAAAAATGCATTTGATAGGCATGAGTAGATAGCTAGCTAGCATGTATGTATACTCGCTAGAAATATGTGCCATTTTTCCATTTTTCCTAGGAACTGTGAAGAAATGAACAGCTATTCATTGTGAATATGGGTTTTCATTAACGAGAAAATAAAGGGTTTTCCTTGGGAAAAGGGGTTTTCATTTGAAATGCAAAGCTATTTATGTGTTTTTATGTTGAGGGTTTTTTAATTTTGGTTTCCTCCCATTTGTTGGTTTTGAAATTTTTCCATTTGAATGTTCTCACAATACAAAACTTTAAGAGGAAGCCAAATGAATTAACTGAAAACCTATTCTAGAAATATGAGTGAAATAATTGAATAACGTTTAGAGAAACCAAAAACCATGTAGAATATATAACGAGGTATTCATTGATGGGTTTCCAAGGTTTTTCCTTGGAAAAAGGGGTTTCCATTTGATATGTAGAGTTCATTATGCACTTTTCTGTTGAGGGTTTTATAATTTTGCAATTTTAATGTATAGTCCAAAAGTATCACAAATGAGGAAAACAGTCCAAATTGAGCTCATGTGTGACTAACCAATTTGATTGTTACGTGTTTAGCTTTGAATTTCCTCACATAGATATGAAGTTTCAAAACATGTTGTCATTTTCAATAACACTTAGTGGCATGGACCAAGCTTCAAGGTAGAAAATTAAACCTACATAGCCTATGTGATATAAAAAAATTGCATGCTTCATAACACACTGCATTTGTCAACCTCCACATCACAACATACCCAATCCCTTTAGGTTCTTAAGCCCATATATGTAGGTGTGCATTAAAAATAGAAATAACACCAATTTCTTGCCATTATTGGCAATAATGAATAAATTTTTTGACAGTGGTGAACATTGTGTAGTGCGGGTTGGGAAACACAATGTGTTTTGAAGCCTTCCTTTTATTATACCCAAGCTTTGTATTGAAATGCAGATATACAAATGTATAGATGGGGTTCTATTTTATCAAATATCACATTTCTCATTAAAGGGGACTCTATTAACTGACAATACATAGTGTACTTCATAGTACACACTTCATTCTATTGTGTAAAAATTCATGTTGTAAAACCCTAGGTGTTAAGAAACAAGCAACCCAAATTGTGTAGTAAAACCCTCTGCAACAGTATTAGTTAGTACCCCTCACCTCGATTTGGTCATTTTTCTCCTCCAACTCCTCCAAAACATCAAAACTATCGACTTGCTAGTATCTTACAATCTCACTTACCCATATCTTGTGAACTTGTTAAATTAGTGGAACTATCTCCCTCATAGGTTTACAAAATCACCATCATCTCTCTTTTCTTGTACTTATGACTATAGTCCAAACAAAGACATCAACCAATCTTTCATCAAAATATTGAGATCTAGCATAATCCAATCAACTTTGTTGCCCTTTTTTCCAAAGGATTGACCATCAAACCCATTATCCTTGAACATCAAAATCCAAATCAACTTTGTTATTGTTTTTTCCAAAGGTCAAACATCAAAATCCAAATCAATTTTTTTATCGTTTTGTCCAAAATAATTATCAACACATCCTTTGAAAATCACTTTGAAATCAAAATCCAAAACCCAAACAACATCATACATCTAGATCTTTCCATCCTTTAGGTCTATTGGGACTTTTATGACAACAACAAGATCAAAACATAGGAAGAAAATGGAAGCCAATACTAGTGGTACTAATGTTCCAAACACCATAAATATTCACACAACAAACATTGACACTACAACTAAAATTCCATAGGGGTACTCTACTCCTCAACAATCAAACATAAATCCTCAATCACAAAATTTTAATCCTCCACCACAACCAAACGTTGATCCTTCACAACAAGATCTTCATTGTATACATCAAGACTACCTCAATCAACATAGGAATCAACCCACTAGAGGACAAGATGGATATATAAAAGAGGATTCTAATGAAGAACTTACCAAAGAAAAAATCTTAGAAATGACTCAAAATCCCAAAATGTTAAAGGTTATGGACAAATTTCTTAGTAGAATAAAGATAATTAAAGATGTAATTAAATAATAAGACTTATAATCAAGGAGAACAATATTTGAGTGAATTAAATAAATATAAAATCATTTAAATAATAGTATAAAGAGACATTTAGATAATAATTAAATAATTGAACATTATTTAATCATTAGGATTAGATAATAATTAGTGTTAAAGTGTTACACGTAGACTAGGACAATTCCAGGTATCTACATTTTGCCCATCAAATATCTACATTTTTCCCATCTTTGATAGAATGTGATTTTTAAGTGTTGTGTCAAAGAAAATTCAAAAATAATCATGTACATGACCTACCCCAATATGCCCTAGTGACAGTGGGATAGCGTGGTGCCCCCTGGGAAATTTTTCAAATTTTTGAAAAATTCTAAAAAGTTTGGGAAATTATTTCAAACAAGCTGATTTTATAGCATTAGGTGCGTAGACAACAAATTATAGGTCAATTTGGGCCTTTGTATTAGCAATTTAGTGGAATGGGCAGTGTGTCCAGTTATGAAGGGTGGGTCCACTATGTCATGGAAGGTCTATAAATAGGCCTTTGGGGGGTCATTTTCCTCATTTGTGCATTTTGGTTTTATAAATTTGAGAGTAGAGGAGTGTGCATTTACAACAGAGCGATGGTGGGAATTTCATTCTTCTCATTACAGGTGGTGTGTGCGGACCTACAGGCAACTAGAGGGACACTACAACAAAATAGGCAATTAGCACCTAAAATAGCATCAAAATTTAGTGCATTTGAGTTCACGAATTGGGCACTTCTACCAGCACCAAACTGCATGTTCAATTTAGCATCATATTTTACGTCAGATTTTGCATCAGATTTTACGCCAAAAAAGTAGCGCAAGCAATAGCACCTCCTTTAGCGTTGAGAATAGCACCTAGAATAGTGCTAGGAGGAAGACCAATTTAATGTCAGAAATAGTGCCTAAATTAGTGCCCAATTTGGCTTCCAGTTTTGCTTCCATCTTTGCTCCCATTTTTGCTTCTAATTTTGCTCCCAATCGTGCTTCCTATTTTGCTTCTGGTATGGCATCGAAAATAGCTTCTTTTTTGGCTTCCTAATTGATGCCAAGTTTTTCTTCCATTATGGTATCCTTTGTTGTTTCCATTTTTTCTTCCAGTTTGGCTTTCGATTTTTCTTTTGGTCTTGCTTCTAGTTTTTCTTCTTGTGTTGCTTCTAGACTTGATTTCAATTTTGCTTCCAATTTTGCTTTCCTTTTTGCTTCCAGTTTTGCTTCCAATTTTGCTTTCATTTTTTCTTCCAGTTTTACTTCTAATTTTGCTTCCAGTTTTGCTTCCAATTTCGCTTTCATTTTTGCTTCCAATTTTGCTTCAGGTTTTGCTTCAATTTTTGTGACTTTTGTTGCTTCTAATATGGCTTTTGTTATTGCATCTTTTGTTGCTTCTAAAATTGCTTCCATTATTACTTATGTGTTTGCTACTTGAATTGCTTGTGATTTTTCTTCCTAGATAATGCCAAGTTTTGCTTCCAAGATTGCTTATGGTTTGCTTCTAGTTTTGCTTCCATTGTTGATTCCTTTTTTTCTTCTAAAAATTCTTCTTGTTTTGCTTCCATTTATTAATTTAATATGTTTTATTTCAATTTAATTAGTTAAATATATCATGCCTCTTAAATAACTCATATGATTAAATAACAAGATAATTATTATAACATGATCATCATCTATAATTAAAACAAGTGAGTAAATATCTATAATTTAATTGAATTTTACAACATCCATCCTAAGTAGTAAATTAAAATCATCATGTTGGCTCTTTTAATTCCCAACCAGATCTTCAAGGAAGTTTATGGATTTTCCAATTCCAATAATTAGCAACCTAAAGGGGTTGGCCAATGAATGAGAGAAAGTGAATTATCTTTCCTCCTATACTTTAGGCTCTGCAAAACCCAGGAGGGTGATCCTATAATGCATCTATAACATTCTTTTACAAAGTTACCACATACACTGCATATTTAGCAGATACATTCTCATATTCACAACTCAACAAGTGATAATTTGCAAGAATTAGGAAAATTCTTTACACCTTTACCACTTGGAGCATAGAATGGACAACTCAAACAACAATTATAACAACAATCGAAATTATGAGCATAATTCAAATGGGTTGTTCTTTGACAAGATCCGGTTGATCAGATATATTTGAGTTCACTTGATATATAAAACAATGCCTTATCGTGGGTAACGGGGTCGAATTCATAATAAACTATAGTGCAACAATAATGACATCCAACATTTATAGACTATTATACATTTGCATTGCAAATTCACAACTCAGATGTTTCAGACAAAAAATACTTGATGGTCTTAAGACTTGACAACATAAACCAGTGATTGCATCAAAGAATTTTAATCAATTACTTGAATTAAAGAAAAAATGTAAACACACATCCAACCATGTCAATTGGAGACCAATGAAATGATATTTAATTATTTCATTACTAATTCATGTAAATGAGAAAATTCACAACTCAGATGTTTTAGACAAAAAATACTTAATGATCCTAAGACTTGACAACATAAACTAGTGATTGCATCAAAGCATTTTAATTAATTACTTGAATTGAAGAAAAAATGTAAACAGATCCAACCATGACAATTGGAGACCAATGAAATGATCTTTAATCATTTCATTGCTAATTCATGTAAATGAGTACACAAGAGACAATCTGCCTGAAACTTTCCATTATCAACTTCAAATTTTTTAATTGCTGCAAAACATTTAAGCTAACTATAAGCGTAGACTCAAAACCTAAGACTCAATAAGCAATTATATTTCCTTGTATGCTTGTTACATCTCATGAAATATCTGCTTTTGATATGAATTTGATAACCTAAGACAACCTAAGATCAACCAAAATTGACAAAAAGACCCCTTGCACAATAGCCTTGAATTCCTGTTTATAAGATTAAGGGAGAAAACAAGCCTCAAGCTATTGGTCGGTCACATTACAATTCATTTTGTAGTTCATGATATTTCATTTCATTTCAACCCCCAGGCAGTTAAAATTGCACTCAAGAAATGGGGGGAAAGTACAAAAAGATAAAATATTTGCAACAACATATTGAGCTTGTATCTTTGTTGTTTAATAATTCCATGTCATAGCACCATTTGGTCAAGAGCATAAGAAAACTTACAACAAAGAAAGAAAATTGGTTGGATGACCACATGCACTTTTTTGATTGGGAGGATATAGGTTTTAAACAATTTTTTTCAAAGGCCAAACCTGTATTATACTTGACCATGTACTATATCCATCCCGCCACCCTGGTAGCTTACTCTACATACTTTCCCAACCAATTTTTGTATTCATCCTCTATGGGCCAATTAATACCCAATATTTTTTGCACCTTAATGTCATATGCACTATATCTAGCATCAATTGTTACCCTGGCCTCTTTCACAAAAGTGTACATGCCCACCTCAATCCTAATGAAGTTATCAATTAAACCATTGAGTGCAGATAAATCTAACTTATCATCAATGTATACCATTTGTGGACACATATCTATTTGATGCTTGAAGAGAGCCCTCCATGATGCATAGTCTTTGATTGTTCCATATTCATTAAGGATTTTTGGCACACCTTGGTCTTCCATATCTCTGAAGGCTTTTATTTTTCTTGGCAATTGTCCACCAATCCTTTCATGAAAACCTATGACCTCACCAATTGTTTCAATTCCTTTTATTATGTCTAGAAGATTTATTGGAGCTTCAGATTGTCCCTTTTCATTTGCTAGAATCTCCTTTAAACTGTTTAACCTGCTACTCCATTTATTCCATGTGCTCTTGAAAACCTCATGGATATCTTTGTACGTTGACCATGTGGTTTCTGCTTTAAGTGTTGCTTTGGACAATCTGTGGCTAAAAATATCTTTAGCCATATCCTTGGTAACTCTACTCATATTTTCCTAGAGCTTATTCTTCTCTAATTTGGTTGCTTGAAGCTCCATTTTCAATGCATCAATTCTCAATTTCAAAGTACTTTTATCTTGTTGTGAAAAAAACTAGATTGTGGAGATGTAGGTAAGGCCTTTTGATTTTCCTTGGCCAAAGTGGCTTTCACTTTATTGTACTCTTCAACCAATTTGTTGTGTTTTTCCAACAACTTTATGTATCTAGATTGTGTAATCTCTGTAGTATCAACACTCAACATAGAAGAATGCATTGTTAACCTTACATCCTGTGTGGTTGTCATCTATGAGGCTCTTCCTATGATCAATTCTCTCGAGAGTTCTACTAAGTCTGCATCATCTTGAATCTGGTGTGAGTGACTAAATGGCTAGTGCATGCAAGCTAGGGCTAAACCTTGAAGCAAATGCCTTCTCATAAAAATTTCCTCTAATACCATAGCACTCAGGTCACTTTTAATTGCATCTAGAGCAATTATAGAAGACAAGTCCCATCCTAGCATTACTAGCATCCCACTTTCCTTAACAAGTCTTTTTTGCCTCCATGGGATTCATTTGCTCAATCTCTTGAAATTTATGTTCCTCAATTTGTTTCTTGGCCTCTTCATGTTGTGAGGGATCAACTCCTTCTTGTGCCTTTTGTACCCTATCATTTATTTCTCGAGCCCTTAGCTCAGCTATGAATTCTCTAAATTCCTCAGTTGTGACAAAAGAATCATCTTCTAAAAACTTTGTGCAAGCTAAAACCCTTGCATCATTACCTTGGTTTTCATCATACTCCCAAGGTACTAGCCTGTCATCTAGAACAAATGGTTCCATTACCTCTCTCACATTTTGGCATGAAAATTCTTTCTTTATCCCCTGATCAGTAGGAATTGACTCAACATATGGTTGTTGCATCTCCCCTTCAGCACGTTATCTTTCCTCAACATTTTTAGGGGGCAGCTCCATAACAAACACATCTTCAATGTCAATTGGTTGCTGCTGAAATTTTGGTGCCATAGGTTCTTCTAGTTGGCCAATAGTTTTCAATAGATGCTCTTGTAGATCACTTTGAGCCATCTGTTCTACTTGTTGTACTTTCTCTAGAAATGTACCATCACTAAAATCACTAAGTAACATCTCCATCCTCTTAAACTTATCAATTATGTGCTTGTAGGGGATTTCATAGTAATAATTCTTGGTAGAAGCCCTATGCTCTATCTCAAAAACTTTCATCCAAACTTTCTCCTTGTCTAAAACAACAACAAATGTAGGCAAGTTCCTTATCACATCCTCCTTGTGATAAAATTCATGGGGTCCATATCCTGATATTCCCCTCTTAATATTCTCCCTATCAATAAGTCCCTCTAGATCAAACTTTTTGATGGGGGCCATTTCCATTCTCAAATTATTTATCATTATGCTAAAAACATCATATGTTTCTTTTGTAGTAACAACAAAATGATCAAAAGAGAAACCCGTTGCCATTATGGAGGCCTTTCTAGATAACCTAAAGTTCTTCACATCACTGTTATCCATTTGCCACATTATTTCAATAAATTCCATCATTTCAGAAACAAACATAGGCATAAGGTGTGGTGCCACAATGGTCCCATATCATTTGATAACTGTACAATTTTTATAAAAATACCAATCTCCCGAATTGCACTCATAGTTGGGGTCATCTCCACATTCCTTTGGCCTTAATAATTCCTTGATTGTTTTAGAAATCCTTTAAGTTGGCCTCAATCCCATCTGTACCTAAATGGTGTGTTTTATAGAATTGCAAAATCCAACATAATTAGAATTTTGGCAATACAAATCCCAGCTATGTGTCCACATTTGGATAGGCAATTCATGCTTCTTTTCATCAACGTGTCTCAATTTTAGAACTTGACCAAACACTTCTCTTCCTTCCCAAAACAACACGTGCATCAATAGTGAATAATGTTTGAATGTTAGTGGGGTTTTCATTTCCTTCAACCTCGTCAAATCATTATGTAATTTCTTAGCAACTTGGTGAGCATAATCAAGCCACTTGTGTCAAATTTTATGTTGAATATCCATAATCATGATTAGCAAAGATGACACTATTCTTCCATCACATTTCACTCACATCACTTGACACATCATATAGTATGTGTACTTGAAGTAATCTATATATTACTCACAGTCAAGTGGTTCAACTTCCTTGGGTGCAAACACTAAGCCCCTCTCACATCTATGTTTTGGTAGCTCACCTCTTCTAATCCCAACTCTATGTTCAGCATATTCTTGTTTCAATTTTTCCATACTAATTGTCTCATTTGCATCAAGGTTCATTCTAAAAACTCCTATAACTTTACTCCTTTTTATTTCCAAGATATTTTTACCATTTGCGTTTTTTATCACCCTGTTGACCTCATCATATCTATCTATAATTTGCATCATCACATCTACTTCCACAAAGATGTTCAGGACAACTATTTCCCTAGATCATAACCCCACATATTTCGACCAGGATGTGGAGCATCTCTCCTTCTAAAAGTATACAAGAAAAAATCCCACCCAAGCTATGGCACAAAAATGTCACCAATTCCTGTTGCAAGGTCCTTGAAATTGGTAGTCAACACTCCTTCCCCAGTGGCCTTTTTGTCACTTGCCTTAACATCTGTAGGCTAGAACTTGTCCATGAAACAGATATAGCTCTTCGGTTTCCCCTCTTTCATATCAATTCCTTCTGATGTTTGTGGTGTGTCGTGGGAAACCTTTTTTTTCTTATTGGGTGCAGATTTAGAAGATGATTACTCACTAGGCTGACTCATTTTAACTTGGCTAGGGTTTTTAGGTCTAAATTCAAAATACGTTTTGGAATTGATATTTTACGCCTAATAGTTTAAATTTGAGCATAGTTCTACCCTTTTTATATCACCCCAATTAGAAATTTAAACTAGCTAAGAAAATCTAAAACCCTAATTTACCCCTGAAGGCAGTTCAAACACTTTGACGTACCATGCCAACTCTTGCAAAAGAACAAGAAAAATTTGTGGGGTTTAATGATGGCTTACCTGAGAAATTCTTTGCAATTATTCTTTGCCTCGGTTCTTGTCACTCCAATATCTTCTTCAACTCCTCATATATCAGAATGAGAGGAAATTCCAACAACAAACCCTTTTACAACAAGTTGGCTAAGTGAATTCACCATTAATGGCACAAGAAAGCTCGTGTGAGTGAAATCAACTACTCTGTCAGTTGGTCATTCTTGTTTGAATTTGAGCCATTAATTTACACATTTGAAACTTCATCCAACAGTTTGCATGATTCCACTATCCCCATGATGCCTTTTAGGTGATTTGATATGTACTGGGCGATGAGCCAAGGAGCTTCCACATGTACCCCTTCATATTCTATGAGCATCATCCATCGCTACTTCCAATTTTTCTTTGGAATCTCATCAGGCGATAGCAAAGAAGCCAATTATGAGATGTCAACTATTGATCTTCATCATGGAAGAATCCTAGCCATGAACCCAATCACATTGCTCATTGCTCATTCTCTTTTCATTAAGGGATCTCAACTCGTGATGCTCTGATCTCACATGATGGGGAGAAACTCAACCCATCAATGGTCACGGGTTTCCTTTTAGAAAGCATGAAACATTCGGTGATGGTAATGAAGCCAGCAATGGGTTAAGTGCTTAACTGCATTGCTTATTGAGGGTAGCCTTTTGGAAGTGGCAATGGAATGAGTGATGGGCGATGAACTTAAAACAATAAGAGAGATAGTGTTTCGCTCATCATGGGTTGGACATGGGCCACTTCAAGGAGACACATGATGAGCGATATACCGCCAGTGGTGAACTTAAGTGATGCTAAAACGCACGTGGGCGTAAGTTGTTTTAAAAAGCGAAAACTCCTAGGCTTGACGGGAAACCTAAGCATTGGGGTTGGTTAAATAATGATAATTAATACCATAAGATGTTACCAATGCAATCGTTTATCGGATACAATCGTTCAATGAAAAATTATAAGCTAATAAGATAATCAAGGGTACAAATGTGAATAAAAGCTAAAAACCCTAAACCCTGGTGGCAACAAGTCATGAGCAATCACATGCTTGACTATGGAACTAATAGGACTAGGAAAATTTTAGGGTTCCACCACATCATACATAATAAATATCCATCCAAAAATTATCGACCACTTTCAATATATATAAATTGACAAGTCAATACTGATAAGATCATCATCATATATAACTAAAACAAGTGAAAGTTAAATATGCCAGTAGATCAATAACATGTCAAAATGATACATGTTCAACAGTCGACATAAGTCAAAATGATACATGTACAAATGATATAAGTAAAAATGATAAATTATGTAACTCAAAATAATACAAGTCAAGATGATACATGTCCAAATGATACAACTCAATAATATGGTACTAAAAGTCATGAAAATGATATATATGATAGTAACCATGAAAAGAGGCATCATAACAATATATCAACAATGATCCATGATGTAGTCTATATGATCATGAATGTCACTGGCTACTACCAACAACTACCTCATCATCATCACCATTGTGGTCATCGTCATCATTGTCATCATCATCGTCATCAGCCTCGGTGTTTTTTGTATCTACGTCATCATCATCCTTTGACATGTGATCTATACCAGAACCAACATATTCTAGATCTATATCATGAGGATCATCTTGATCTTCTGGAAGACCCATGTTCTACAAAAAAAAACATTTAAAATGAGAATTTATTATTTATTTCATGCAATAATTTATTTTTTTGTTCTATATCTAATATTACAACATATGAAATGAAACCATAATCATATTACATCATATCAAAGTGCACATACCATAATAAAATTTCAAAAAAATTACAGCTAATATGTCATTCCAATGATGTAAAACATGTAACAATTCTAATAAACATTAGTAAAGATCATAAAAAGATTTGTTATACAATTTAAATATCAAATGTAAATTATATTACATAACCTTAAGTGCTAACCCCCTGTATTTTGTGCTATATATGATTATTTTTTCCTCGAAGATCCTTATGTGCAGCTATGGAGGTAGTTCAAAGAGATGGCTTGAACTTTTGCCTCATCTTACAAAGTCTGCAGGAACAGGAATAGGGATCGAATTTCGAGAGTCTGGTTTAAGTTTGAATTCAAGAAATGACAAAATTGTGAAGGTTGGAATGGATTTTGATGTATCACTTGGGTTTCAAAATTTGTAGTTGTAGAATGGTAACCCCAAAACATAGAATTATTCATTGCTCTTTGTTGACACTGTGATTTTTAAGGATAAAGGGCCTGAAAATGTAACTAGAGTTAGCTCCAAAGTATACACTGATGTTGCATACTCATTTAATGATGATCATGAAGATGAGGAAGTGAAACAAAAACCTAAGGCTGAGGTAAATGGAGGAGAATCAGGCATCTCCAAGGCAACCTTATGATCTGATAATCAGGAGATGACTAAAGAAGAGCAGCGCCAAAAACACCAAGTAGAACTTGCAAGGAAAAAGAATAAGGAGACTACAAGAAGATTACTTATATAGGGCATTGGTACAGGATATGAACATGGCTCTTCCAAGCCATCCATTGAGATGGTTTCCTACAAAAATGTGGATGATATCCTCATTTCTAGAGAGCTCATGATTCAGGTTGATACAAAAAAATGATGTAGCCACCATCAAGAGTGTTACAAGCCAACAAGATGGAATTAATTCTCATATAAGGATAATTTTCAATGTTGTAGGTATTGGCTTTAATGCCAACTACATGCCAACATTGAAATTCCCTAGCAGTATTTATGTTAAGGAAATTTCCTTTAGATCCAAGGATTCAAAGCACATAAACCATGTGGTACAAATGATTAAATCCCATAGATGATTTGTAGCAATGAAAGAGTCTGAAAAGGCAAAGAGAGCTACAGTGGTGATTCGGGAGAAACTTCAACTTTCAAAAATAAAGCCAATTAGTCTGGCATACTTTTGGATCAAGCCATCATTTGGTGGAAGAGGAGGAAATATGACTGGAACTTTGGAGGCCCACCATAATGGATTTCAGTATTCAACCATGAGAGTAGAAGAGAGAGTTGATATCATGTATCAAAACATTAAGCATACATTCTTCCAGCCAGCGGAGAAGGATATGATTACTTTGCTTCATTTTCATTTGCATAACCATATCATGGTGGGAACCAAGAAGACCAAGGATGTCCACTTTTATGTGGAGGTAATGGATGTGGTCCAAACTTTAGGAGGGGAAAGAAGGTCAATGTATGATCTTGATAAAATTGAGGAAGAATAGCAAGAGAGGGACATGAAAAATAAAATCAATGCAGAGTTTCAAGGATTTTTCAAGTGAGTAATAGAGCTATGGGAGAAACCTCATCTAAAAGATTTTGAACTAGAGTTTGGTATACCATTTAGAGAGCTTGGTTTTCATGGAGTTCCTTTCAAAGCCTCTGCTTTTATTGTTCCTACGGTAAACTATTTGGTAGAGTTGGTGAAATTAACTTTCTTAGTAATCACTATTAGTGAGATTGAGATTGTTAACCTTGATAGAGTAGGACTTGGGAAAAAGGCATTTGATATGGCTATTGTTTTCAAAGACTTCAAGTGGGATGTACTTCGCATTCACGCCATTCCTCAATCTTCACTTGATGGCATCAAGGAATGGTTGAAATCCATGGATATAAATTATTATGAAAGTAGAATGAACTTGAACTGGAAGCCAATTTTGAAGACTTTTACTAATGATCTAGATAAATTTATTGAAGATGGTGGTTGGAAATTTTTGAATATGGAAGCTAGTGATTCTGATTTTGATAATTCATAAGAGTCAAAACAAGGATATGAACCCTCTGATGTAGAAGAGGAATCAAAATCAGATGAGGAAGGTTCAGAAGATGAATCTCTTGTGGATTTGAATGAGGATGATGAAGAAGAAGAAGATTCTAAAGAGGAGGAAGGTAAAACATGGGATGAATTAGAAGTCGAAGCTAGAAATGCAAATAAGGAAAAAGGAGATGATTCTAACAGTGAAGAGGAAAGGCGGCAACGAAGTTACTCAAATGATACAACTCATAACTTAAAATGAGGACACTTAAGAGATATTAAAATACCATGGTCATTAATTTAGATGTGGTGAAAATAAGGCATGAATGTCACCGACTGCCCTTTAAGGCAAACAATATTTTTTTCCTCAACATGAAATAATGGGACAATTGAGTGGGATCTAGGGCCAATAGAGAAGCACTTTAGAACTCATCCTATGCATCAATAAACAACTCAACACAAGAAATTCAAATTGACATATTAACACAACAATATCCAACTAAGTTATTGAAAGTCGGCTATTGATACCTCGTTCTCCAGCCAGATTACAAAATTGGTCCATTTTTTCTTTATAACATTTCCTTTTGAAATTGTGTTGGTTGTCGACTTTATTTCCCCTCCTGTCAAAACATGGCACATGGACTAGTTAAACTAATTAATATGCAATCATTTACTTTTTCCTAGGAAATAAAAATAAATATCATTTAACATATTAAATATACTTACAAATGTATAGATCAAGGCTTGTAAATCTTTTTGGCCACTGTGATGCATGGCACGAAGTTTGTCAAGCCTAGCCTTGAAGACCTTGTCTTGAAACATATACTAATTCAATTTAACTATGCACAAATAAAACTTAAAAATCATTTAATAAATTTGATATAATCTTCTAAGAAAATTCAAATACATGTGTACTCTCCTCACCGGACTTCCTTTGTGCATCAGACTTCTCATATGCTTTTACAAGCTCTTTCCATACTTTCACACTTACATCAATTGGCCTTTTTTGAGCCTTAGCTCGAGAGGGATTTTTTTTATCTTCTTTGTTTGGTTGCATCAAAATCTCTTGTAGTTCTGAGAAATTCGTAGCTTTATCTTCTTTACAAACCAACATGTACCAAATTCAGTCTCCATGTCATGGATAACTACTTTTTGCAGGTGCATGGGTATCTTTGATAATGAAAAATGTAGATGGTCTTTGAACCATTGAAGGCATGATTCCTTTGACCTATTCATGAACGTTTTTCCAGCATCTATCATTCAGACCCCTTAAAACCACATTGTATTATATCTTGGTATCGTAGCTACCAATGCAAGATGCAAAACATGGCGTGGTGGAAGAAGTTTGTGTCCTAGGAGTGGCTGGGACATTGGAAGTCTCTTCTCCCTATTCCACATTCTTAGAGTTTATTGTTATTGATTTCCTCCAGGATCTTTTGCTCAATCCAGGACTAGTTGGGGAATCAATTGAGTCCCTTTGACATGGTTGATTTGGTTTCAATGTTTCAGGGGCTTTACTAGATCATTTTTCTATGTATCTGGCAAGCATTGTCAAGTCCACACCATCCAATTTGTTCACTGCCTCTACCCCCAATATGGAAGACAATGCATCTTTATCTTTGTCAGTCTCATGTCCCTATATATATAAAAAATAAATTTCTTCTTTTAAATTTAGAAATAAAAAACTAAAAACTAAAAATCAAAGAAACAATGGAAACATTTACAAATCTATAAATTGAAAGTAAATTACCTCATTGTGGCCAGAGTCTGCTCCCTTTGCTCCCTTCCCTCTATTGCTTGACACTTTGAGGTGACCTTGGGAAAATTATTTCCATCCAGTCTGTGGATGAAAACGAAGTACACACTGCCATGTATGAAAGTTTTTTTCTAGAAGCTTTGTTCTCTATCACATGGACTGCGAAAATCTCTTGATCATCATTAAAAGATCTTAAATTCCAATAAAAATGAAATCTATGACATTGTGCATTCAATATCAACCATTGAAAAATTCAAATCCCAATCTATCAAAACAACGAAATATAAATTTAGATAAACCCTTCTTTTTTTAGCATTGCAACCCAAAAAAAATTGTATGGTCACCCTCGCTATATCCTATATAAAATTGAACCCTTGTTTGACCCAAAAATTTTAAATCATAAACCACATGACCTTTCATTGAAATCCCTTTCATCAAAAAAATTAAGGAAATAGTTCACAAAAAGTAAATTCGAGGAAGGAGGCAATGTAAATATCTTGCAATGAAATAATTTTTTTTGCATAAGTTTCAAAAGCACAGTAATGGGGTTTCAATTTTTTTATGCGGTAAAGAAGTTGCATCAAATAGATTTTAGTTTTAAATCTAAGATAAGGGTTCGGTTTTAAATACGTAATGAAGTTGCAGCAAACAGATTTTTGTTTCAGTGCTAGAAGAAATAAGGAGATGATGCAAATACCTCTTCCTTTACGAGGAATATTTCCTCCACAGCCTTAGGCCAATCCCTCAAAGGGAGAACCTTGTGTTCTTTGTTCGCACCACCCTTCAAACTCAGCTCAAAACTTGCAATTTGATATCTTCGCTTGATTTTATTTGCTCTCCACTGTTTCCCTACGAGCTATCATTTTTCCCTTTTTTCTCCTCTTCCTCATAGCGCCCTCCTCTCATCTCTTCCTTCCGGCAAGAATTTTTAATTTTATTTTTTTATTCATTAGTTAATGTTGACTTTAGCGTTGACTTTCAACCCTAAATGTAATCTCTTTGGGGTGCCAAAAGCGGCACAAAGTGCACCTAATTTAGTGCCTAGATGTGCCAAGTTGGATAAAATGTTGTCAAATAGTTATTAGAAGCACTAAATTAATAGTTTAAAATAAATTTTAGTAATTTAGTATTGTTATGGACCATGTGTCTCTTTGATGAGGTAATTAGTTCTTATTTTCCCATTATTTAATTCCCTAATTTTGTGGTTAATTTTCATTTTTAATAATTTTTAAAGGTTGTGTATCAATTACCTATCATTTATTTAAAAAATGTAATGAAATTAAAAAATAGAGAAATAATTTTAGAAAATATGGTATAGGCTATTAAAACTCGTTGATAATTTGTTGTAAACTTGAAAAGCTACATAATTCTATTTAGCAAATATGACATAAGATTCATAAGGAATACATTTTGATGTATAAAGATTATGCATTTATTTTATGAATCTCATTTCATAACAATTTTTTTATATTTGGACTATGGATTGGGATTTGAGTTTTCATTACATTTGTATTATATTTCACTCTATAGTATACCAATATCTTGAACATAAAAATAAATATAACATAAAATTAGTCGTTTAGTAATAGAAATTATTTCAATTCATTGAAGGCATGTATGTTCTATAGAGGAGATTATATGGTTGAATCTCAAGGGAATAAAGTTGTATACTTTGTTGAATTATAAATAAGATTTTTTTTTAACTTTCAAAAATTTGCATACAATAAATTAGTGTTTTTCTTAGCTACATCCCAAAAATGGCCCTTACTTAAATTATATAATAGATTCAATTGATAATAAAAATATTTATAGGTTGCATAAACTATAACACATGTCTTAAAAATATTGCCTACTATTTATATACTTGTAATGGTGACAAATTCATACCCTTCACTTTTCCCCTTCATTTTGGGCTTACTTTGACTTGTTTATCCCTAAAGAAATGACTAGTGTGCAAAATGATGTATTTTGCATGGAAGTTGATAAATAAATTGATCCTAAATTGACTTCATCTTCATATGTTCCAAGGGAGAAATCATGGTTCCCTATTTTATCTATTCCTTATCGCATGTCAATTTTGTGGGTGCAAAACTAATAGAGGTTAGATTTGTGAACTCAAAAATGACCCCTAAACTTTTAAATTTAAATTTAAATGGGCCCATGTTCACCCTATACAACTAGATGAGTCATCTAAAGTGTGAAATATTTCAAATTACATGTTACAGATTTAAATAAAAGGACAAACCCTAATTCATTACTATCATCTTAGATATAAGGCTTATTGGGGAATTATGAAAATCATCCATGAGAACTAAATCATTATCATGTGACATCGGCATTGCATCAACATCCTATGTGTATTTTATGCCTCCATGTTGTCTTCAATCATTTATTTGTATCATTAAATTAGTAATAGGAGTTTAACTAAAGGAGAAATATCCTAGCCTAACAAAATCCTTAATAATATTTATCGACACAACCCCTCTTAGACATAGGTTGTAGACATCAAGATAATAAATTATAGATGTCCAATTCAGTGAATATTAGATCTATAGTTAAGGTTTAGTTCTACGTGCAAGTTCATATTTTTATGCACAGAGATCAATTCCATATCCATGGAAGTGTATAGGAATGAAACATCATAAATTTTATAGTTTTGAGATAGTTTTTATAGTCCTAGTTATTGTTGCACTAATAAATCACTTACCAATGTCTAGCATAGTCATATCTTCATTGAACCTAGAGCTAAATACCATTATTTTTATTATTTAATTTTGAGAATTTATTTTAGTGGTGTTATTACTCTCAACTCTTTATCCTGGGTAGGTTATATTATTTATTCATTTTGATTTAATGAATTTACTTGGGATATTTATGTGAGGCATGTTATTTTTCCTTACATGAATTCATGAGCCAAACATTCTTAAACACACTCAGGTTCATCCTTAGAGTTTATCCTTCTACATTAAGGTTATAAATCTAACATTTTTAAGTAGATATGATTCATTTTATACTTTATTAGGGCTTGGATGCACCCCTTATCTATGTTTCATTTCTATTATCTTGATTAGGGTTTGGGATTTTTTTGTGTACTCTCTTTGATCCCACTAACCCACCCTTATTTAATGTATTATTGATAGATCATTCATCATTTATTATCATATATATTTATCCATTGCCTTTATCCATGCATATATTACATATTTTGACATGTTTTAACACTTTGTTAGATCTCATCATTCCATCCTTGATTAGATATCATCTTTCCGTCCTAAAGTAGGTTTCAATCAAGAATAAGGAATCTAATCTCTAGTTTCCAAAGATAAAATATCTACGATTGTAATGAATTTGTGGAAGAAGTGTAAGGTAGAGAACCAACTAAAATTATTAGTAATAGGTTTTCTTTCATCTAGGATAACAAGGGACCATGGAAGGGATGTTCAACTAAAATTATTAGTAATAGGTTTTATTTTTAGTCAGCTTGTAAATAAATGTCTTTTTGATGTGAATTTGTAGTGATCTTGTAATCATAAGACTTGAGCTCTAGTTATCAAGATTCTACGTGTAAACTTTTTGTGAAGAGCAAAATGTTGCAATGTCCTATTTTGTTTTTCATAGTGCATCTTAATGAAAAGAGAGCGTATTAACAAGATAATTTCAAAAATATTCTCTTGTTGAATAGTTGTTATGTGACTATTGTCATTGTTGTGTATTACAGGATCCAAAGGAGGCCATGGAGAGAGGACGTGGATGGCGTAGAACTACTAAATCGTAGAGAGGAAAGTGGGTGGAAATAGATATGACAACGGAATCTATAGATACAATAGACGTAAGAAGATAAAGCAACCTCAACCAAAGGAGGAAGGTGTTTATGAGCTCACAAATGCTAAAACATAGAGGAGATAAAGTCATTTTTTTTTCATGAGGCCTCTGAGGTCAAACTTATTGGTTGAAAATGCATAAGAATGGTGATCAAATGTGATTCTATGATCAAGGGAAAAGTTTGAAAATTAGGATGGCCAAAACATGATATCAATATGTCAAATATATGACTAAAGTGAGGTTTTTTGTTGGATATCATATTTGTTGAAATGATATAATTGGTGTACTAAAAATTATTTACTTTGTTGTGTATTATAGGGGTGAGATGAGACCATGGCAACAGATTTTTTCATATCAAATGAGGACACAACAGATGAAGTCGGACATCAGGTACTCAAATTTTGACTTAACTTAGGAAAAAATGATCTAATGGAATTTTGTGATACGTCCATCTTTTTTCATAGTATTATTGAAATTTATAATGTATTATCCAATCTTGACATAAATTAATGCATGTTGTTGATTATTTTAGATGGAGATTGGAGCAAATGCAAAGTCTAAGCATTCAACTAGCAAAAGAACAAGATATGTACGTGGACATGGACCTAAAACTATTAAATTACGTAGAGGATAGTGGGTGGAAGAGGATATGACAATGGATCCTGTAGACACAACAAATGATTGCACTGAACAAGAGGTTGGTTAGGACTATAGTACATGGGATGAATACTTTGAAAAAATTATTGCTTGTGGATGTTTTGTATGTCATGGAAAGAAACAATTCAAACAAACGATTATACAAAGACATTAAATATATGTTGAGATTCCATTCAATAGTATGCCTCCTATAATTGATTCAAATCCAATAGGAATTGTGGTAAGGAATTTTCCAATTTGATAGAATAACATGTATACTTTATTTAAACATTGTTTTATATTATTTAAATAACTAATTTTTTTCTTAATGGATACTTGCAGGATAAAGTTCTTGGTTAAATTTTCCTAGATCACCGACTTCTAGCCTAGAGGGCAATGATCATTTATCAAATGATACATCTAACAAAAATATGTGCCAATATACCAACTCAGAATATGAGGAATTGATGAAAACAAGTAACAAAACAAAAACTGGTTTAAAGATGCATAATTTGCTTAAAGACAAGGGGAAGGTGGAATACATACCCTATGAGAATGAATGTGATGGAGATGATGAATTTTCCCTGAGTTTGAGATCAATTTATAAAGAGACATTTGATCGTCGACTATATTGTTCTTGGCCTAGTGATCAACAACTACCTAGAGTGCACGAGGTGTTTCAATTTTGGGGATACAGCTACATGATATGGCCCTCCAATATTCATGGAGTGAATCTAGGCCTCTTTATTATCCAAAATTTACATGATGTGGGATCTAAACATAGAAATAATTTAGAACAAACCACTAGGAGATTAATGTCATATTATGGTCCATCATATTACAGTGGTGTAGAGAAGGGTAGCATAATATAAGCCTAGCATGTCAGCATATGGTCTAAATTTGAATATGTATACACATCGTCTCCAATTGGAAAGTGGAAAAGAAATTAATAGAGGCAATCTTATGTATATAGATGGACGTGCATACACACATAAAAATATTGCAGGATTTATAAATAGTAGTAAGGGAAGGGACCCTACTGTAAGACTGAATTATCAATTTGTTGAGGTTATAAATGATAAAGATGGAGATATGGAAAGAGAGGTTGATAGATTGATAAGGGTTGAGGCTATTATGGACCTTACCATTGGGGATGAGTTATTGATTGATTACCCCTTCTTAAAATGCACTCCAGCATGAAAGAAAAGGGAAGAACAAGGTCTCCCTAAGGATCTTCTTAAGGGTAGAAAACCAAAGAATAATAAATGAGTTTGGACTGATGTTTTATTTAAATTATTGTATAAAAAAGGTAGTCTATAAAATAATGTTCCATTACTCAATTGATGTATATATTCATACAATTTTTATTTTTATTTTCTAAGCCATATTTGATTATATTTCTTTGAAATTGATACATTTATGATTTATCCAATTGTTTCCAAACATTAAATAATGCTTTTGTTTGTTGATAGGTAGAAGATGTTGATGAAACACATACTAATACCCAAGATCCAACTGGGTTATTAAGATTTGGATAGGATGATCCAAACCATCCTTTAAACAATACAAGGGTGAAAAGAGCAACATCGAAGAGAATACTACCAGCTGAGAAATTTGAAGAGATGATGAGATCCGCATACACTGATAACATGCCACCTAGCCTTAATGATGATGATCATGATAGTGAAAATGAAGTGCATGAAGAAGGATTAAATGAAATGCTTACAAGTTTCTTTGGGGATGGAAACAATGATGACAATAATGATCATATGGTTGACAGCAACGATGATAGCAGGGGTAATTAACACCAACATATGTTGATGATAACAACCTGAAAGACTCCATCAAGCAAGTAGTGAAGACACCCATATTCAAATCAGCTGCAAGTAGAACCTCAAAACTGGCATGCACATTAATATTATTAGAAATCAAGTCACTATTTTGTTGGTCAAATAAAGGATTCACTATCCTACTGAAGTGAGTTGAAATCTATTTCTTACTTTGCATTGTCAATTGGTGTACATAATTCATAAACATTCATCAATTTTGTTTATATTTCTTTAAGAAATTTTAAAACCATATATTGTATATAAACAGTCCTAGTATAGATTGACATATCAAACATATTCATCATAAGTCAAACATTTAATTGATTTAATCTCTGGCAATATCACAAGGCACTAAAAACTAAAATATTCCCTGAAGAGAATGTGTTGCCATCAACTTGCAGAGAGGTGTGTTTGTTGTTGGTTGAGTTGGGGATTGAATATAAGAAAATTCATTCATGTAAAAATGATTGCATTTTATACAAAGATGAATATCAAAACAAGGTAGAATGCCCTGTATGCAAAAGAGAGAAGATATCGTACAGATGTACAAGGTCCTAGAGTTCCAAAGAAGGTTTTACGTCACATGCCAATTATACCTAGACTTCAATGAATGTTTCATTGTAAGTCACTTGCACAATTGATGGATTGGCATGCAAAGAATGGGAGTAAAGATGGATTCATGCAAGTTCTAGCTGACTCCAAAGCAATGAAAGACATAGATGAAAAATGGCCAAGAAAATTCAAAGATGAACCCCGTAGTATTAGGTTTGGTCTTACAATTGGTGGAGTGTGCCCATTCTCTTTCCCAAGCTCAAATTATAGTGTTTGGCCAGTCAGATTGATAGTATACAATATTCCCCCATGGATGAGTATTAGAAAGGAGCATCTTATGTTGACTCTCATTGTTTCAGGAAAACATCAAGTTAAAAACATGGAATTTTATCTTGCGATGTTTATTAATGAGATGGAACTGCTATGGAAAGGCATAAGAATGTATGATATATCACGTCCTCCATCAAATAGGTCCTTCATTTTAAATGGTGTGCTATGTTGGACTATTCATGATTTCCCAAGACTTGGTGTTTTTTCTAGTAAGATAAAATATTTATGTATTTACACTCATAATTTATTTTCATCCCAACTTTCATACTTAATTTTATACTATTTTTTTGTGTTATTAACATTACTTATTGAATTGCAGGGCTCCAAACAAAGGGGATATTTACATGCCCAAGATGTGCAAAAAAAATTCAAGGGCGGTATTCTAAAGATCTACATGAATCTATTTACGCAAACAACATCCTGGTTTTTCTACCACTAGATCATAAGTTTAGAAATTCTGGCCAACAAAATGAGAGAGAGGGATTAGAGAACATCGAAGAAATTGACATCCATGATGATGTTGAAGATGGTTATGTTCAAACACAAGAAGACAACAATCCAAAGTTAGATGATGTTATGGAAGACAACAATATGGATGGTATAGAAAATGATGATCCAAATACATCTAGTAACAATATAGATGGTCTACAGTCAAATTTCAATTATGATGAAGATGATGCGAGTCAAGACGAGGATGATGATAATATTAAATACTTGAAAGAACATATGAACATTGACAATGATACACTGGATGACATTGTAGCAGACAATAATGTTAATGACCAAGACTTCTAAATTTTTAGAATTATTTGCAATTCATGCTTAAAAAAGGATGATTCTTTGAAATGCTTCAATAATATTATTTGTGTCGATACAAATTACCTATTGCAATATCCTTAATTTATTCAATCTTTCGTATGAATTGTTGGCAGAAAAAATTACGATTACTTGGATGCTTCTTCCATTCATTTTGTATCAACATATGTTTGTGAAGACACAAAAGTTAATAAAATATAAATGCACGTAACTCACAATTATTTAAATAAGCAACTTTGTTAACTTTATTATTTTAAAATAGTTTTTATTATTATGTTGAACATAATTTTTAACATGTAATTGAAAACATCCATAGTAAATTCTTTACTATATCAGCATATTCATTCACATAAGTACAATATTGAGTCTCAATAATTGATATTCATTCAAATATAAGAAGAAATAATTATAGCAAACATAAGAAAAATACAAAATGATAACATAGTCATGGAGAATCTATGATAATAAGATGTTCTCCATTATATTGCTTCAATTGATATACATTAATAATAGAAGTCTTCAACATGTAAAGGTGGATGAGTGGAATATGAAACCTATCTACTTCTACTAGTGGTGATGGAAATGATATATGATGATGATGATTTAAAACTAGGCCTTGGTTTACTATTTATATAGGAAGCAACAAGCTACATTCCTTTTATAAAAAGAGATGACCTTTCATAACTACTTCTTTTACTAACAACTATTTAACTAGCATAATTAAGGAAATAACAAGACTTAAGACATTTTGACATATGGTTTCATTCTTCAACTTAGAAGACCCATGATCATTGATCTGGAAAAGTCTTCCTCTCCATGATGAATGTCCAAATGCTCTCGCCTCAGTGTCCTATTCTTCTGAAATTAAATACTTTTCCTCCCACTAATACACCGTAAAATTTGATGGCCACTTATATTCCTGGATTTTTGGCATGTTTTCAAGATGAGTTTTCCATCAACTATCTAGTAATGCCTTTGTATCATTGACAAAATTTAGGTATCCCACATCAAGAACAATCAACCCATCCATGATCTGATTTAGCCTATGAAGACTGGTATCATCATCCTCTTGAATATGAGCTACACACTTATGAATAACTTAACTGAATTCTTTCTTCCACTTATCCAATTCCTTCAACTGATCACCATCTCTCACTATTTCAGGTATATACCACTATTTCAAGGTATGGAATAAATCCTTAGTGTTACAATATTTTTATCTTCCCCTTGTATATACTGAAATTCATCAATAATCATCTTCACAATTTGTTCATTTGGCTTTAATGTTGTGGGAGCATCGTGACTTCTTTGTAGAACTTTGCATAACTTAGCCAAAGTGTGGTGAATAGGCTACCACCTTTTGAACAAAGGAGCTAATACAAGCATATGTGTCTTTATTTGATCCATTGCATGTTGAAGTGTTTTATAACTATCATGCACATTATCTAGTTTATCCATAACTGATTTTATCCTGTGCTCAAGAATATTTTCCATAACTTCACAAATTCACCTTTTCACTTCATCCTAGGTTTGATTGTTGGCCTTCTTTACATCATCCACTTCCTTCTCTGGATTTTTTACCTATTCTGCAAAAAAAATCTTCACAATATCCATTGGAGCAATAAGAGGCATGTATAACACGATCTCCTTGCTTTGTGAGGGTCCTTCTCCTCTTAATTTTTCTTTCAATTTGACATTCTCCATGAAAATTTTATTAGCTTCATCATTTAGGAACCCTTGTTCCTTTTCCTACTCCTTCAATTTGTCTTCTAATCCCTTAACAGTTGCTCAAGTAAACATGGTTGAATGCATGGTATTGTGGTTGCCTCCAAAGGGGTGGTATCTTGTATTGTCCTTACCATCATTTCCCCCTTTCATCCCTTGAATTATATCCAATAATTTTGGATTTTGTGTATTTTTCTGTTTGATCCACATGGACAGGGTTTCAATCTTTGGGTTATACCCAATTCCACTCACTCCTTCATCAGAGTCAAATTCTACAACTAGCATTGGATCTTCCTGAGCCCACACTTGATCAACCAGAAACATTTTCTTTAATTCCAAGCTAGGGAAAATGAGCGTATTTATTTTCAAGACCATTTCTCTAGCCTTATGGGGGCTAATGTCAATGTTGTCAACTCTTATTTCCTAGAAAGTCTATGCTACCATTTGATTTTTCTCTTATTATTCAATTCCTGCTTCAGCTCATTCCATCCTCTCTTCAAATTATTTTATCTTCATCTTCGTCTAGAAATCCCTAAACTCGGGAGTCTTGATGAATTCAATCTTCTATGAATCTCATGGCTACAATTTCCCTTTCATCTTCATGTACCTGTATACTTGTTTTTTCTACATCACCCATCCTTTCCTCATGTTTATGGGCACTGGTCTCATGGATGGGTTGATCAACCTCAATATCACATTTCAATGATTGCAATACTATAGCCACTTCTTCAGTATCACCCACCTCTTCACTCTCCTCATAAGGTACTAACTATTCAATGCTTTCTATCTTCTATCTTTTGGGAGGTAACTGCTCCATGGGAGGTTCAAAGGTTTCACCTAGGGTATGCTCTGCAATTGCACCGCTATCATGTTCTTGGAGATATGCTTCCTTCTTACTATACAATTCTTCAAATTTACCCATTATCAAATCTATCCTCTTGATGCGGTCCTTTTCCTCAACAAATTATCCTAGGAAATCATTGGACCTTTGCTTCTTCCTTTCTTCAAGATTCTTCACATATTCCCATTTTTTCCTTCTACTAAATACATCATTATAAGTAATACAATTCCTTATGACATCTTCTTCATAATCCACTTGGTGTGCCACTCTCATTTTGGTAAGAATATTGTGCCTTATGTTGTTCATATGATTTTCAGGGTCAAAGGCTCTTCCTTTTCCAGAATTCAATGCATATCTTGTCTTCAAATAATACTGTAACTCCTCTAGT
This sequence comes from Sequoiadendron giganteum, assembly GCA_007115665.2. Taxonomy (NCBI): domain Eukaryota; kingdom Viridiplantae; phylum Streptophyta; class Pinopsida; order Cupressales; family Cupressaceae; genus Sequoiadendron; species Sequoiadendron giganteum. Next base: position 365,140,376 of record CM021104.1, read on the forward strand.
GTGTCTAAGCCTATAGTCCAATCTTCACACTTGGTTTGGTTTGACAAGAAAGTGCATTTCTTCTGCTTGTGCATTACATCTTTCTCCATCCACATAAATTCAATAAATTCTAATATGAGGGGCACAAATTTTGGCAATATGTGAGGAGCAATAGGGCATCCATAAACTCGTTTATTGTAACTTCTGGGAGGAAGAACCAATCTCCAAAATTGTGTGTATGACCCTGCTCTAGTCTTAAAGCCAAAGGTATCAATAGTTGCAACATTTTGGTTGAAAATATTGGTATTGCATACCCAAGAACTCCAAGGATTATGTGTACAGAGTCTTTGTAGAATACAACAAAGCTTGAATTCTTGCACTGACTATCCCAAATATAGCACCATTTCTGGATAGGTGCGGGATTCCCTTGCTCATCTACTCTATCCAAGTCCATTATTTTAGTCCAATGGTACCTATTTTGGTATAATATTAGATGACACAGTAGGGAATAGCGTTTGAATGTAATCGATACTCTATCCTCTATAAATTGGGAGAATTCATCATCTAATGCCTTCTAAAGGTATGAAGCAAAGTCATATTCAATATTAGTTTTAGGGTTTTGAATTCTCATGGCCATCATCATTAGGCCTATTGGAATTATCTTGAGTATCCATCCCCAACACTTGGCAAGGAGAAAAATATGTATTCACAAATTAATACTAAAAAAACATTCACAGTAAATGGTTCAGTAGTGGTAGTAGAGGTGGGGATTTTTTTGTTACCAATGCCTCTTTTCATATATAGGGGTATGAGTCCTTCTTAACCTAGCGTAACCCTCCTCACTTTTATGTAGATTTATCTTAGTCAACGCTTGCTTGTTTAATTCAAAACACTCAATGATGGTTGTTCTGGTTACTTCTACCAATACTATGTCATTTGGAAACCTTATTGTTTTGGTAGCTGAGTGATAGTGTTTAGCTAGCAGTCTGATAAATTCTACATCAACAAGCACATTTGGTACAATAAACCTTGCTAAATCCAACATCCAAGGGTTTAACACTAGAATTTTCTCATTTCTCTTACTGTAAAAATACCAAAATAGGTCCCATCCAAATTTGGGAATGAGGACATCCCTACAACTTTGTGTGGTGTCCATGGGAAACTTCTTATTACCCTCTTTAGTAGACCCTAGAATTATATCTAATATGGACTAATGGAGTGGTCTCTTCTTTACTTTAGGTTCTTGATCTTTAATTTTAGGCTGACTTTATTTTACTTTTGATTGTTTTCTTTTAAGAGGCATGTTTCAATTTTCTCTACTATGGCTTCAGATGACAAAACCTTGAAAGATTTTTATATTAACAAATCTGTTTCAGAGAATTTTCGTGCACTTACCCGATTATTTGACGCTTGCAGGATTTCTTCTTCTTGTATCCTCAGCTCCTTCCATGATAGGTCACTGCAATTGAGTGTGATACTAGGAAAACTCACTTATCTTTGGATGGCATGGTATTATGTCATATTAGTTTTAATGCCAACTCTTCGTAAAAATAATTTCATAGAAAGCTCAAATCCTTTCATTTATTTTTTATACTGTTGGATTAGCAGCTGACGTGATTTTCTACATTTATTGCTACAAATTTTAATAATTCCATGATTACCATATTATCGACGTCTCTTATTATACCTGCTATGGTATGGTGGTGTTTTTCCCTTCCCTTTTGTTGTTTACCGCACTACCGCATTGCTTAAGACCTCTTATTGTGGGGTTGTGGTGTATATCACTCTACCGTAGCCATATTATCCACCTCACGCGATACTACAGTGTCCAATTTTCTTCCAATTCTTACCGCTCTACCACCTTGCTCGATAATTCTTGTTGCGGGGTTGCGATGTATACCGCTCTATTTCGTATGTTGCTCACCCTCTTGGCGGTATAGTGGTGTATGCTTTATCTTCTTGTTGTTTACCACCTTACCACACTCCTTTGAATCACCTTATGTGAGATGGAGGTAGGTACCGCATTGCCTTATAATTCTCCCCACGGGGTGGCAATGAGTACCACTTTACCCTTAATCTCTGCTAGATCAAAATAATTAGGCTCTCAATTAGGCGCTAAATTAGGAATTAAATTAGGTGCTAATATAGGTGTTAATCTGGGTGCTAATTTGGGTGTTAATTTAGGCATTAATTTAGGTACTAACTTGAGCCTAAATTAGCGCCTACTTGTTTTGATTGGCGTAAAAAATGCCAAATATAGCGCCATCCAAATAAAAAGCACAATTTTTTTTTAAAAATCAAAGAAAAATACATTAAAATAGTGGGTGGAAGCAAAAAAGGGAGCTAATCGTAGGGATTTGTTGTAGTGGGATTGAGGAACGTGGTACATAACTTTTTTTCTTTTTGAATTTTTTGTGTTTCTTGGTAGATTTTAGGGCTCAAAAAGTGAGCATGCGATACACTTTTCTACATCACAAATGTCGTTGTGAGCAACACATCTGTGGAATTATGCACTACATTTGTGAAGTGCAACACATTTGTCTTGTGGAATTGCAACTATCTACAGGTCACAATTATGTTTAGAGCCACAATTGTTGATGTGCACCACATTTGTAGAAAAGTGTGAGGCATCTAACTATTGATAAATAAAATAAATTTTTAGGCAAATTTTCAACGTTCAAAAGGTCCAGTAGGTTTAGGCATGTTTCCTAATTGACTTAAAGTGTTTGTTTGAATGCAAATGAGGTTGTTACCCTTGTCTACTCATTAGACTTAGTCATCGTCAATGGTGCTATGTGACCATTTAGATGAGACAAAGAGGATTACTCTACATGCACTAGGGTTGTATTATGTGACCTTGATGCTTGAGATCAGGGCTAATCGAGGGTTGATTACTACACTGGTGGAGTGTTGATATATTGAGACTAGTTTATTCCATCTATCTATAGGATAGGTGACGATTACACTCGAGGATGTATGGTGCATCCTTCATATCCCCATCCATGAGGAGAGAGTTGTGTATGACCCCAACTTCAAACTTGCAACCATGTACATATGTTTCAACACTAATGACCTAGGAGAGGAGGAGTACGAGAACAAATGGGACACCCTCATAGATAGGTATGAGTGTTTGATCATTATTTTTTGCAGTTGAATAGCTGGTATCTTGGATCTAGATCAGAGACGACATGGTTTTTCTATTGGATGGGGTTGGATGTTGGTTTACATGATGGATGAGGGTATCGTTTACACTTGACAACCTTGTGTATTGGTTATGTTGTGCTTTCAGCTACATGATTTTGTCTATAAGGGAGCTTGTTCCATTAGATGTGAAGTTACTTTGCTCCACATATGGGCATGGAAGAACATTGCAATTTTCAAACCAATTACTATGAGGGACCTTCCACCTAGATTTATGTATGTATTTATGTATGGAGGGGTCACTTAGAGTCACATTGGAGATGTTGGCTACTAGTGACATGAGATAGACTTATTGTTTGGATTCACTTGAAGACCTTACAAGAAGTGTGTCTCATGGGATGATGATGCATAGAATTTACCATATTGTTGATAGACCGGATATTTGATTGGTCACATAATTTAGAGTCAACACATCATAGAGAGGAAGTTATCTAAGAGTACTACAATAGTTTGGAGAGCAGCAAGGTGAGCCTATTGGGGTAGCTATTTTTGCTAGATTTGCTCAAGAGGTGGGACAGTGGGGTCCCATGATCAAGCCATAGGTCACATTTCAGGATTTTGATGAGTTATAACTGTTCAGTGGGGAGCAGGATCGAAGGTCACAGATGTGGGACAACACTAGAGTATGATGCCTGGTAGGTAGAGCATAGACCTATATCATTGACGGATCCTGAGTTACCGACCCCTTAGGAGAGAATGGGTCAAGGACTGTGAGAGAGACCGAGGGGGAGGGGGAGAGGAAGGGTTGATGATGGTGGGAGAGGTGATGGTAGAGATGGAGATGATGGTAGTGATGATGGAGGTTGGGGAGGTAGAGATAGAGGATGAGAAGGTATGAGTGGTAGAGCCAAGGTTCCCCTTGTTATTCTCACATTTTTACCACCAATTAGAGAGGAGGAAGAGGTTCCTCAACAGAAGGAGGAGATGCCCGATGCGGGTGTCCAGGAGGAGGAGGTCACTCAAGATATGGCATTGGATGAGAGCTTGCAGGATGTCCCTGTTAGAGAGGCCATCAAGGATATTATGGAGGAGGAGGCAGAGGTTGGAGTTCTAGATCCTCAGGTGGTTGCACATCAAATACAGGTGCAGACACTCCAAGCACAAGTGCAAGGTCTATAGGGATAGGTAGCCTATTTAACTATTGAACGTGATATGGAAGTTATCAAATCATAGAGGGTTGATCATCAATCACTTAGTTTTATTGAGATAGTGAGACCCAATATTATAGGGAGCCATATGAGGGTGTGGTGCCACCATCATAGAGGGAACCCAACTATACATAGAGCAAGAGTCAAATTTTATCACACTCTCATAGATCAACTAGTAGTGGAGGGGTATCAAGACCTAGGAGGTCATCGTATCCACAACCTCAGCCACACGTAGATCAGGAGCAGATTGGGCCATCCAAATCAAGACCGAGGTAGGACATGCCATCCCCCATAGAGGATAGGGGCATCTTGGGATATTCTAATGTATTTTTTATTCTATACATATGTATATTTTGATTGAGCTTGTGAGCTCCATTTTTAATAGACATATCGATTTTGTACTATGACACATTTTGATATTTTATGAGATGGATCATTTTTGGCAAGGACTACATGATGTGTATTTGTTCTATATGATGTTATCTATGTTATGCATTATCTTTCTATCTGATGGTTCCCATATGATGTGCATTATGGATTTATAATGTATACTTATGCTTATGTATGGATGGATGCACATGATATTGATTTATGCTCATATGTATGACATGATGTATGGATATCTAATGCTTATGATCTATGATCTATGATGGGGTTAATATGCTTGTATGATATATATGCAGGATGATACTATATTCCCATGACATGTTATGCCATGTTTTATATGATGTTATGTGGATGATCATTCTAAAAAGGTAATGCATTGTTATCTTCTTATTTTTTGTATTTTTATGTAGTATGAATGATTTATTATGCATATGACGATGATGTTCTAACATGATTATGGATGCAAGATGATGTGACATGCATTTTTTTTTGTGTTTCATAACATGCCATTGAGATGATTATAGGGACTAACAGAATAAATGTTAGCGAGAAGAAATAGTTAGTAAGGAGTGAAGAAAGATTAGATAGATCATCCATCCAAATCAAGACTAATGTAACATTGATATATTTGAGCTTTCATTAGTGCATGTTTTATCATCGTAGAGTGTTTTATTTTGTGACAAGCAAATGTATGCACACCAAAGTATGAATTATGATGTCAACATTTGTTTTTGTTTGCCTAAATATGTTGATATATGGACAAGTGGATATATTTACACCAATTTGAGACAAATCTTGGTGAAATTAGAATCTATTATCAAGATTCAGACACAAAAAACAAGGAGTGCCTAGATTCATACTAGTAACAATAGGACCTTGTTGAAATATGTAAGGAAGTAGCCATAGAGCATGTTGATCCTGATGCAAGAAAGTGTTAGCTGACCTTTAACTTGCATAGGATGTTTTGATTATGCCAAATGGAACCCCAATCACACACAAGGAACTTAGTTTCCCTAGTCATATTATCAAGACAAACCACAAATAGAAATCAACAAAAAAAAACATCATGATCCATCATCGTTGCTCTAATCACCTATGGATATCCTCGAGTAGCATATGAACATGACATAAGATAAAATAGATAAAAAGATAAGAATTAATTAGACCAAATGAGTCAACAACCATTTAGATCTTCTTGTCCACTGATAATTGTTTGTTGATATGATCTGTAGATACCTAAAATTGTCCTAGCCTGCGAACTAGCATTTTAACACTAATATTCGTCTTTTCCTAATGATGAAATAATGTTCAATATTTAATTATTGTCTAAAATCATATTTCCACTATTAATTAAATGACTTTATGTTATTCAATTAATTTTCTTGATTAAATAAATAAATCATATTTATTTAATTATATCTTTAATTATTATTCCTCTTGATTAATTAAATAAACACAAATTATTTAATTATGTCTCTAACATACCTTATTCATCTAAATTAACTAACTTATTATCATTAATTATTTAATTAAGCTACTTTTCTTTCTCCAAATTTGAATAATTAAATAAATTATTCAATTTCCCCAAAATCACTCAACATAGTCAATTAATAAATATGCCTTTATTTATTGAAGTCAAATACAACTTGCACATTCCTCTCAAATATTAATTAATTAATACATCCTCACATATCCTGATTGAATAAATTGTTCCCACTGATTTCTCAATCTATTTCCCAATCCCACTAATGTCTCTAATCCCACAAAACACTCAAACTAACTTCTTCAATCCCACTAATCATTCAATCTAATCCCACTAATTATCTAATTAAATCCCTTAATTAGATCAATTAGAGGAGTTAACTGATCAATCTATTTCCTCTCAAGGGTTCTCAATAGTTGATCATGATCTTTAATTGTAGAATCCTGATCATTCATCTAAAACTTGAAAATCTATAAAACAACCTCCATCCTTCTCATAAATGATCAAAATAATCTGGAGAATTTATGAAGAGGTCATGTCAAATTCACTATTGAAGCACATTGAGTAAACACTTGCATTCTAGATCACCATTACTACTACCTTTTAAGATTTTTCAAACATGGAGGCTTCATATTGATCAAGCAATCCAACATTTGTTATCAATATGAATACATTCTGACATGGGATGGTAAAATTGTAGTCTTTAAATTCATTTATGTTCTCATTTCTGCTAAAATTTCTTGTTGAATTCATCGCTAAATACAATCATTTCATGAGTCAGTTGGGTTTTATCTTGTTTTGATTTCATTCATTGGTTTTCATTGCTATATTCTATTGATCCATTTCCGTCTTACACAGATTCCAAAGATTGTGTCTGATTTAAGGAGTGAAACATCTCATATAAGATGCATAGTTTGGTTATGATAATGTAACAATATAGAAGACAAATATTTTTTGATAAAGAGGTAACATTGATAGATACGTAGACAATTGATCAACTAGGTTGAAGGCTAGTTTGGTAGTTTTTTCATTCCATGATTTATTAAGCTTAGTTTTTGTAAGATGTCCCATTTGTGTCTAACCAACATGTCAATCTTGACAAGGAATAGTTTTATTATGGAATATGGATTTTGGATAGTTTATTGTGATAGTATCCTTGAATACCATGTCAAAGATCCTTCTAAAAATCTAGGTCGAGGATTACCCTCAGTCAGGTATAGTACTCATTATTGTGGAAGAGATGGCTATGGAAAGCAGTTGACGCTAAATTTCAATCATTCTCAAGCCATGAGAGGGGTGAGAAAGTTCATTATGAAAGAGCCTATGCTTAGTTTATTATGAATAGAATATGATATAATAGTGATAGATGGAAGAGTGAAGACCAACTACACATGAGGCCTATTTTCCAAGTTTTCACCATGGAACTTATCCAAAGCACCATCAAAATGGTTTTCACTATTGGATGGATTATTTCTCTTTACTTTTTCCTTTTTTGTTTTTCTATTTTTTTTTAAAAAAATTTCTTGAATTTGAGACTCTTTGAAATTCATGTATAGTAATTATAATGGTGCATGCTACTAATAGGATCAAGTAGTGGTTCGCCTTCTGAAGTAGCAAGTTGATAGGCGTCATACCCATATGTTGTAGTAATGATGTAAGGAGCCAACTAGATAGGTTCAAACTTTCTTGGTTTTTCTCACTCTAGTTGATTCTTCTGATTCTCCTTCAGGACCAAGTCACCAATGTCAAAATGTCAAACTTTGAACCTTTTTTTATAGCTACATCGGAGATGATTTTGATATGATTGTAGATGGACCAATGCAGTTTGTATTCTTTCATCTAATATCTCTAGCTTATGTAATCTGGAAATTTGATAGTCTTCATCATCAATGAGTTGTTGTATAGATACTCTCAATGATGGTAATTGAGCCTCGATAAGAAGGATTTATTCAAAACCAAAGATGAGGGAATAGGGTGTAGCACATGTAGGAGTACAAATTATAGTATGATAAGCCAATAAGGTTGGATTCAGCTAAACAAGTCAGTCTCGTCCAACATCATTGATAATATTTTTAAGGATTTTTATGATGGTTTTATTTGATGCCTCTGCTTGAATGTTGCCCTAGGGATAATACAGAGTGTCAAAGTGCTATTGAATATGTTATTTCTCACATAATTCTTGGACATCCTGGTTTTTGAAGGGACGACTATTATCTATGAGTATAGATAAGGGAACAACATACTAACATATGATTTAGTTCAAGATAAATTTCACGATTTTCTTATTGGTGATGTATGTCATAGGAATGGCTTCAATTTATTTCATAAAGTATTCAATTATAGTAATGATTAATTTATGGGAATTGATAGATGTAGGTTGTATCTCTTTGACAAGGTCAAGTCCCCATTGAGAGAAGGACCATGGTGATGTAATCAAGTGCAGTTCCTATGTTGATGCATGTATGAGATCTCCATGTATCTAGCATTGTCAACATTTCTTAACAAAGTGATAGGCATCATGTTCCATGGTTGGCCAATAGTATCCCATCCTCATGATTTCTTAGCTAGGATAGGACCACTAGATTTATCTCCACATATACCATCATGTACCTCGTGTAAAGTCATTTTCACTTCTTCCACATCGAGACATCTAATTAGAGTACTATCTAAAATATGACAATATAAGGTATCAGCGATGATAATATATTTAGAGGCTTGTTGGGTAAATTTTTTTCATTGATTATTGGAAAATTCAAGAGGAAGGATCTGCTCATGTAGATAATTGTATGTCATTGTACCAAGGTGAATCGGGACCAACAATTTCGCACACGATCTTAGATTCGGGGGCATTGAATGTAGGGATCAAAATTTGTTCCACCAAGAACTTGCACTAATGCACATTATTAGGTATATCCAATAGAGATCCTATAGTAGCCATTGCATTAGCTACTTTATTTTGAACCCATGGAATTTTATCAAATTTTATTTCACCAAAGTATTCTTTAAAGGTGTCCACCATCTTCTTGTAAGGCACAAGTTTGCCATCTTTTGTTTCATATTCATCATTGGCCTATCAGATAACCAATTATGAATCACCATAGACATGTAGGTGCTTGATTTTCCTTTTTATAGCTTCCCTAAGACCTATTAGCAAAGCTTCATATTCAAAAACATTATTCGACATGAGAATGCTATCCTATAAGACTTAGGGATTGTATCCCCTTGTAGTTTTATGAAGAGAACTCCTACTTCCAAAACATGGTGGGTGTAGGATCCATCAAAGTATAACTTTCATGTTGTAGAGTTATCTATTGTGAAAATTGCTTCATCTAGGAATTTTGATACAAGAGGTTGAAATGCTAGTGTTAGAGCATCTGCTAGTTGATCAACAATAACCCATCCCTTGATTGCCTTTTTCTCAACAAACTCAATATCAAACTCACTGAGGAGCATCACCCATTTTTCTAGTCTACCTGTTAGAGTTGCTTTACTAAGCAGGTACTTTAGAGGATCAATATTCGCTATGAGCTTTGTCTATAGATTTAACATGTAGTGTCAAAGTTTTGTGTGGAAAAAATGATAGAAAGACATGCACACTTGATAGGAGTATAGTTGAGCCCGTACCCCACCAGTGTATGACTAATGTAGTATATCACTCTTTATTTACCATTTTCATCATTTCGTGTTAATAAAGCTCCTAATGTTGATGACATAGTTGATACATACATGATAAGAAATTTGCAATCAATAGGTGACATCAATATTGGTGGTGACAATAGGCAATCCTTGATTTTTTGAAAGGCTTGTTGATAGTTATCAATCCATTTGAATGGAATGTCCTTATAAAGCAAGTATTGGAAGGAATGGAACTCATTTGCAAGTTGTGCAATGAACCTGCAGATAGACTACAGTTTGCCTTGTAGACTTCTAAGTTGTGTTAGATTGGATGGTGGTGGCATATCAATGATGGCTTTAACCTTTGCAAGATCAACCTCTATGCATTTGTGAGAAAAAATGTATCCCATGAGCTTCTTGGAAGCTACCCCAAAGATTACTTTTTCAGATTCAATATGAGCTTGTACAGTTCCAACTTGGTGAATATCTTATCCAGCACAACCAAATGATAATCTCTTGTGAGATATTTTTCTAGTAAATCATCAACATAATCCTCCATCAACATGTGTATCATATCATGGAATATCATAGTCATCGCCCTTTGATAGGTCACTCCTACATTTTTCAAACCAACGGGCATTATGTTCTAGCAATAGGTACCCCATGGACAAGTGAGTGTTGTCTTGTGTTGATCTTCAGGTATAATTTTAATATAATTGTAACCAAAGAATTTTTCCATCAGTGATAGCATCTCATACTGAACAGTAATATCTACCATCATGTCAATGTTCGGTAGGGGGACATAATATTTTGTGCACACTTTGTTCAGGTCCTTGAAGCCTGTGCATATGTGGATGCCTATTGTGGGTTTAGTAACCAGTATAATATTTGAGATCCATTCCACATAGTCTATCGGTCTAATGAAACCAATGTCCAACAATTTATTTAGTTTAGCCTTGACCAATAAGGTGATCTTTGGGTGCATCTTCCTTAGCTTCTAGTTGAAAGGTATGGAATTCAACAGGAGAGGCAAGTGATGAAGGACTAACTTTGGGTCTAGTTTGGGAATTTCTACATAAGACCATGCAAAGTTGATTTGTTGCTCAAAGAAGAAATTGGTGAAAGTTGGAATTTTTGTCTTTGTCAACGATGTTACAAAGTGTATAAACTTAGGATTCTCATCTATACTAATATTTATGTCTTCTGAAATTTTCTACCAACAATGGAGATTCCTCTTGACTTATCAGGAGAATATCCATCTTTCCATCCTTATGTGCCTCAGAGATTTTTTTACCTTTGGATACGACCTTTATCTTTTATTTTTTTGTGTCTAGATGCATCTTTTGGTTTTCACCTAAAGACTTCATCTATTTTTCTTTTTCAATTTTGTGACTAGAAAGAGGGGTAGATTCCCCAAAGTATGTAGTAGTGTCAAGTTCAATAGTGAATCCATTCTTATGATCCCCTCGAGGTATTCCTCTCAAATTCCCATGAACTCAATGATTGCTTCATCATTTTTGAATATATCTAAGCTCGGTGGACCTTGTTGGTCCCAATATATTAATTCTGGATGTACTAGGGGCATATTGCCATTGATAGTGGAAAATCTCAAGTATGAGTTAGAAATGGTACAGATTGAGGAATTGTTGGGGTCCCAAAAGGTATCTATCTAGGCTTGGCCATCAGTAGTATGATCGATAAGGGAATCAGTTTCAACACTATCCCTAGAATTCTCGACAGCTTAAATAATGTTAGTGTCTTTCTTTTAAGGTACCTTAGTACGAGGAGCATGCACTTTTAATGGTTTATACCCAAGTCCCTTTTTTCAATCATTTTCTCATCAATATAGGCTTAGTCATTTCATGTTTTTGTGCTCCCAGGCCATGGTGACCATTATAGCCTTTTTGCTTTATGATATTGAATACTTTTCCATATTTTTTAATAGGCAACTAGACATGTGTTTCTTCCTTTTCATCTCTATAAATCCATTTAGAGAGGTCTTTATCAATGGATTATTTTCCTAGTTCACCCCACTTGGTGAAAGTGTTAAGAGGGTGGTACTAAATGGTTACCTTAAGATATTTTTTGATATAGTTTGGCTTACCATAATGTGTATGTGCAACTAGTAACTTACCCATGCAAACAAGTTTTCAATGTTATACTCCCCACATTTGTCATCGTGGACCTAGACCTTGATTTTAGGGAATAATTTAGGTAAAGCCAAAGCTTTCGATAAGGATGTAGGGTCAATATAATGGGATGAGGTGGAAGGTGAGGCTTCATTTTTTATAGGCACTTGATACTCAAGAGTCCCCTTCAGGTTACTATAGTACTAGAAAGCATTGGGATCACTGGAAATGGTAATCTTAGTTTTGTTATAGGAAAATTTCAAGCACTAGTGGTAAGTTAAAGGAATGACCTTCATGGTAAGAATCCATGGGCATTTAAGGAGAAGATTATAAGGAAGGTCCAGGTCCAAGACCTAAAACACCATATCTTGAACATCAAGACCCCAGTTTTATTAAAAGCATGATAACGCCCTTTGAAGAGCACTCTACGTCATTGTATGCTCTTATTATGATCCTTTTTGACTCATTTATACAGGCTTCGAAGAATCCCATACTAGTAACTAGTTTTAGTGTACAAATGTTCAGTCCTACTCCACCATCTATTAGAACTTGTTAGATTTTATGTTTGTTGATATATACCCCAAGATGTAAAGGTTTGTTGTGATTAGGCTTTTGTGAAATACAATCATGTTCTGTGAAAGTGACATGGTGAGTGGTACCTAGGAACCCTACCATGACCTGAAATTGATTTATGTTTAGGTCCATGGGAACTGAATAATCTTATAATTCTTTATCTAAGATTGCCTTATGCTCTGGGGATATTCATAGCAATTCAAGAATTGACATCTGAGCAGGGGTTTTCCCTAGATGATCCAATAAGTTGTATTCATGTGTTAGTTACGATCTAGAAGGGGCTCCTTGCAGAGTCACTTTCGATCGATGGGTGGTAACCACACATTCAAGATTGTTATTCTTTATGGTACTAATGGATATATTATTATCAGATGGTTATATACTATTAACCGTGTACTTGTAAGCAACACTGGTGTAATTGGATTGGTTATTACCATTCATTCCAAAAGTGGAGGCTTTCCTCGATCCATAATTCTATAAAGGATATTTAAAGATTGTGTGATTTGTGTTCAAGGGTCTTGGTTGGTTGTCAATATGTATGTCTCCTTGCTTTATATGATCTTGGATAATTTTTTTCAATTTAAAGCAAGAGGAGGTTTTATGTGATACTCATAAAAGTCATTGTCATTCCACCAAGATGGTTTAAATGGTCCTAGTTTGTAATGTCTTATCTATGGTAGTTGGATGACATTACTTTGTAGAAATTTCTTTAAAATTGACTCAATAGGTTCAACTAAGGGCATGTATTTTTGTCGCAATTGGCACTACAAAAAATCCCTATGATTTGCTCCATTTTTTGCTTCCACCCATTGTTTTAATGTATTTTTTGGCATTTTTTTGAAAACATTGGCGCTATTTATTGGGATGGCACAATTTTTGGCATTTATTGCACTAACCAGTACAATTCGACGCTAATTTAGGCACTAATTAGCACCTAAAGTAACTTCATATTTAGCGTCGATATTAGCTTTGAGTGTAGCGATGCCTTGATCTCCACCTTTAGCTTCGAGTTTAGCATCGTGTTTAGCTATGACTTTAGATTCAAGTTTAGCTTCGGGTTTAGCTTTGGGTTTAGCACTGAATTAGACACCCCTATGTCGAAGAGACTTATTTATATGTCTCATCAATGATGTAAAACAGTGAAATTTCAACAAGATACAGGCATATCAAGGATAGAATCACTTATGTCACATCGACAAGGTATATCTACAAGTGTTCGAAGAAACAAAACTCTTGGATATAACGAAGTAATGTCGATGAGACATTGAGATATCGGTAAGATAGATAACATTGTATCATCGACGCTCTTCAAGTAATGGTGAAAAGCATAGACTGCTATACCGTCGGGAAGGTGAGCAACATATGTGGTAGAGCAGTGTTCACCGCAACCCCATAGCAAGAAGCCTTGAGCAAGGTGATAGTGCGGTAAACAATAGAAGGGAAGGGAAAAACATTGCTATACCATAGTGATAATCACAAGTCTCCCCGACATGGCAGAGTTACATCAATATTTAAAGAAATATCACCGAAGTAAAATATCGATGAGACAGTGGCATATCGGCAAGAGATATTAACTTGTCTCATCGACACTGACAACCAACATCAGAGGAACATAAGATCTAATGTCGATGAGAAATTGAGATATCGGTAAGACAAATAAGATTGTCTCATTGACACTCTTCAAGTAATGATCAAAAACATACACCGCTATATCGTCAGGAAGGTGAGCAACATATGCAGTAGAGCGGTATACACCACAACCCCACAGCAAGAAGCCTTGAGCAAGGCGGTAGTGTGGTAAACAACAAAAGGGAATGGAAAAACACCGCCATACCACATTGGGTATAATAAGAGACGACGATAGTATGGTAATCATGGCATCATTAAATTTACATCACTAAATGTAGAAAATCACATCAGTTGCCAAAATTAAATGCTATTAAATTATTAAGAGTTGCCAAAACTAATATGACTGAATACCGTGCCATCCAAAGAGAAGAGAGTTTTCCCAATATCACACTCAATTGCAGTGCACTAACATGGAAGGAGATAAATTTATGAGAAGAAGAAGTCCTACAAGTGTGAAATAATCGGGTAAGTGCACGAAAAATCTTTGAAAGAGCTCTATTAATATAAAAAATCTTTCAAGGTTTTATCATCTAAAGCCATAGTAGAGAAAATTGAAACATGTCTCCTAAAAGAAAATGATCAGAAGTAAAATAAATTTGGCCTAAAATTAAAGATGAAGAACCTAAAGTAAAGAAGAAAGCACTCCATCCTAAAACAAAACAATCAAAAGTAAAAGAAAGTCAGCCTAAAATTAAAGATGAAGAACCTAAAGTAAAGAAGAGACCACTCCATCAGTCCATATTAGATATACTTCCAGGGTCTACTAAAGAGGGTAATAAGAATTTTCTCATGGACAACGCACAAATTTGTAGGGATGCCCTCATTTTCAAATCTGGATGGGACCTATTTTGGTATTTTTACAGTAAGAGAAATGAGAAGATTCCAATGTCAAACGCTTGGATGTTGCATATAGCAAGGTTGATTGTACCAAAAGTGTTTGTTGATGTAGAATTTATCAAACTACTAGCCAAACAGTATCACTTAGCTACCAAAATAGTAAGGTTTCCAATTGACACAGTATTGGTAGAAGTAACCAGAAAAGCCATCATTGAGTGTTTTGGCTTAAACAAGCAGGCTCTGACCAAGATAAACCTACAGAAAAGCGAGGAGGATTATTCTAGGTTAAAAAGACTTATAAAAGTGATGAGGTACCCCTATATATGAAAAGAGGCATTGGTAACAAAACATTCCCCATATCTACTACCACTTCTAAACCATTTAATGTGACAATTTTTTAGTATTACTTTGTGAATACATATTTAGCTCTTTGTCAAGTGTTGGGGATAGATGCTCAAGATAAAATTCCAATAGGCCTAATGATGATGGCCATGAGAATTCAAAACCCTGAAACTAATATTGAATATGACTTTACTTCATACCTTGAGAAGGTGTTAGATGATGAATTCTCCCAAGTTATAGAGGATAAAGCATTGATTACATTTAGACACTATTCCCTACTATTTCATCTGATATTGTACCAGAATAGGAACCATTGGGATAAAAGAATGTACTTGGCTATAGTAGATGGGAAAGGGAATCCCACACCTGTCCAGAAATGGTGCTATATTTGGGACAGTCAGTGCAATAATTCAAGCTTTGTTGTATTCTATGAAGACTTTGTACCCAAAATCCTTCGAGTTCTTGGGTATGCAATACCAAGATTGTCAACCAAAATGTTGCAACTAGTGAGACCTTTGGATTTAAGACTAGAACAGGGTCATACACATAATTTTGGAGATTGGTTCTTCCTTCCGAAAGTTACAATAATAAGAGTTTATGGATGCCCTATTGCTCCACACATACTGCCAAAATTTGTGCCCCTCAAATTAGAATTTCTTGAATTTATGTTGAAAATGATGTGGATGGAGAAAGATGTAATGCACAAGCAAAAGAAAGGAACTTTCCTACCAAACCAAACCAAGTGTGAAGATTGGACTGTAGGCTCAGACACACTAGAGGAGTTACAGTATTATTTGAAGATAAGATATGCATTGAAATTTGGAAAAGAAAGAGCCTTTGACCCTAAAATCATATGAACAACATAAGGCACAATATTACCAAAATGGCAGTGCCACACCAAGTGTATTTTGAAGAAGATGTCATAAGGAACTACATTACTTATAACGATATATTTAGTAGAAGGAAAAAATGGGAATATATGAAGAAGCTTGAAGAAAGGACGAAGCAGAGGTCGGAGGATTTCCTAGGATACTTTGTTGAGGAGGAATCCATCAGGAGGATAGAATTGATAATTGGTAGATTTGAAGACTTGTATAGAAAGAAGGAAGCATATCTCGAAGAACATGATGGTGGTACAACTGTAGAGCATAACCTAGGTGAAGTGGTGCAGGAGCACCCATAGGTTGCCATAGGTTGTTTAGGAGGTTGTCTAGGACAACTAAGAAATCTAATTTATTTCATTTGTGTGTGAGCCTTAGTGGAATTTTTGTTTTGATTTGATCAGATGAAGGTCATGTTGACCACTGAGTAGGTGTCTTAGGGTTTTAGCTCAAAATGAGGTTTAGGACTTTTAGGACTTTTGCAAATTTTTGAAATGTTGCTCAATTGGAGCTACAAAAGACCAAGAAGAGCCCAAGGGAGAGGATAACTGATTTGGTGACCCTATTTATGGCATGCCTCAGCATTGGAGTCAGGTTGGAAGCATTTTCATATTGTTAAAGTTTTTGAAATCAAGGAAAGCTTATGTGGAATCTATTTTGAAATTTCTGGTTTTTGCATTGAAGTGATGTCTTAATGGATTGCTTTTGGCACTATAATTCATGTATGATGTAGGGTAGTTGATCTTTGAATTTTGTGTGATAGTAGATAGCTTGTTAGTTTAGTTTTAAGCATTGTTTGTAAATATTTCCTATTCTACACTGTTGCTGGTCTGAACCAGATAGTTTGTAAAGAATGGAGGGTTAGTTCACTTTCCCACCGTACAAATTGTATGGCCCTTTGGGATTAGTGACTAGACTCCATGGGTGTACATATAGTATGGGTTAGAACCTTTGAAAACATAGGAGCTACTGTGGAAGTCTTGTCCTAGGCGAGCCAGAGAAGAGTTCGAGTTTCTTTCTCCTTAGATAGCTTGTTAGTTTAGTTTTAAGCATTGTTTGTAAATATTTCCTATTCTACACTGTTGCTGGTCTGAACCAGATAGTTTGTAAAGAATGGAGGGTTAGTTCACTTTCCCACCGTACAAATTGTATGGCCCTTTGGGATTAGTGACTAGACTCCATGGGTGTACATATAGTATGGGTTAGAACCTTTGAAAACATAGGAGCTACTGTGGAAGTCTTGTCCTAGGCGAGCCAGAGAAGAGTTCGGCTAGGAAAGACCATAGTGCAGACAACTTGATTTGCAGGGGTGTTAATTTTCTGACAAAATACCTTTTGGAGAAGGAAGGTATTAGTCTTACCAAGACATGGTAAGGAGAAAGAAACTCTATCAATCCATCTGGTGAGGGAAAATCTTAGCAAGTTGCAGAGAAGCCAAGAAAGGGCTTAAAAGGCCTAGTTTTGCTCATTTTCAGGTTAGGGCTTTGTACGGTCAGTTGAGACCCAAGAACCCAAAAATCCTTGAGAGGTGGGAATATGAACCAGGAATCCCAAGAAAATATTGGGGTGTTATTTGGAAATACTTTGGGAAAAACCCTGATTTCTTGGAGAAGGAGACCTAATAGGGCTAATAGGGCTAGTAGCCTTCTAGGCCAAATAGAGGGGTTTGGTGAAAGCAACCTGCAGATGGAGCTATGTGGACCCCTAATACCCTTAGTGGGATAGATTTAATTATTTGGAAGAATCTCCACACCTCTATAAATCCATTTCAAGAAATTGGAGGTTAGTAGCCTTTAGGGTGGTTTAAGGGCTAAGGGCTAGTGCTACAAGATTGCACCAAGTTTTGACTTGGAAGGAGGAACTTTATTGATAGTTGGGTTGGCAAGGAGAACCAGGGGATCCTAAGAAAGAAGAGGTCCTATAGGTTGCAAGTGGTGGAGTAAGACACCCTAGAGGTCTTCCAAGCAAGACCTAGAGCATGAATCAGTGATTGATTCATCCAACCTCCCTATCATGAAGCCTTTGAGCCTCCCATGGACCAGTTACCTCCCAAAAGACAAAAGATAGGAAGCATTGAATAATTAGTACCTTATGAGGATACTGAAGAGGTGGGCGATACTGAGGAAGTGGCTACAATACTATAGTCATTGATAGGTGATATTGAAGTTGATCAGCCCATCCTTGAGACCAGTGCCCATAAACATGAGGAAAGGATGGGTGATGTAGAAAAAACAAGTACAAAGGTACATGAAGATGAAAGGGAAATTACAGCGAGGAGATTCATAGAAGATGATGAATTCATTAAGACTCGTGAGTTTAAGGATTTTTGGATGAAGATGAAGATAAAATAATTTCAAGAGAGGATGGAATCAACTGAAGCAAGAATTGAATAATTAGAGAAAAATGAAATGGTACCACAGACTTTCCAGGAATTAAGAGTTGACAACATTGACATTAGCCCCCAAAAGGCTAGAGAAATGGTCTTGAAGAGCAATATGCTTGTTTTCCTTGGCTTGGAATTAAAGAAATTTTTTATGCTTGATCAAGTGCATGCTCAAGAAGATCCAATGCTAGTTGCATAATTTGACTCTGATGAAGGTGTGAGTGGAACTGGGTATAACCCAAAGATTGAAAACCTCGCCATATGGATCAAACAAAAAAATACACAGAAGCGAAAATTATTGGATGTAATTCAAGGGATGAAAGGGGCAGTGATGGTAAGAATAATACAAGATACCACCCCTTTGGAGGCAGCCACAATTACCATGCATTCGACCATGTTCACTCGAGCAACTGTTAAGGGATTAGAAGACAGGATGAAGGAGTATGAAAAGGAACAAAGGTTCCTAAATGATGAAGTTAATAAAATATTCATGGAGAATGTCAAATTGAAAGAAAAATTAAGAGGAGCAGGACCCTCACAAAGCAAGGAGATGGTGTTATACAAGCCTCCTATTGCTCCAATGGATATTGTGAAGAACATTTTTGCAGAATAGGTAAAAACTCCAGAGAAGGAAGTGGATGATGTAAAGAAGGCCAACAATCAAACCCAGGATGAAGTGAAAAGATGAATTTATGAATTTATGGAAAATATTCTTGAGCACAAGATAAAATCAGTTATGGATAAACTGGAGAATGTGCATGATATTTATAAAACACTTCAGCAGGTAATGGATCAAATAAAGACAC
This sequence comes from Sequoiadendron giganteum, assembly GCA_007115665.2. Taxonomy (NCBI): domain Eukaryota; kingdom Viridiplantae; phylum Streptophyta; class Pinopsida; order Cupressales; family Cupressaceae; genus Sequoiadendron; species Sequoiadendron giganteum. The sequence goes on from CM021104.1 coordinate 365,159,769, forward strand.
ATATGCTTGTATTAGATCCTTTGTTCAAAAGGTGGCAGCCTATTCACCACACTTTGGCTAAGTTATGCAAATTTCTACAAAGAATTCATGATGCACCCACAACATTAAAGCCAACTGAACAAACTGTGAAGATGATTACTGATGAATTTCAGTATGTACAAGGGTTTGATAAAAAGATTGTAACATGAATGGATTTATTCCATACCTAGAAATAGTGGTATATACCTGAAATTATGAGAGATAGTGATCAGTTGAAGGACTTGGATAAGTGGAAGAAAGAATTCAGTCGGGTTGTTCATAAGTGTGTTACTCATGTACAGGAGGATGATGATACCAATCTTCCCAGGCTAAATCAGATCATGGATGGGTTGATTGTTCTTGATGTGGGATACCTAAATTTTGTCGATGATACAAATGCATTACTAGATAGTCGATGGAAAACTCATCTTGCAAACATCAAAAAGATCCAGGAATATAAGTGGCCATCAGATTTTATGGTGTATCAATGGAAGGAAAATTATTTGGTTTTAGAAGAATAGGACACTAAGGTGAGAGAATTTGGACATTCATCATGGAGAGGAAGACTTTTCCAGATCAATGATCACGGGTCGTCAACGTTGAATAATGGCACCATATGTCAAAATGTCTTAAGTCTTGTTATTTCCTTAATTATGCTAATTAAATAGTTGTTGGTTTCAAAAGAATAGGACACTGAGGCGAGAGCATTTGGACATTAATCATAGAGAGGAAGACTTTTCCAGATCAATGATCATGAGTCTTCTAAGTTGAATAATGGAACCATATGTCAAAATTCTTAAGTCTTGTTATTTCCTTAATTATGCTAATTAAATAGTTGTTAGTAAAAGAACTAGTTATAAAAGGTCGTTTCTTTTTGTAAAAGTCTTGTAGCTTGTTGCTTCCTATATAAATAGGAAACCAAGGCCTAGTTTTAAATTATCATCATCATATATCGTTTCCATTTTGAAGACTTTGATTATTAATATATATCAATTGAAGCAATATAATGGAGAATATCTTATTATCAGAGAATCTCCATGACTGTGTTATCATTATGTATTTTTATTATGTTTTCCATACTTATTTCTTCTTATATTTGAATGAATATCAGTTATTGAGCCTCAATACTATGCTTATGTGAATGAATATGCTAATATAATAAAGCATTTAATGTGGATGTTGGTAGAGTTGCTAATTTTTTTGAAATTTTGAGCTTATTTTTCCTTGTTACATGTTCAACATAAAAATGGAAACTATTTAAAAATAATAAAGCTAACAAAGTTGCTTATTTAAATAATTGTGAGTTACATGCAATAATATTTTATTAACTTTTGTGTCTTCATGAACATATGTTGATATAAAATGAATGGAAGAAGCATCCAAGTAATCCTAATTTTTTTGCCAACAATTCATACCAAAGATTGAACAATTTAAGGATATTGCAATAGGTAATTAAGGATATGATGATGATGATATATTCTTGTACTTGTATATTCTATGAAACATTCCTTATTTTCTATGAAATAGTGTATATATTCTTGTACTTATAAATATTCTTTTACTATTATGTCTATTAAATAAAATAGAGTTTGAATAAAAAATGCTTCACCCTTTTTATAAGTGAGTATGTGAATTATTGTTTAAGGAAAAATATTACAATTTTTACATTTTCAGTTTACTAGTTTCAAAGCTTCATTTTCTATGTATATAAAAGTGTATGTGCTCTTTATCTCTAATGACATAAAACAGTAATATCATCATAATCAGGGTTTTCAATTTCAACACCATCATTTTCCACACTTTTCATATCATGTTCACTTTTAAGTACAATCATCAAAATTTTATTTTTATTTCTTGTCCCAGTTAATCTTGATTCCTTTCAGCACAACACAGTAGGTTGCATGTTAAATTTCAAACATTTTCTTTGCATTTTTTTGTATATATAATTTTCTCAGTGCATTATTATGTAACAACAATTTCACTTCTGAGATATACAATAAAAACAAATGAAAGCACATGTTTTCTTTGTCAAGGGAAATGTATGGTGAATACCCTATGTCTTTTAGATAAGTGTGCAAGTGAAATAAGACATAACTGATTGAATATGATTTTCTACTGTAAAAATATTTTTTTATGTGCTTTTTAATTTTTGCATGTGGATTACCCTCAGAAAGAGACTTCTTATCTTTTCTTAAATTAAGCCTTTACATTTCATATCTATGAAAGGAGCTTACTGCTTGACAACAGGTTCATGAACTTCATACAAATTAAGATTGGTGTAGAAGGCCATCCGTGCAAATGTTGTTTGGTCTAGAATTATAATGGAAAATAAAAAAGCTTGCTAGGAGAATAAAATAGGTTTTCAATTGTCCAAGTACAACATAATATTACTGAAGCATTTCAAAGTTTAGGCCATAAGAATCATCCTTTTTTAAACATGGATTGAAAACAATTCTAAAATTTTAGAAGTCTTGGTCATTAACATTATTGTCTGCTACAATGTCATCCATTGTCAATGTTCATATGTTCTTTCAAGTATTTAATATTATCATCATCCTCATCTTGACCTGCATCATCTTCATCATCATTGAAATTTGACTATAGACTATCTATATTGTTACCAGATGTATTTGGATCATCATTTTCTATACCATCCATATTGTTGTCTTCCATAACATAATCTAACTCTGGATTGTTGTCTTCTTGTTCCTGAACATAACCATCTTCAACATCATCATGGATGTCAATTTCTTCGATGTTCTCTAATCCCTCTCTCTCATTTTTTTGGCCATCATTGTTTTGCTCAGTATCCACTAATGCATCATCAAATACATGCCTTAATCTTGGATCATAATGTATGACAAATATCCATTTCGATTCCAAAATATCTTCATTGAAAAATACCTGCACATGAATGACATACATATATTAGATATTATATAAATTGTATGAACATATATACATCAATTGAATAATGGAACATTATTTTATAGACTACCTTTTTTATACAATAATTGCTATAGAACACAATTTTGAAAACATAGTTTATAAAACATCATTCCACACTCATTTATTATTCTTTGGTTTTCTGCCCTTAAGAACATCCTTAGGGAGACCTTGTTCTTCCCTCTTCTTTCATGTAGGAGTGCATTTTAAGAAGGGGTAATCAATCAATAACCTATCCCCAATGGTAAGGTCCATAATAGCCTCAACCATTATCAATCTATCAACCTCTCTTTCCATATCTCCATCCTTATCATTTATAACCTCAATAAATTGACAATTCAGTCTTACAGTAGGGTCCCTTCCCTTACTACTATTTATAAATCCTGCAATATTTTTGTGTGTGTATGCACGCCCATCAATATACATAAGATGACCTCTATTTATTTCTTTTCCACTTTCTAATTGGAGATTATGAGTATACATATTCGAATTTAGACCATATGCTGACATGCTAGGCTTATATTATGCTAGCCTTCTCCATTCACCATTGTAATATAATGGAACATAATATGGCATTAATATCCTAGTGGTTTGTTTTGAATTGTTTCTATGTTTGGATCCCACATGTAAATTTTGGATAATAAAGAGGCCTAGATTCACTCCATGAATATTGGAGGGTTGTATCATGTAGTTGTATCCCCAACATTGAAACACCTAGTACACTCTAGGTAGTTCTTGATCACTAGGCCAAATGCAATATAGTCGACGATCAAATGTCTCTTTGTAAATTGATCTCAAACTCAGTGGCAAGTCATCATCTCCATCACATCCATTCTCATAGGGTATGTAGTCCACCTTCCCCTTGTCTTTAAGTAAATTATGCATCTTCACACCGGTTCTTGTTATGTTACTTGTTTTCGTCAATTCCTCATCTTTCGAGCTGGTATATTGGCACATATTTTTGCTAGATGTATCATCTAATAAATGATCATTGCCCTCTAGGTTGGAAGCCGGTGATCCAAGAAACTTTAAACCAAGAAATTTATCCTGTAAGTATCCATTAAGAAAATATTAGTTATTTAGATAATATAAAACAATGTTTAAATGAAGTATACATGTTATTTATATCAAATTGGAAAATTCCTCACCATAATTCCTATTGGATTTGAATCAATTGTAGGAGGCATACTACTGAATGGAAGCTCATCATATATGTAATGTCTTTGTACAATAGCTCATTTGAATTGTTTCTTTCCACGACATACAAAACATCCACAAACAACAATTTTCTCAAAGTATTCATCCCATGTACTATAGTCTTGACCTACCTCTTCTTCAGTGCAATCATTTGTTGTGTCTGCAGTATCCATTGTCATATCCTCTTCCACCCACTGTCGTCTACATGATTTAACAGTTTTAGGTCCATGTCCATGTACATATCTTATTCTTTTGCTAGTTGAGAGCTTAGGCTCTGCATTTGCTCTAATCTCCATCTAAACTAATCAACAACATGCATTAATTCATGTCAAGATTGGATAATACATTATAAATTTCAATAATACTGTGAAAAAAGATGGACGTATCACAAAATGCCATTAGATCATTTTTTCCTAAGTTAAGTCAAAATTTGAGTACCTGATGTCTCGCTTCATCCGTTGTGTCCTCATTTGATATGACACGATCTGTTGCCATGGCCTCGTCTTGCCCCTATAATACACAACATAGTAAATAATGTTTAGTACACCAATTATATCATTTCAACGAATATGCTATCTAACACAAAACCTCACTTTAGTTATATATTTGAAATATTGATATCATGTTTTGGCTATCCTAATTTTCAAACTTTTCCCTTGATCATAGAATCACATTTAATTACCTTTCCTATGCATTTTCAACCAATAAGTGTGACCTCAGAGGCCTCATGGACAAAAAAATGACTGTATCTCCTTTATGTTGTAGCATTTTTGAATTCATAAACACCTTCCTCCTTTGGTTGAGGTTGCTTTCTCTTCTTACCTCTATTGTATCTATAGATTTTTTTGTCTCATCTATTTCCACCCACTTTTGTCTCAGTGATTTAGTACTTCTACGTTGTCCACATCCTCCCTCCATGGCCTCCTCTGTGAATAAAAATGTCACCATAGAATCTTTCATTTCACTACCGTCGAGAAGGAAAAATCAACTTGTGGGACCGCATTAAAAACCGCTCTACTGCATCGAGCTGATGAAGGAGCCGCGGGACAATGTGGTCACCACACTACCACACGCCAATGGTAGAAGACTTGCGTGACTGCAGGAGTCATCACAACATTTCCAAGAATAGAAGGAAGACTCGAGTGCCACCAAAGAAGCTTTCACCCCACTACCACAAAGAAGGATGACGCACCTTGCGGGACTGCAGTAAAAACTACTCTACTGCACCGAGCTGATGAAGGAGCCATAGGACAACGGTGGTCACAAAAACAAGGTAGGAGTTGGAATTATTTCCAACACTATGGATCCTATGATACACAACATTGAAAATAGTCACTATACAACAATGATATGCGCTAAATTAGGCGCACTTGATGCCACCTTATATGTCCCAAATAGATTACATTTATGGCCAAGAGTCAGTGCTAAAGTTGGTGTTAACTAACACAAACTAAAGTGTTGAATAATGAATCAAAATCATAAATTTAAAAATTTCCTGCGTGAAGGAAGAAATCAAATGACAAAAAAAGGGAAAAACATTGTGCAAAGGAAGAGAGCAGGGTGCTACCAACAACTGATGAGAAATTCAATTTAGTTTGTGACACGTCGCGTGAAGGAAGAGAGTAGGGCACTACTAGCAACTTATGAGAAATTAGATTTAGTTTGCGACACCTTAGGTAGGCTTACAAAAAAAAAAATCTTGGTTGAATTCATGATTATTTACCACTCTTTGTATTGCATTTGAATTTGTGATTGTTTACAGGTTCGTGGCCTAACCAATCTAGGCAACCTCTAAATTGTCCCATCATTATAAATTGTAAAACCTTTGAGAAACCAATAAAAAAATTTACCCTACCCATTTGAGCTTTGGCTCAAAATATTATAGCACGAAGTGAGGATGCCTATGTATTCTTTCCCTAACTTGGGTATCAAGGAAATAGTGAACTACTTGGAAAATTTGGGAATTGAGTTGGTCATTGCTGAGCAATTGCTGAAAATAAACGTAAAAACTGCTTGGTTTTGCCAAGTCGTGCCATAGTTAATGTTGCCATGACAAATTCATGCAAGATTGCATTATGAAAGAGTTTTCATGATAAGGTTATCAACACTAAACAAATAGAGCAAACATATTTTCCCTAGTTTATCAACACTAAGCAAACCCAATGAACATATTTTCCCACAAAACAAAACTTTCATACCACAAACTCGACGAAAACTTTCATATCTGATAGTGTGTACTTTTTTTGCCTCCATAGACTGGACAAAAATAATTTGCCCCAGGTCACCTCAAAATGTCAAGCAATGGAGGGAAGCAAGTATTGTCAGTAAACTCTGGCCATAGTGAGGTAATTCATTATCAATTTATAGATTTGTAAATGTTTCCATTGTTTCTTTGAATTTTACTTTTCTAGTTTTTTATTTCTAAATTTAAAAGAAGAAATATAATTTAAATATATATATATATATAGGGACATGAGACTGACAAAGATAAAGACGAATTGGATTCCATATATGGGGTAGAGGCAGTGAACAAATTGGTTAATGTGGACTAGACAACACCTGCCAGATACATAAAAATCAATCTGGTAATGCCCCTCAAACATTGCAAACAAATCAATTATGTTAAAGGGAATCAACTGATTCCCCAACCAATCCTGGATCTTGCAAAAGATCCAGGAGGAAATCAGTGGCAATAAACTCTAAGAATGTGGAACAGGGAGTAGAGACTCTCACTCCTGGGACACAGACTTCTTCCACCATGCCATTTTTCAATCTTGCATTGGTAGCTACAATATGAAGATAGAATACGAGGTGGTTTAAGGGAATTCCGAATGACAGATGCTGGGAAAACATTTGTGAATAGGTTGAAGGAATCATGCCTTCAATGGTTCAAAGACCATCTACATTTTCCATTCTCAAAGATACCCATGCACCTGAAAAAAGTAGTTATCCATGACATGGAGAATGAATTTGGCACAGGTTGGTCTGTAAAGAAGATAAAGCTATGAATGTCTCAAAACTACAAGAGATTTTGGTGCAACCAAACAAAGAAGATAAAAAAAATCCCTCCTAAGCTAAGGTAGAAAAAAAGGCCAATTGATGTAAGTGTGAAAGTATGGAAAGAGCTTGTAAAAGCATATGAGAAATTTTATGCACAGAGGAAGTCCGGTGAGGAGAGTACATAGGTATTTGAATTTTCTCATAAGACTATATCAAATTTATTAAACATTATTTGTGCATAGTTAAATTGAATTAGTATATGTTTCAGGACAAGGCCTCCAAGGCTAGGCTTGAGTAACTTTGTGCCATGCATCACAATGGCCAAAAAGGTTTACAGGCCTTGATCTATACATTTGTAAGTATATTTAATATGTTAAATGATACATTTTTTTATTTCCTTGGACAAAGTAAATGATTGCATATTAATTAGTTTAACTAGTCCATGTGCCATGTTTTGACAGGAGGAGAAATATGGCCACCATCCAAAGCAATTTGAAAAGAATATGTTACAAAACAAAAAGTGGAACGATTTTGTAATCTGGATGGAGAACAAGGTATCAATAGTTGAGTTTCAATAGCTTAGTTGGATATTGTTGTGTTAATATGTCAATTTTCATCTCTTGTGTTGAGTTGTTTATTGATGCATAGGATGAGTAAATAGAGCTCAAATCTTATGATTACAAGATGACCTTTTATGTGCATGAATAAATAGTAGAAGGATGTAGATGAACTCAATTCATCTGACTTTATGCCTCTTGGCAGGAATTCCTCTTGGATCCCTAATATCAGGTGCCCGATACTTCCTTGTAGCTTTTACCTTTCGTTGCTACCTTTCCTCTTCACTATTAGACTCATCTCCTTTTTCCTTATCTACATTTCTGGCTTCGTCTTCTAATTCATCCCATGTTTTACCTTCCTCCTCTTCAGAATCTTCTTCTTCTTCTTCATCCTCCTTTGACTCCACAAGAGATTCATCTTTTGAACCTTCCTCATCTGATTTTGATTCCTCTTCTACATCAGAGGGTTCATATCCTTGATCTAACTCTTTTGAATTATCAAAATCACTAGCTTCCATATTCAAAAATTCCCAACCAACATCTTCAATAAATTTATCTGGATCATTAGTAATAGTCTTCAAAATTGGTCACCAGTTCAAGTTCATTCTGCTTTCATAATACTTTATATCCATGGAGTTCAACCATTCCTTGATGCCATCAAGCAAAGATTGAGGAATGGCATACATGTGGAGTACATCCCGCTTGAATTCTTTGAAAACAATAGCCATATCAAATTCCTTTTGCCCAAGTCCTACTCTCTCAAGGTTAACAATCTCAATCTCACTAATATCGATTACTAAGAAAGGTAATTCCACCAACTCTACCAGATAGTTTACCGTAGGAACAATAAAAGCAGAGGCTTTGAAAGGAACTCCATGAAAACCAAGCTCTCCAAATGTTATATCAAACTCTACTTCAAAATATTTTAGATGAGGCTGCTCCCATAGCTCTTTTACTGGCTTGACAAATCCTTAAAACTCTGCATTGATATTATTTTTACTGTCCCTCTCTTGTTGTTCTTCCTCAATTTCATCAGGATCATACATCGACCTTCTCGCCCCTCCTAAATTTTGGACCACATCCATTACCTCCACATAAAACTAGACATCCTTGGTCTTCTTGGTTCTGATGCCATGATATGGTTATGCAAATGAAAGTGAAGCAAAGTAATCATCTCCTTCTCTATTGGTTGGAAGAATGCATGCTTAATGTTTTGATACATAATATCAGCTCTCTCTTCTGCTCTCATGGTTGAATACCAAAATTAATTATGGTGGGCCTCCAGAGTTCCAGTCATCTTTCTTTCTCTTCCACCAAATGTTTGCCTGATCCACACGTCTGCCAACCTAATTGCCTTTGTTTTTGAAAGCTAAAGTTTCTCTTGAGTCACCAGTGTGGCTCTCATTGCCCTTTCAAACTCTTTCATTGCTATAGGAAATTAGCACGTAATTGATTAACAATCTTAATCTCACTAATAGTGATTACTAAGAAAGGTAATTCCACCAACTCTACCAAATAGTTTACCGTAGGAACAATAAAAGCAGAGGTTTTGAAAGGAACTCCATGAAAACCAAGCTCTCTAAATGGTACATCAAACTTTAGTTCAAAATTTTTTAGATGAGGCTGCTCCCATAGCTCTCTTACTCACTTGACAAATCCTTGATACTCTGCATTGATTTTATTTTTCATGTTCCTCTCTTGTTGTTCTTCCTCAATTTCATCAAAATCATACATTGACCTTCTTGCCCCTCCTAAATTTTGGACCGCATCCATTTCCTCCACATAAAACTGGACATCCTTGGTCTTCTTGGTTCCCACACCATGGTATGATTATGCAAATTAAAATGAAGCAACGTAATCATATTTCTTCCTCTTCCATGAAAACCAAGCTCTCTAAATGCTACATCAAACTCTAGTTCAAAATATTTTAGATGAGGCTGCTCCCATAGCTCTCTTACTCACTTGAAAAATCCTTGAAACTCTACATTGATTTTATTTTTCTTGTCCCTCTCTTGTTGTTCTTCCTCAATTTCATCAAGATCATACATTGACCTTCTTGCCCCCTAAATTTTCGACATCTATTACCTCCACATAAAATTGGACATCCTTGATCTTCTTGGTTCCCACGCCATGATATGGTTATGCAAATGAAAATGAAGCAAAGTAATCATCTCCTTCTCTGCTAGCTGGAAGAATGCATGCTTAATGTTTTGATACATGATATCAACTCTCTCTTCTGCTCTCATGGTTGAATACCGAAATCCAGTATGGTGGGCCTCCAGAGTTCCAGTCATCTATCTTCCTCTTCCACCAAATGTTGGCCTCATCCACATGTCTACTAGCCTAATTGCCTTTGTTTTTGAAAGCTGAAGTTTCTCCTGAGTCACCAATGTAGCTCTCTCTACCTTTTCAGACTCTTTTATTGCTATAGATCATCTCTGGGATTTAATCATTTGTACCACATGGTTGATGTACTTTGAATCCTTGCATCTAAAGGAAATTTCCTTAACATAAATACTGCTAGGGAATTTCAATGTTGCCATTGTAGTTGGCATTAAAGTCGGTACCTACAACATTGAAAATTACCCTTGTATAAGAATTCCCTCCATCTTGTTAATTGTCTTGTAACACTCTTGATGGTGGCTACATGAAATCTAATTTCGATTCCTCTTCTACATCACAGGTTTCGTATCCTTGATCCGACTCTTCTGAATTATTTGAATCAAAATCACTGGCTTTCATATTTAAAAATTCCCAGCCAACATATTCAATAAATTTATTTGGATCATCAGTAATAGTCTTCAAAATTGGCCGCCAATTCAAGTTCATTATGCTTTCATAATACTTTCTATCCATGGATTTCAGCCATTCCTTGATGCCATCAAACAAATATTGAGGAATGGAATACATGCGGAGTACATCTTTCTTCCTCTTCCACCAAATGCTGGTTTGATCCACAAGTCTACCAACCTAATTGGCTTTGTTTTTGAAAGCTGAAGTTTCTCCCGACTCACTAGTATTAGCTGTAACTTTTTTGAAATTTTACTATGGTATGTGCACTTTGATACGATGTAATATGATTATGGTTGCATCTAATATGTTGTAATATTAGATATATAACAGAAAAATAAATTATTGCATGAAATAAATAATAAATTTTTATTCTAAATGTTTTTTTTGTAGAACACGGGTCTTCCAAAAGATCAAGATGAACCTCACCATGATATAGATCCACAAAATATTGGTTCTATCGGTATAGATCACATGGCGGAGGATGTTGATGATGTAGATACAAAAGACACTGAGGCCGATGATGATGATGATGAGATAGTTGGTGGTAGTAACTAGTGACATTCATGATCATATAGACTGCATCATGGATCATTGTTGATATATCATTATGATTACTCTTTTCATGGTTACTATTATATGTATCATTTTCACAACCTATAGTACTATATTATTGAGTTGTATCATATTGACATGTATCATTTTCACTATATCATTTGGACATGTATCATCTTGAATTGTATCAGTTTGAGTTACATAATTTATCAATTTTATTTATATCATTTGTACATGTATCAGTTTGAGTTACGTAATTTATCAATTTTATTTATATCATTTGTACATGTATCATTTTGACATGTTTTTTTATGTACTAGCATATTTGACTTTCACTTGTTTTAGTTATATATGATGATGATCTTATCTGTATTGACTTGTCAATTTATATATATTAAAAGTGGTCGATGATTTTTAGATGGATATTTATTATGTATGATGATTTTAATTTATTGCTCAGGATGGATGTTGTCAAATTCAATTAAATTATAGATATTTGACTCACTTGTTTTAATTATAAATGATGATCGTGTTACAATAATAGTTTAGGCGGTGATGAAAGGTAACATTAATGCTTGGCACCTTCATAACGTAATTGAACAAATCAGAGAAGTGTTAAGCTCTTTTGGTCGGTAATGACATTGAATAATAGATGTACATTTTTATCTTTACAAGCAATACAAAATTTTTGTGTTATCGACCCAATTTTTTTTTAGCTTGTTATTTAATCATATGAGTTAAATAATTAAATTACTTACTCTATAATCATATGAATTATTTAAGAGGCACAATATATTTAACTAATTAAATTGAAATAAAACATATTAAATTAATAAATGGAAGCAAAACAAGAAGCATTTTTAGAAGCAACAATGGTAGCCAAACTAGAAGCAAACCAAAAGCAATCTTGGAAGCAAAATTGAAAGCAAAACCGAAAGCAAACCTGGAAGCAAAAGCGGAAGCAAACCTACAAGAAAAATTGAAAGAAAAACTAGAAGCCAACTTGGAAGCAAAACCGAAAGCAAACATGGAAGCAAAATTGGAAGCAAAATTGGAATCAAAACTGGAAGTAAAACTGGAAGCAAAAGTTGAAGCAAAATCGAAAGCAAAACTGGAAGCAAACTCGAAAGAAAAATCAAAAGCAAAAGTGGAAGAAAAATTGGAAGCAAAACCAGAAGCAAAATTGGAAGCAAAATTGGAAGCAAAGTCGGAAGCAAAATCAAAAGTAAAAGTGGAAGCAAAATTGGAAGCAAAACTGTAAGCAAAATCGAAAGCAAAACTAGAAGCAAAAATGGGAGTAGACATAAAAGCAAAATCAAAAGTTAAATTAGGCACCAATTTCGGCCTTACTTTCGACGTTATTTCTGGTGTTGTTTTAGGCGGCTGAAGAGGCGCTAGTTCTCGATGCTAACATGGACACTGTGATTTCCTGGCATTAACTACGACGTGAAATTTGGTGCAATGATCGATGCATAAGTCAACGCCCAAGTTGACACTAAGAAGACCATGCTTGTTTACGCCAAGTTTAGCACTAGCCAAATCACCCAATTCATGGACTAAAATACACTAAAATCCGATGCTATTTTAGGCACTATTTTCCTGTTCTGTTGTAGTGTGGGTAGTCCTGGAGGACTACGTTGTGCAGTGTTTTGTACCGCATTATTTATTTGCTCATGCTTCTATGGTGGATTATTGTTGTTTGTTGTTGAAGGTCCTTTCAGACTGATCATAGGGTGAGCTTTGTTAACCAGTTTAGCATCTATTATGCCATCATTTGTCACATTTTTGTTGTGTGACCAAAATTTGTTCTTGTCATTCAAATTGTTCAAATAATTGTTGTTTTCCTTAAAAAATTGACTAGCCCTTTTCTAATAAGGGATTTATCAATAGAGAGACCTTTTCAATGACCTCCTCGAATGTGTTTGAGCAATGAATTTGTAGATGAAAAATCACCTCCTTATTAATATTTTCAATGAATATTTGTACTAGTTACTTCTTTGGTATGTGACATAGACATTTACTAGCAAGGCTTCTCCGCCTTTGTAAGAATGAAGAAAATGTTTCTCCATCCTTTTGTTTTTCTTTACACAAATTGATTATGTTTATGTCATTTGAAATTTTATACAAGAAGTGTGCTAAAAATGTGTCCATCAATTCACTCCATATTCTGATACTTGGAGATAAATGTGCAAACCATTCAAGAGCCTGACCTCCAAGACTTCATGGAAAAAGTATCATTAAGAATGTGTGATAAAAATCTATGTCCAAGGAGGCCATATGAAATTCTCTCCCATGTTCAACAAGATATCCCTTTTCTTTATATTTATCATATTTTGGTATGATGAAGTTTGTTAGGAAGGGAGGCATGTATATGCTCTTGTCAAATGGGTAAGTACATAAGTCCTCTACCGAGTATGTTTTCTTGTTTCTAGATACCTACATATTTGAATTTTTTTGTTGTAGGGTTTACATCTATTGATACAAGACATCCATAGGCGATGGTGTCAGAAGAGTTGTGTTTGATTGCAGATACTGTGTCGAACCATGTAAACAATTTGTGAATGTGTTAGTGTTTTGATAATGTAAAGCAGAACCATGCATGTTTTGATTGGTTGTATTGAAATGATTTTGTTGCATGGGAGGGGTGTTTTTTTGAACGTGTGTTGTGAAAGTGGGATTATGATTAAATTATGGTGGAGGTTGGTTGAAATTAGATGTGAAACTAGAATTATGATTAGGTGGTGGTTGTTGATTGAAGTTGGTATTTTGATTTACTTTTAAAAAGATGGAGGAATGGTTGTATTCTATGAAGTGAATGTTGTGTTCACTTGTGGTCTCAAAAATAAAGGGTTTGTCCTTCAAGTTTTATTAGGTGAGTTTTGATTGGTGATATTCTAGAGGTGTAGTGTTGCTATGTTGTGTTGCATTCTGAGAGGTGGAAGTAAATGGGTTTGTTATTTGTTTTTCGAATAAGGGTGTCAGTGGGATTTTAATATTTGTTATTTTGTGGGAGATTTGATTGAATGACAAGCTTGTGTTCAACTATTATGATGATGTGTTAGGTGTCGATGGTGTTGCATTAATAGCACCTTGTCCTTGTGACACTGTACTTGATGTTTCACCTATAATGGTGGAAATATTAAAGTCTGGAGGGAGTCTAGCTCCAGTCTATGCAAGTGCGAAGAAATATTTGTTAGGATCGACAGTTATTAGTTCATCTATGATTCACAATATCCTAGGATCTTGCTATGCATTGTCTATTTTTTCTAGCGTTAATTGTTGTTCCACATCATGTAAGGTATAGTCATCAAATGAAGGTACAATTTATGAGTTTTTTATCATTAGAGGTTGACCCAAAGTGCATATCACTAGGAGGATTGAAGGTATGGTTCGATGTGGAATCCATCTCTTTTCTCTTTCTCTAGGATCTTGTGACAACTATAAAATATTTTGTTTGGACTTTTGATATTTTGGATATTTGATGTTTTTGGGAATTTTAGAATTTTTGATGTTTTTTGATTTTTTGATTTATAATGTTTTTGGATTTTTGAAGTTTTTGGATGAATGCAATACTAGTATGAGATTAATCTATGTTTTTGGGATTTTGATTTTTTTGGAAAGATTTTTGCAAATGCTAGGATCCTAGATTTTTTGAATTTTGATCTTAAAAGGAGGGTATGTGACAAATTTTTGAAGGGCTAAAATGATCTAATAAAATTCATGAACCTCAAAGAAGGATAATTGATGGTGGTTTGATAAAAATTTGAATTTTAACTAGACTTGTGAGTTAAAAATCCTACTTTGTTGGTGAGATAATTTGGAAAATATGAGGTTTTAAGATGTTCAAGAGAGGACTTTAGACTAATAAATAAATTTGGTGTGTTTCCTAATTTCAAGACACTAAGACAAATTTATAATATTTGAGATGATGATTTTATACTAGGGATGCAAGTTTAAAGCTAGGTAAAACTAGAAAAGTGTTGAAGATGCAAGATTAAAGCTGGAAAAGACTCTATTTTGGTATTGGTTTATGTGTAAAATAAGGTATGTGTTTTGTATGTTCTAAAATAAACTCTGATTTATCTGTGTAAATAGATGTGGTAAGAATAAATATATGTGGTACATGACATAGACAAATACAATATAAAAACTAACAATTGCATTGCAGAACTGTAACAAATGCTAAAAATTATGGGATATAGATAATTGCGGTGCTAATTTCTATAGTTGCACTCTATTGACTTTTTAGGGTTTTGAACATAGATGCATTTCAATTTTATGATAGTAATGGTTTTAGAAAGATATAGTTGCGGTTCTAGAAGGATACATTTGTGGTTCTAGATAGAGACAGTTGCAGTGCGAGACAAACAGATGCATCACATAGTTTTTGCAATTACATTGTAGAATTATAGTTGTGACACACAAGTTAATGAATGTGGTGCACTAGAATTTTTTTTAAGAATAGTTTTCCTCCTAAGTGACTCTACGAGTTTGATTTTTTTAGGTTTTGACTCAAGACACTTGTAACACTGAGTGGTATTGTTGGTAATAATAAACTCAAGATAATTAAATACAAGCACAACATAGCTATTCAATCAAGGTGTGTAAAATTTTAGTAGGCCCACTTCACATTTAAGTGGTAAATACCCTACAAGATTGGATTAAAAATCCTTTCTTTTTAGAAGTGGATAGCTAGATGCCCAATGGCACAGGCCCAATATGACACAAGCCTCACCTTCTTTCTCCCCTTGAGATGCTATTAATATAAACTCAAAGAAATTATCTTGACTTAAAGGGGTACATGGTGAGTGACTCGGCACATTGATTCTTGTACACTACACTACTACGAATCACAACTGAACGGCTCTCAAGATACTAAAAAAAAGGTTCATAGTGAGGGTCTACTATGAACAAAGACTCATTCAATATGCTTGAATTGAGAGAGGTCTCCTCTCTTATCCTCACCTATACGTGTCTCAATGGATCGAGGGTCACCAAGCTTGGCTTGAAGGATGCTAGCTACTCCTTGGGGTAAAAATTTCATTCTCCCCCCTTTATATAGCCTACTAGTAAATGTGCTTGAGATCTAAGAAAAAGGTGATGAGGCCCCAAAACAAGTCTCACTACTGAATTAAATAGTTATAGTGTAACTTTTGATCCCCAATATAGTTCTTAGGAGTCGCGAGGGGAGAGAATACATTAACACTGCACCTCAAGTGTATGAAAAGACTGCAAAAAAGTAACATTTCTGATTCCCAAGATCATGCAAGGTGCGAGGGAAGAGCATACACATCATAAGTTTACCAAACATGGAATATAACTGTCTTATCTTAAAGCCCAAATGAGATTATTTAATCTATAAAAAGAAATACACAAAGTTTTTGTAGGTATTCTTCGACAATTGAACCTACATCAAACTCATTAGCATGTTTAGAAGTTTGTCTTTAATCGGTGAGTTGCAATAAAAATCGTTAGTAATTTCAAGGTTTTGAAATGTGGGGAAAAATATACAGGTCTGGGGGTTTTTGATTGAAAGCAAAAGGGGGCTCACCAAAATGATAGTAAATAGAACTATTCTCCACTATTTCATTTAGGAAATGAGATCCAAACAATAAAATGATTATCAACCAAAAGGTGAGTCGAATCAAGGTGTGAATCTACAAATTTCCTTTTTATGCAAGGATAGGGGTCCTGATTAAACAACACCTTTGGGGAGAAAGATTAAAAATAGAAAACAAACTCCAAAATGCAAGCTATAAAATGCATCTACAAGATTGTGCTCAATTTTGATGGAACCAAAAAGCAAACTGCAAATCTGAGAATGGGAAAGTGATGTGTACTAGTCATAAAAAGTGATTTTTTAAAGCTTACTAAGGACTCATTCACCCTATGGTGAATGGGTCCTGGCTAGGGCTCTTGAAAATAGTTTCCAGGTTCTCTTCTGCTGTGTTTGCACTCCTAGATTCTTGAATCTCACAGTCAGAAAGCCAAAAATAAATCCTATAGGTTAGTTTCCGTGAAATTGCAAGAATGATGACAACTTTTCAATTTCTCTTCAATAGATCTTCCACCTAAAATCTGCAAACACACATCAAGAGGGAATTTTTTTGTTTTGTTGGTGAATGGGGGTTTACCTTGGTCAAACCCTGGTTTGGTAATTGAACCTTGTAATGAAATAATGAAACATAAAAGAATTATGAATGGGAAAGCCTATGCCACAACTCACCAAACCTTGTTTGAAGCTTGAAATATGGATATGCAACTAGCATGAAATGACCTCAATGGATGTGGATCTTGATCTTGAAACTTGACTTGAAACAATGCCTTTTAATGCTTGAATGGATCTTGAACACTACATCAACATATTAGCTCAAATAACATGCATGACTTTGACATGATAATGGATCTTGATTGATGCAATTATCTTCAATAAATATTCTCTTGAATGCCTTGAAAATGCTCTTAAATTTCTCTTGAACTTGCTCTAGCTTGATTTCATGAAGTCGCATAAAATTCTTCTAAGTGAAGTATAGTGAAATGACCTCTTATTTATACATGTGAACATTAATTCCTGAAATTCGAATAACACAAGCTGACATGTGAATATACATTTGAAATCATTGAAATACCACCAAAAACATATTTGAAATTTAGGTCCTAGGCCTAAGTGAGGACCCATTCGCGCTTGGGCGAATGGGTCCTAGGTCACTTACCTAGGACACACATTCTCCAATGATAAATGTTATGTTATGAAATTAATGAGTGTCGGTTTTCCTCTTCAAAAATTGTAATTAATCAGGTTTGGATTTGAATTAAAGGGGTCGATTAAGATAAATTAACCTCAATTAATTAATAAAGCCCTAGATGAGTGTGAAAGTGTAAAGATACACTTTACAACACCAAAAATAAGGCACAATAAAGTCCATTTTATTTAATAAGACCCTAAACTTAATGTAAATATGTAAAATACATATTACAACACTAAATTAAGGCATAATTTAGCTAGTTTTATTATTAATTATTCCAAAATTAAGTGTGAAAAAGGGACACTTTTTCCTATACTATAGGTTTTTTTCTTTTCCTAGTGGTAGTCACAAATCTGACAGAAATAGTTAGTACCCTAAAAGCTTAACCTATTAAAATCATAAAGTAAACCAATAATTAGAAGCTAGAACTTTAATTTTACCTTCTTAACAAATGTGATGCAGAAACAAAACAAATGTGATGCATAATTCAAATAGTTGCAGTGCAGGGTTAGAACAATTGTAGCTCTATAATAGGACAAATGGGGTGTAGTATTTGACGATTGCGGTTTAGAAACTCAACTACATGACATAGCCTATAGATGCATAAATCAACAAAATATGAAGAAACATATAACCCAAAAAGTATGATTTCAATGTTAGGATATCAAAAAATTAAATGTCAGACCCGTGCAATTAAATAAAACAACAATCATTAGCAGAATATAACAAAAATTAAAAGAGTCAAACACGGTGCAAAACTATGAAAAATGCGGCATAGAAAACTATGCAAGCGTCACACCTTGACAAATGCAGTGCTTTGCAACATATGCAGTGCTAGATTTTTCAGATGCAATGCTATTTTAGAACGATTGTGGTGTTCGTCCTGTAACTCAAAATAAAAATAAAAAAACAAAAAAATAGTTAGTTTCATGTCGGTTTCACCATTGTGTGACTAGAAAAGAGACATATGAATCATTGCAAGAATCTAAAATAGAAACCACTAACTACTATAATCCAATACAATTCTCAATCTAGTCAATCAATAAAGAACAATACAACATAGAAGACAATAAATCAGTACAATAATACCTTATTTTCTATGTTATCCTTGAATGACCTTCATTTCTCTTCTCAAAATTGCCTTTTCTCTCAAAATTTGTGGGCACTATATTACTTCAAGCTCAAATGAATAATAATATTGATAAAGAATACAAAATCTCGAAGATTCATGGTTAGCCTTCAGAGAGGAATGAGGGTTGATTTTATAGAAAAGCCTAATCTGGATGAACGATCAAGATTGAAAATCGAACTAAAGAGATCAAGGGTCAAGAACCCTTAAGAGGAATTGATGGAAGAGTTAACTAATTGCAACTGGTTGCATGATTTTAGTTAACTGTTTGCATGAAGAACTATTTGCTTTGTTAATTCACACTAAGTGGGAGTGAACTTGATTTGATTGAGAAGAGAAGTGAAATTGATTAGTTAGTAGAGTGGAAGAGAGTGTTTGTTAAGAACAAGTTGAAAATATATGAGTTTAATAATTAATTAAATGAATTAATTATTAGAGGAATGTTCAAGTGGGAATTAGATAAATAAATAATTTATTTTATTTATTATTGAAGAAGTGGATAATTTGTTGAGGGAATATATGATAATTAAATAATTAAAGTAATTATTTAATTTAAAAGGGGATAATAGATGATTAATTCTTTTTAAAAGAGGGGTAAATGCTTTTTCCCCGGAGCTATGAATCGATGAGGTCACAACCAAGGGACCTCATCCCCAACATAAATGCTCAACAATTACACCCCAATAGGGTTTGAACCTTGATGGCAAGAACAACATCACACCAACTTTTAAACCATCACACCATGCCACTAATGGAAATGAATGATTAATTAAATAATAAGAACTTATTTAATTAATTTAGTAGAATAAATATCATTAACAACATAATTAAATAAATAGGACTTATTTAATTAATCAAGGAGAATAAGATTTAAGTGAATTAATTAAATAATATAAAATCATTTAATTAATAGTAGAAAGTGATATTTAGATAATAATTAAATAATTGAACATTATTTAATCATTAGGATAAGATGATAATTACTGTTAAAGTGTTACATGCAAGCTAGGACAATTTCAGGCATCTACAATTATAGTTTAGTGGAAGCTTGGATCAATTTCTTATAAGGTACCTAATCATGTCATCCTTGTCTTTCATTATGATATAATCTAATAGATTGCTTCCTTTGCCATGGGAATGTCCAATGGATTTTGGACTTTGGTCAATAGAATAGCTTATGATAGGATGTCCTTGGTTTATGGGCTCTTGATGGTTTATGTATGGGAAATTGGGGCTTATGACAAGCTTGTTTGAGATGATGTCATCTAAGGGTTCACTGGTAACTCTTATTGGTCCACAAGGGTATCATCCTTGTGATATTTATCTTGATCAATAAGGCTATCATCGTCATCGAATTTAAAAATATTCATGACTTCTCATTTTTATTGGTTTATTTTTTCAAATATTTTGACTCAAGTTATTGTATGGGTTTAACACAAACAAGAGGAAAAAGAAGACACATAAATGCCATAACTATTGAAGTAACAATGTTTGATCTTGTAGGGTCCCACAAATATACTTTGACCCAAGTGTAAATAATATGTCCTATGATCTTAAGGTTCTTACCACTTATAATTCTCAAGGTTGCACAAGATGTGAGAGGAGAGCATACATGGACTACTATTATATTTTTGGAAGTATAATGTAAGTTCTTGGAGCTAGTCACTTACTGGTGTACTACAAGACTAAATTACTGATAGGTTCACTATGCTAATATTACACAAGGTTCACTACAAAAAGTTCTTAATATACCTAGAGGTACATGAGCCCTAACTATATGAAGTGAGGTGCATGTCTAATGACCCATTAAAAGAGGAAAACCCACTCCCCATCACTTTCAAGCTATAAGGCTTCTTGCAAGCTTACCTAAAATGACAAATATACCCCTAAGGGGAATCTTTTGATTCTCTCCCTATTTTTTTATACTTTATCAAAACACTAGGGTTTGAGTCACCACTTAATGATAAAATCTAAGCAAGCCTCACTAAAAATAAACTAAAGCAAAAGAGTCAAACATTTTTAGTTTCAAAGACCATGTTTTAGCATGAGGAAAGATCACACATTAGTTGATATTTTGGGGGAGAACACAAAAGTTACAAAGGAATGCTTTTAATTCTCAAGATCACCTTGTAGTGAGAGGGAATGGTATAACATTATGAAGTCATACAAACAAGACACATATATTCATTAACATTAGAAAGGAAGTGTGAAATAGAAGGAAAACACAAAAAAAAGATGATTTCAATATGATGTCTTGGTCAAATGAACCTACAAGACATGTGTTAGTAGTTTAGTAGATGGTCTTTGACTAGCAAACTTATAGTAAAAGAGTAAGAGAAATGACATTAAAAGGCAAAAATGGTCCCTACAAGTGATGTGTGTTAGAGACAAAAAATCAAAACTTAAAAAATGATAAATAAAATATAGGTGCACTATTGCACAAAGAACATGCACCACTCAAAATGTACACCAATGATTTGATAGAGCAAATGCACTGATAGAAATAAATTGACTTTCTAGAATACAAAAATGTTATTTTGAATGTGCATACACTACTATGATCATAGATACGCTAAAACCTAATATAGATATACAAAAATAGTTTCAAAAACACAAAAATTGTTGCAAAAATTATAAACAAACAATGTAGGACCATAAATGCACATGCACCACTAGGTAGTGTGTATATGTGCACAAGCAATGTGCATATGCTATAAGGTAGTGCACATACACCATGATACATAATGTGCATACACCATTAAATGGTTGTCATATGCCACAAGATGGCACACATACACCATATTGTAATACATATATATGCCATATAGTAGGGCTTTAGGGTTTTAGGTCTCCCAAGTTGCAAACACACCACCATATCACAAATGTGTCATTAGATAATCTAGATGTACTAAACTAGGAATGACATGAAATATGTGATAAGATTTACAAAACTGATTTAAAAATACTAAAAAATGTCATGAACTAGCTTGGCATGAGGTCCCATTAGGTGTGTTAGAATGTGCACTAAAATATAGGCCCAAAGCAACAAGAGACAACATGAATAATGAATCCAAGTCTATATTAGCATGCCCTCATATTAGAGCTAAAGGAGTGAAAGTAAATGGCAAGAGTAATGAATCCTTACCATTTCAAACCTTTGATGACCATAGGTGATTACTCCAAGTGATGTTTGATGTAGGTTGATCAAGAATTTGGTAGCATAACTTTGTTGCATCCCATTTTTTTTCTTGAAAATGGCTTGAGAGATGCTTGTTTTATAATTTTTTGGTTGGATTGATGAATGGATACAATTTGATTTTGTAGATGGAGGGTTAGAATTGATTCTCATGTAGGAGAGAACAAGCAAGTGATAAGTGACATCATATGATTGGTGGACATGATTTGGGGAAGCATGGGGGGAAGATGGAGGTTGGAGATTTGATCAATCTTGATGAAGGGTGAAGATTGAAAGGAGTTATTTTTTGCAAATATGTGCACTTGGAATCATGTGCTGAATTTGAAGTGTTATGCAACATTGAGTTTGGAGGAATGTATAAATTATTCATTAGTTAATTAACTTGATTAGTTTATTCAACTATAATTCGGTGGGTTCTAGAGAAATTAAATAAATATTGTTGCATTTGTCAAGTGTTTGGGAAATGTTGGGATAGGAGGCCTAACTTGATTGGCTAAAGCATCCTGTTGCAGGCAAGAGTTCATGAGATCTAGTCTCCCTTCCATCCCTAGGGTACTGGAGGACGCGTTGTGCCAGCATCACTGATCACGTGAATTTTTTTTACCAGGCACATTGAAGTTTATAGGGGGCTACCCGATTCCTGTAGTCTAAAAAAGAGTGTTTGGGAAATGTTGGAGAATATAATTGATTTAATTGAATAAATCATATTTATTCAATTAAATCAATTATATTCTCCAACATTTCCCAAACATATTTATTCACTTTAATTGAATACATATGATTTATTCAATTAAAGTGAGAATATTAGGAGAAAAGGATAAATTGGTTAAATTAGTTGAATAAATGAAGATAATTTAATCAATAAATGCTAGAGGAATAGTTAGACAGATACATGGAATGAGATGGTCAAAATAAATAAATAACTAAATGTAATTTATTCAATTAATGCTAGAAGAACGATTAAATATGTATGTAGGATAAATTTGATGTCAAAAGTAGTGATGTTAGATGTGTTGTTGGGACACGGTCAATTTTAGGTGTCTATTATGGCTTTGAACATTTATTCATAGACAACATGTATAGATGTGCAAATGACCTGTATATAGATGTGTTTATTTATCCCTAGAAAATCAAAATATATGCTAACAATTCCACCTTGTAAGCCCTTTATAAATTAATTGCACATCAAATATAAATATTGAAACATAATAATAAGTTATACAAACTTGTACAAAATCAATTCATAATGATTAATAAAAATAGAAAGAAAAATTAAACTTGAAATTTCACATAACTCAAAATTAAACTATTTCAATTCTACACTAGGTAGAAATCAAACCCAAAATATATAAATTAATTTAAACAAATACAAATAATAAATTATAAAATTTTATACAACTAACAATAAATTAAATACAAATAAAAATCTAACCATAAATTAAACTTATTAAAAAATATAGCACTTATTACTAGTTTTATTCAATCTAAAAATATTTAAAGTACATGCTCAAACGGCTGTCATTGCGTAAAACTATGCCGAAAAGTGAGAGTATCTCGACGATCTCCCGTAATACCCTAACTTGATCTTGCCTTGATCTGTAATTGCAATCTTTAATTTCTTACCCCTCTGCACCGTAAAATACTTTGATGGAAACAAATCCCATGATAAACTAGATTACGATGGCAATATAATTATTTTTCCTCGCTGACGGTCTGTAATTGGGTTTTCTTCTAAAATTGTCCTGCTCTTCGACATTTGAATGAGCAGGTCGAGAATGGCGACGAAAAAAGAGGGGAATGAAAAAATTGTCTTGGAAGAGTGGAACACATCTTCTGCCTCTAATCTCGTTAGGACTGCTGTAGTAATTGATGATAACTCTGGAGGCTTTTCAATACGTCGGTATAATCTCAACACAAAAGTTTTATTCTTGTTATTAAAAAAAAAAACTATAAATCCAAGCACAAATTGAAACCAGCCAATGAATTTTGTTTCAGTGAAAGCAGTCGATCACGGGAAGTATGGAGGCAGTTGTCTGCAGCATTTTTGCCCGAGGCAAGTTAAAACTATCCTTCATTTTTGCCCACTGTATGCGCATTCGTCGATACACTAATGTGGGGAAAACTGATTCAGCCGAATTCCTGGCAACATTGATTTTTTACTGTCAATATGTTTCAGCTGAATGCAGAGGATCTTAATTCTTATTTTTTTTTTCTCGCTCAAAGCTAACGAATTCGGGTGAATTCATTTTTTTATTTAGTTTGTAAATAAGGGATAAGGGGTAAATTTGGCTTAAGATTTGTAAACATTACATTAGAATCATTCTACTACAGCGAGAGAACGTTTCAGCACCATCTAATGCACCTTTCTTCAGTCTTATAGAACATTCTTGGTCACTTGTAGGCCTCCGTATCTAATTAACCTCTACATATTTAGTAGAATTGTGGGCTGCTTTATTGGTACTGAGGGGTTTTTGAACCTAGGTTATGCACTTACAAGTTGTTTGCTCCATTTTTAACCTTGCAAAAATTTAAACTTTTGCGTCAGTTTAGCAAGCATCACCATATTTCAGACCCCTTGTCAAAACCCATTTGAGTCAGTAGGTGTCAAGTGTAATAGTTCTTAGTTCCCTCTGATGTCAAATTGCTCATCAAGTCGAAGTCATCGAATCATATTTTGTAGTTGCAAAACATTGGCTTTACAGATTTTCTGCACAATTTGACCTAGATTGGCCAAATGGATTAAATCGAGAAATTTGTTTGAGCTGGTTCTTAGTTCCCTCTGATGTCAAATTGCTCATCAAATTGAGGTTCTTAGTTCCCTCTGATGTCAAATTGCGCATCAAATTGAAGTCATCGAATCATATTTGTAGTTGCAAAATATTAGCTTTACAGATTTTCTGCACAATTTGACCTAGATTGGCCGAAAGGATTAAATCAAGAAATTTGTTTGAGCTGGAAGAAAATAGTTTTGGAGGGATATTCAAGATTCTATTGAACATAATGTGGCAAGTTTTCAGGCCAAAATTCCATTATGTTTGAGAAATATTAAATTTATAATATTGTGTCAGGCAGATTACGTAAACAATTTAAATGGGAGTTTTTGAAAGGCTGGGGCAAAAATAATTAACAAGGAGCTTCATGGAGTTATTATACACAATGTGGCCAAATTTCAAGCAAAAATAAGCTTTCAGTCAAAAGATATGAATTAATCCTCTTTCACCATGATCACGGATTCATCACATCTGGGGATCATAACAGTGAAAATATATGAGGTCAGAGTTTTCTCATGGTTTTAAAATCTCTTCCATTGTTTTCTCGGAGCTTTTCACAAGGTTTAAAACCTTTTCAAAGGCACAAAATACGCTATGGCAATACTTTTCTATGGTCATAAAATTCATTTCCTTTTTCGACATGCATCGTGTTTTAAAAAGTTAAATGTTCATCAGAGGATTTTTAGTGGTTCAATAACCACCTTTGGGACCCAACACCAAGTTATGAACCTCCACTAATCCCTCGAAATACATTAAAATGCAGTGTTTGTTGGCAAACTACATGAGTTCTATAACCAACGTCTAAGCCTGTCAAGGTTTCTTAACCTATTCGTCTCCTGACAAGCCTTTCAAAACCAAAACAAAGGGATTTCTTTCTTGAAGCGTGGGCATGAATAGGATATTTAGGGCAATAAATGCTTTGGTGGGCGTGTATGCAAAATGCAGAAGCACAAACCAGGCGCATGAGCTATTTGACATATTGCTTCAAGAAATATGGTTTCACAGAATGTTATGACTGCGGGCTATACACAAGTGGATTTGATGATCTGATTTATAATTCTCTGCAACCTTTGCCAATGTCCTCCATACCAGCTCTAGAATGCCTTTGGATTTGCGTATTGTCATCAATCAAAATGCGAATGGAGGATGTCTTGGTAAACACAGATGTAAATGCCATCTTATGGTGCACAGTCAATGCAAGATACACACAAAACAGATTTGTTGAGACGGCTTTAGAAACTTTCAAATCAAATGCAATCGACCTGTGTAAAGCCGTGTGTCACAACCATTGCTAGCATCCTTCTTGCGCATGCCAAAATAGGGGCTTTTGAATGGCATATAGGCATCCATTAAAGCGCAATGAAGGGAAATGTTTGTCAAATATTTATAGTTGGAAATGTTCTGCAAAAAGTAGAAGTATAGACAATGCACTTGAACTATTTAACAAAAGGTCTCAAAGAAATGTTATCTCATGGAATATCATGATAGGCGTCCAACTTGATTCTATGACCTGTACTAACCTCCTACTCATAGCTTGTAAAATGGGAATGAAGTCCTTTGTTGATTTAGATCTATTATTGCAAAAATTAATACAGATGTCAGTGACAATCAGCTTGGGGAGATGTTAGGAATTGTTTTTAAATTCAATCACAGGGTTCTACATAAGAAAGATCCAAGATATACATGCTAAGGGGAATTCGTGTTAATGCACAAGCTTGATGATCCCAGTCTAAGTTGTTTCCAAAATTGTTTAAGGCTGCTTTACCAATTCTTACGGGACTAGGGAAGATTTCTTAACCACAAATTATATGGGAGTGTGTTGTTCGATTGCCTCTTGAGAAAGGCAAGAAGTGTAACAATGGAGACACTCAAGGATTATTCTAAGAAGATATTATATGAATAGGTGCTTGGAGATGCTTCAATTGTAATTTAACAAGTCAACGCCATATATGACAAAGGAGCATGTGAAATTGTTTTCACATCATTATTAATGGATCTATTGATTGTAGTCTGACAAGATGTACTTCTTGTGATTCAACTCCATAAAGAGATCTCCCATAGAATGCACCCATTGCGAGCTCCATGATTTACTAATCTCTCGAAGACCTATGATATAGAAATATTTGCATACCTCTTGTTCACTCAAAGTGATGACAAATTGTCTTGCCTTCATTATGCTAGGAATGGAGAAGCCATCTTGGTGTAGCCCATCCTTTGTGAGTCTTCCAACCTATTTGTAGCTTGGTCCCAAAAGCACCACACAACACTTGGTTAGAAAATCTCTAATATCAAAACAATATCCAATTTGCTTACCAGCTTTTCAAATCAAGCATCCCATTGTGATTATCTCCATTTGGCCATCACCTATATCTTGTCTTCAAATATGGAACTTAGCTCCCAGGAGTGATCTATGAATTGTGAACATTGAACCTTAAGAATGTGGTTAGAATGCACAACGAATCCTATATGATTCTTCATAAACTTTTTTTCAATCTAAATGCAAGAGATGGACAACTCAATAGCAATCTCAAAAGATCACCCAGATCCTAATATGCAAAAACAATCTTGAACTTGAATCAAAGAGTCCACATGAACTATACTGCAAGTTGTATCCCTTATTCTATTACCCTTTCCAGCATGCTTTTCATCATGATTGAGTTTTGTAGTGACATAGGAGGGAACAACAAATCTGAGATATGATGATCATTTCCATACCTTAGGCTACCAACAAGGAGTTCACCCTCTTTTGCTGAAATAAGAATTGTGGAAATACCCTCAACACTTCTATCTTTGAGACTCAAAATAATTTCTTTAGATGCATGTCCATTTGGTATGCTACTTTGAAGATCAATCAATGGCTCCAATGTATAGTGCATGAATTGGCACATCTTCCTCTATCTTGGGCTCTTCACATCCAACGATTAAAACCTTTTCCTCCTTGACTTTATGAATATTTTGCTGACATATGCAATCATTAGAAGTGAATAAATCTTCCACTGCCAATTTTTTTTTACTTTCAACCGGTTTATTGGGTCCCTTATGTTCTTACTCAAAGATGTCTTGTGGCTCTGAATTTGACTGTTCTTGCTTCATGCTCCCTTCCTTAGCCTCTTCTGGTGGTTTCAATTCTTTCTTCATCCATTCCTTCTTTCTCTTCTGTTTTCTTCATGTTAGTTTTAGACCAGAAATGTAAATAAGCAGAAATACAACACACGAAACAAAGAACACAGCAAGATACCCTAGGAAAACCCTCCTTCTTGAGGGAGAAAAACCCAGCAAAATATATCTCTTATATATTGCAAGAACAGGAGCAGAAATCTGCTTACAAATCAGACCCAACACAAGGTCGAATGCAATGAATAATGATGCCTCTCCTTGGTACAAGAATACAGATAAATATGCTTCTCAAGAAATCTGATCTGCTGCTATAAGAATGGCGATCTGCTGCTGGAGGGTGACCTTCTTCTTGGAAATGCGAACTTGAATGAGAGAATGAATTGATGTCCAAATGGAGAAGCATTACCTTGTATATATACATGACTAGGGCAGCCTACTCTCTAGGTCGGCCCTAGAAGAAATAATATTATTGAAAATAAAGAAGGCCGACCTGCCTTTATGAATGATTATTTAATTTTTATTTTATTTGGAGATATTTTATTTGGAGAAAATATCTCCTGCCGCTATAAACATTAACACTTCGAATATCTCCAAGAATTCTTCATAGGTAACATAAGATTTATAAATATCATAGTTTTTGTCATATTCAAGAATATATATATATTTTTATATATATATATATATTCTACTGAGATCTACACCCTTAAAACAAAAGTTATTAGAAAAAGAGCTGCCAAGACAGGCAGAGATCTGAAGCAGCAAATAGGCTAAACAACTAGACAATATAAACAATAAACCTTAAACCAAAAAATCCTGTCCCCAATATCCAAAATAGCCAAGTAAAACCATGCCATAACTGCCACCCTGACTTAACAAATTGCCATAGAAAACAAAGCAAAGTAAAATATATCCAGGTGGAACACCTCTGTACCAGCCTTATAGCTTGGGGAGCTTCAAGGAGACATAGGCCCCTTGTTAGACAAAGTAAAGAGTCTGGTACCCTTTGGACCACCCGACACCACTGGATGGATACTTTTCACAAGAACCCCTGCCTCCAAACTTTTGTTCTTTTAGCTGTCTTGAGCCCTTTGTTAGTTTTTAATGATCAGATAATTCAAAACTGAAAGTAATCAGAAAATGCAGCACATAAGACAATAGACACAGCAAGATACCCTGGGAAAACCCTCCAACTTGAGGGAGAAAAACCCAGCCAATATATCCCTTATATATTGATAGAATAAGAGCAAAGATCTGCTTACAACTCAAACATAACACAATGCCGATTTGATACAATGAATAATAGCACCTCTCTTAGATGAAAGATACAAATGAATATATTTCTCCTTGAAGTCGATCTGCTGCTACAGAATGATGATCTGCTGTAAGTGCGAACTTCTTCTAGATATACGAATTATGATGAATGAACTTGATGATCAAATGAGTGATCATCACTCATGTTTTATACCTGCTGGAAGGAGAGGATGCGTCCTTTCAAGGAAGGAAGTCGGTCCACAAAAGAAGACGTCTCTTAGAAAATCGCAACTTTCACAAAGTCGGCTTTGATTAATAATTAAATATTAATTATTAATAATATAAATAATGCAAGGTAAATGAGGCGCCTCCTCATAATTAAATATTTTTTAAGTGACGTGTCTCTTCATAAAGAAATCGCCTTGCAATTTAAATAGCTGTTAGGCTATAATTTAAATTGCCTTCATCGCAGGCTGGAAGTAGAGCCCGACGCTGGTTCTAACATCAACACTCCCTCTCAGCTAGGGAGGAATACTTCCAGCTGAACAAGTCATATCACTTCATCGTGATGACAAACATCATGGCTACACCCATGTGTCAAAGAGCATATCACCTCATCGTGATATCAACCATTATGGCTACTCCCATGAATGGTAAAGGAGCTTATCACCTCATCGTGATATCAACCATTATGGCTACTCCCATGAATGGTATATGTGTACAAGTGCCCATCACTGAACGTGATGTCGTCACCTCATCGTGATATCAACCATTATGGCTACTCCCATGAATGGTAAAGGAGCTTATCACCTCATCGTGATATCAACCATTATGGCTACTCCCATGAATGGTATATGTGTACAAGTGCCCATCACTCAACGTGATGTCGTCACCTCATTGTGATGTTCACCATAGATACTCCTAGAGGGTGAATAAACACAAGTACAAGAAAATCATCACGGACTCTCTCACGTGATGTTGTCATGGAGTCACACACATGACATCCACCTTGGCTACTCCCAGAGGGTGGAAACAAGGGCTTGCACCTCAAATCTCTCTTATAGAGAGAAATGCACTAAAGCAAATCATAGAAGATCATTGAAGCTGAGACTCCCTCTTAGTTAGGGCTTCATTTTTTACAATACCAAGCTTGTCTTAGAAGTACACAAATTTTACTCTGGAGAGGGGCTTGGTGAGAATGTCTGCCGTCTGCTCATTAGTGCTAATGTATTTCAACTGAATTGCTTTCTTCAATACCATATCTCTGATATAGTGGTATTTGATCTCAACATGCTTGGTCCTGTCATGAAACACTGGATTGACAGAAAGCTTCACACAACTTTGATTATCACAATGAATGATAGTGGGCTCCAATGATTGTCCAAACAATCCTGCAAGGAGCTTCCGAAGCCACACTGCTTCTCGAGATGCCACACATGCTGCAATATACTCTGCCTCTACGGTGCTTAGAGCCACTGAAGACTGCTTCTTGCTACACTAGGAGATCATAGCAGACCCCAAACTGAAACAACATCCAGAGGTGCTCTTCCGATCAGTGACACACCCTGCCCAATCGGAATCAGTATAACAATGCAGCTTCAAGTCCACACCAGAAGAATATCTCAAGCCATATCCAACTGTGCCACGCAAGTATCTCAGAATATGCTTTGCTGCAACTAGATGTATTTGCCTTGGTTCACACATGAACTGGCTAAGTGAATTCACTGCATAGCAAATATCTGGTCTAGTATTGACTAGATACATCAATGATCCAATCAACTGCCTGTACATAGCGGGATCCACTAGATCTGAATTAGCTGCAGCCTCTTTAAGCTTCTGAAAGTTGGTCTCCATAGGTGTAGACATGGATTTACAATCCATCATACCAAATCTCTTCAAGATGTCAATAGTATACTTCCCTTGACTTAGAATGATCTCATCTGGTTTCTGCCATGCTTCTAGGCCAAGGAAGTAGTGCACGAGACCAAGATCCTTCATTTCAAATTCAGAAGCTAGCTCCTTCTTGCATTTGAAAATTAGGTGTTCTTCTCCAGTAAGAATTAGATCATCAACATATAGAACTAAAATCAATGCTTCGCCATCAATTACCTTGAAGTAAAGGTTTGAATCAACATCATTCTTAGAGAAACCCAAACTCATCAGGTATTGATCAATTCTTTCGTACTAAGCACGAGGAGCTTGCTTAAGGCTATACAATGCCTTCTTCAGCTTGCAAACATGAGACTCTTTCCCATGAACCTCAAAGCCATCAGGTTGCTCAATATATACCTCTTCCTCAATTACATCATTTAGAAATGCTGTCTTCACGTCCATTTGGTGTATCTTCCATCCCTTAGATGCTGCAAGAGCAATGATGGTCCTGACTGATATATAACGAGCAACTGGAGCAAATGTTTCCTCATAATCTATCCCTTCTTTCTGAGAGAATCCTCTAGCCACAAATCTAGCCTTGTACTTATCAATGCTCCCATCTGCTGCATGCTTGATCTTGAAGAGCCATTTAGAAGATACCACAGATTTGCCTTCAAGTTTAGGTACGATGTCCCAAACATCATTCTTGAGGATAGAGTGATATTCCTTAGACATAACATCTTTCCATACTTGCTGACTTGTAGCTTCCTCAACACTGGAAGGCTCAGATTCAATCATTTGACTCATCAAGGAAACATAGTTTGAAAACTTCTGAGGTCTTTTGCTTTCTCTAAATGTTCCTCTAGGAGCTGCAAAGTTTTCTGCCTCCTACATTGTTCGCCTAGCCCATAAAGGTCTCTTTTTACCAATAATAATGTCGGTAGGCCCATCAGTAGGTTCCAAGGGCTCAACTGGATCATCATCTTCTTTTGGATCAGTAGCCTCCCTCTGAATCTCAGGAGTATGGTCAACTTCCATATCTTGAGGAGACTCTTGATCTTCATTGTCTATCTCCATGTGAGTGCCCTTGGATCTCTTGAATGCAACATCCTCTTCGAATGTAACATCCTTGCTAATCTCAATCAACTTCTGACCTGGAATGTAGATCTTGTAGGCTTTAGAAGTCTCATTGTAGCCCACAAATATTCCCTTCTTGCCAGATGGTTCCAATTTAGTTCTTTTATCTTTAGGTACATGAATATACACAGGACAGCCAAATATTCTCAAATGACTGACTTCAGCCTTTACACCTGTAAAAGCTTCTTCAGGAGTCATGTCCTCCAAGATGCAATGAGGGCTTTGATTCAGAACATACACAGCTGTTCTAGAAGCTTCGGCCCAAAGAAAGGTTTGTAGATTTTGATCATGGATCATAGCTTTAGCTGCTTCTACAATAGATCTGTTCTTTCTTTCTGCTACACCGTTCTGTTGAGGATTATAGGGAACACAAAACTCCCTCTTAATCCTTGCTTCAATACAAAGGTTTCGAAAGCTTCCAGAGATGTATTCTCCTCCGTTGTCAGATCTCAAAACTTTGATCCTTTTCCCAGACAAGTTTTCTACTTGAGCTTTGAATTCCTTGAATCTTTCAAGTACTTCCTCAGATTCTTTAGTCTTTAAGAAATAAATCCAAGTCTTTCTAGAGTAGTCATCAATAAAAAATACATAATACAAGAAACCACTCAAAGAAGTAACAGACATTGGACCACACAAATCAGAATGAACAAGATCTAGAATACATTTAGATCTACTTTCACTACTATGGAAAGGTCTTTTAGTGTTCTTACCCAATGTGCATCCTCGACAAGTACTTTCATGCTCCTGGCTCAATTTGGGAATGCCGGTGACCATCTTCTCCAAGGTTGGAAGAGCACGAAAGTGAATGTGAGCAAATCTTCTATGCCAAAGCCACATGAACTTGAAGCATCATGCAACAAGGCTTGTAGAGGACGGGTGGAGAGCCTGTAGAGATATTCTTGTCAAACACCAATCACACTGGCTGTCTTGATGTTAGAGTTTTTTGGCCATGCAAGAACTTTTCCTTCAAAGAATGCTACTTGATACCCTTTGTCTTCTAAGGCTGAAATCGAGACAAGTTTCCGCTTGATGTCAGGTACAAATAGTACATCACTCAATTGCAAGGTGATTCCTAAATCTAGGTGAATGGTGGAGGACCCAACGCCTTTCACAGAGTAACTTGCATCATCTCCAATTATTACTTGAACACTTGAATCTCTCATCACCAAATCTAAGAGATGTTCTCTAAACCCAGTGATGTGACGAGAGGCACCACTATCAATCAACCAAGTGTTGCTATCTGTTGGAACATTGCTTGATAAGGCAAAATAGAATAGGAATTCCCTTGAATCCTTCTGATGAGAGATCTCATCCACATCAGCAAATGAAACATGCTGCTTAGGCCTGGTTGGGCAATCCTTTGCATAGTGACCAAACTTGTCACATCTAAAACATTGAACGCGAGATAGATACCTCTTCTTCTTGAATGCAGGGGCACCATCTGACCCTTTATCTCTATTCCTCTTGAACTATCCTTTCTTTCCTCCTTTTCCTTTCTTCTTCGAGGATTGAGCGGAAAGAACTTGAATGTCTTCATTTGTAGAGCTTTGACCAATGCCTCTTGCAGCCAACCTTGATTCTTCTTGAATACAATCTGCTCTCAATCAATCAAACTTAGGAAGTTTTGATCTCGCACTGATTCCTTGAATGTATGACTCCCAAGATTTAGGAAGACCATTGAGAGCCAGCATCGTCAAATCCTTGCTATCAACAATATGTCCAATGGTATAGAGCTGATCTCTCAACTCGGTGATCCTCATGAAGTATGAGATGATCGATTCTCCTTTTGCCATCTTAATATGATGAAGTTGTTGCTTTAATGCAAGAGTCCTACTCGTGTTGTTGATTTCATACATCTCCTCCAAGGTTTTGAACATATCTCTTGCAGTTTGCAACTTAGAGATGATTGGCACAATGTGATCTTTCACGGAATCAACCAACATCTTTTTCACCTTAGTGTTATTTTTCTTCCATTGAGGCTTCTCACTCTTTTCAGTTGGTTCAGGAACTTCGTTCTCCACGAACTCAGCTAACTCATTTTCCTCCAAAGCGAGCATCACTCTAAACTTCCAGGATGCGAAGTTTGATGCACCCTCAGGTTTGTCTTCGACCTTGAGCCCATTCACCATTTTGATATGGGAATAGATGCAATCAAAGATCAGAACAAAATGTTGGATAATGCTGCTTGAATAAAATCTGATCTAGATCTTCTTATACCCGCTCTGATACCATGCTAGTTTTTAATGATCAGATAATTCAAAACTGAAAGTAATCAGAAAATGCAGCACATAAGACAATAGACACAGCAAGATACCCTGGGAAAACCCTCCAACTTGAGGGAGAAAAACCCAGCCAATATATCCCTTATATATTGATAGAATAAGAGCAAAGATCTGCTTACAACTCAGGCATAACACAATGCCGATTTGATACAATGAATAATAGCACCTCTCTTAGATGCAAGATACAAATGAATATATTTCTCCTTGAAGTCGATCTGCCGCGACAGAATGATGATCTGCTGTAAGTGCGAACTTCTTCTAGATATACGAATTATGATGAATGAACTTGATGATCAAATGAGTGATCTTCACTCATGTTTTATACCTGATGGAAGGAGAGGATGCGTCCGTTCAAGGAAGGAAGTCGGCCCACAAAAGAAGACGTCTCTTAGAAAATCGCGACTTTCACAAAGTCGGCTTTGATTAATAATTAAATATTAATTATTAATAATATAAATAATGCAAGGTAAATGAGGCGCCTCCTCATATTTAAATATTTGTAAAGTGATGTGTCTCTTCATAAAGAAATCGCCTTGCAATTTAAATAGCCATTAGGCTATAATTTAAATTGCCTTCATCGCGGGCTGGAAGTAGAGCCCGACGCTGCTTCTAACATCAACACCCTTCTTCAGACAAACCAAGCAAGGCAAAAACTCCAGAAGTTTCCAGCCATCCACTATTGTGAACAATGCACAAATGCTGGATATATTTTACCAAATCTTGGTAAAAATTAGCCAGCACCTCCTGTTTATACACTGTCTGGAAATCATCCCTCAAAGCTATAGCCCCTTCTTTTAAACACTTTCTGCTAGAAGCATCTCGACCTTCTACTTCCATTCTTTCAGCCCTTTCCTCAAGGACTTCTGGCAGAACCAGCTCCACAATATCCCTGGCAGGTTACCTATTAGCCAGTTTCTCATCCAGCTTCAGTCGAAAGTCTTGATCTATAGAGATCAGAGTCCTTTTCATTCCACTGTTGCAAAATCATGTTGCCCAAGAATCCTTTTAATTAATTCCATAGTCACACTGTCAGGCTCATTGAAAATGTTCTTCAGTTCTTCAGTCTCCTGTTAGAGACTGCCCTGCCATAAGGGCTGACAACATTGGTGAAAAATGCCTTATTCCTCAAATTACACACTGAAAAATTAATAGATGAACTCAAAATTGGCATTGGCATGTTCATATAGGATTATATTACCCCCACTTTTTTTCTGTGGCTGTCACAAATTTTTTGAAAATCTAAAAATGACTATTAATTGGGGATTTTTTAAAATCAAATAATAAATTTAGATCTCTAATACATTGTTGGTCTGATTTTGGTCTGATAATGAAACTCCTCCAGTAGAAATTTATAGGGTACAGCATCCCTTTTTGAAATTGTTTTTTGGAAAAAAGAACAAGAAACATGTTACCATTCGGAGAACAAATTGGCAAAACCTCAATGTTTGGATCTAGAGCTTCAAGAGCCTGTTTTAACCAAATTGGAAGCTACTTGGACTTCATGATGGCTATAGATCCATTGGTGCAGTCAATGTTCATCCATAAAGGCTTGAAGCTAGGCTTTGACACCACATTGGAATTTAAAATCCTTTCAAATGCACATGATTCGTAGGAATCAAAGTAATAACCTGAACTAGCTCACAAAAACACAAGTATTTGGTACAAATATGCACCATGTAATTTTCTGAAATTTTTCAGGGAAAATTACAACTGTCTCTTTTCGTGTGTTATCTATGATATTATAATGCCCTTTCATAAGAAAATGCATGAGAAGTCCAACTCAGTGGAGATGCTCTAAATCATAGTTACAAGACTCGGACTCGCCTTGGACTCGGCAAGCCGATTTTTGACTTGGACTCGGAGCCTAGACTCGCCCAAGACTCGGCAAAGACTCGACAAATAGAAAAACCCTTGAAATTTAGAGATTTTTAAGGATTTAAAGCTTGTTTCATGCACCCTTTAGTGAATAAACCTCAAATACACAATAACATCATGAAATAGAAACTACTATGATCCTATACACAAACATATATTGATCACATAAGTATAAACGCAAATTTTAGCTGAAGGAAATAACACATTCAGATATATAAATATTGTCAAATGTATACAAAACTCATGGAATATGAAATCCATGGCATCAAAACAAATATCAAAACTAAAAAAATAAGTCTATGGCTCAGAAGAGCTTGCATTACTCATCCCAATATCACAACAAGTCATGCGCTAGTGTCTAAGTTAGGTCCTAGATGATGATGTAACCATGATATTTGCTTGTGTCTCAATGATTGGTGTGTATATTCAAGTGAGGATTTTATTATTAAAATTTTATTGAAGCCTTCAAGATTGCATGTTTTGTTGTCTAATGTATGAATTTTGAAACAAGATAATCCTTGATTATGGCTTTGATTGTGAAAGATGCAAAAATTCGCAATAGGGGATATGTATTTTGTAGGTTTTTATGATCATGATTCATCATTGGCCTATAACATGCTTAGACCTATAGTTTGATGAGGGTTCGGGGGAAACGCCCCAACGGGGTCAAGGGGCAGTGCCCCTTGCAGGGGTCTGGGGGCAACGCCCCCAGCGGGGTCGAGGGGTAGTGCCCCTCGCAGGGTCCCGGGGCAACGCCCTGGGCGCGCTCCTTGTCGCGATACAGGGCTCCGCCACCAAGCCCAAATGAAGACCTTCAAAACCACACAAACCTTCATGGCACACACCATTTAATTAAAAAATTTGAAAAAAAAAGATTGCAATTTGTTTTAAAAAAATTTAATCAAAATGGCCGAGTTTGGGGCATGAGACTCGGCGAGTACTCGGCAGCCGAGTCTCTGGGACTCGCTTAGGGTCACCCGCCTTGGGACTCGCGAGTACTCGCCGAGTTTGGGCGAGTCTTGTAACACTGCTCTAAAGAGAAGATTTTCACCTAGCTAAGCCTATACTTGAACTAGAGTTAAGCTAGAGTACAATCAGTCTACTTAGGTGTAGGTGATTATTACAATGATGATGAGAGTGAGTCCAGTGAAGAGAATCTTGAATGATGGAGCGTTGATTGGAGTTCTTATCATATCCTAAAATTAAAATTAAATTGATTTATTATTACAAACAGACACATGACACAATCAACATAAGTGACTAGTTAAAATACAACCTCTACCTTTGTGAATTACAAAAGATGTATTCAAATGATGCAAACAAGTTGATGCTTAATTTAAATAATGCAAACAGGTTGATGTTTGCTTTTGGGTTCATTTGATTACTTGCTTCATCTTGCAGGGTTTTCCAAACAGTGTAACTCCTGATTACGTACCTTTTCAGATATGGGATTCTCTTCAGGTAGAGACTAACATCTAAACCTTATCATGTTTTAGATTTATTATTTGTATCAAATGTCTTATTTTACAAATAATTATACTTTTGATTTGTGTTATATCATTGGATAACTAATTGTGTGCAGGGCCTGTCAACTTACATTCGGTGCATGCTTTCTACACAAGTAGGCTGGTGATTGGAGATCCCCATGTTTTGATTTTATGAGTTTGTTTTACTGATTCTCAATGATTTTGGGATTCATTATTTTTGTTGCTAATAACAGTTAAATAAATTTGTAGGCTCTTTTGAGTGCAATTGGGGTTGGAGAGACAACAGCTACTGTTGTTGGTGCAACATTTCAGGTAAAGTATGCACAAGTGAATTATTTTGTTTTTGGGATTCAAACTTATGAAGTCAAATGCAAATGGGCATTAGTATTTATTCAACATGAGCACATATATTAATTTCTCTGGCCTTAGCCGTTTGGAATCATAAGCATCTAGTTTGATTCCAAATTCGGGAAGCAAAAAAATTGTTATAAAAATATTTGTATGTTGAGTTGAAAATAGATCTCTTCTTGGTGAGAGTGGGATTGTCCATACTAGCATTCCATTTACTCACTATTAACATGGCGTGGCAAAAGTGTAAATGGAATTCAACAACAGCTTGGTTTCAAATTGGAAAAGCCTGGCAAAGATTTGGATAACTAAAACAACATGTCAAATAAAATGTATAGAGATTAGAAATAAACATAATACATCAAAAAATTTTCAACTATAAAAAACAAATAGGATGTAAAAAAAAATTAAAACGAGTATTTTACTTTTATTTAAGAGGGTTTATTAAAAAATATATGGTTGTTCTACAATAGTAGGCAAGCCCTAATGTTATTGAAGATAACCTACTATTTTAAGGATGACCGAATCTTTTATATTGAATCCCTAAGTCACAGAGATTGCTGGATCTTATCCAAAAAAATTGAAATCTGACAAACATAAAAAAATCCTTAAAATTCATTTCAGTTCACCATAAGTTCAACTGCACAATGCCTATGATTAAATATCTATAAAATTAGTTTTAAACATGTGTCTTATATAAGGTTTTTCTTAATATTTAGAAAATTTGGCCTATAGCTTCCAGAAAATTTGAAAAACATGTCATGGGTTATCGTGTTTCAGTTCTGCTATCAGCCATCCTTGTTGTGCAGTGTGCTGTGCGTCTACTGTTTTTGCTGTGGTTCTGCTATAAGATTTTAGATTTTTTGTTAAATGTGCGACAAGTCTTCATTCGTGTGGTCACTTCTGAGGTGCATCCATGTGAAGAAGAAATTTAAGTGTGTAGTGTTGGGTTTTGCTGGCATGGGGTCTTCTGCAAAATTGCAGTGGTGGTGACAGGTGTGTAGGCAGTGAGAGTTTTACTTTTTCATTTTCTGTTTAAATGTTTGTGTTGAACCTGTAGGTTTAGGTTTTAATTTTTAAGTTACAAATTTTATAATAATAAACCTTACAAGTTTTGATTTTAATTTTTAAATAATAACCTTTCAATAATATTCATAATGCATTATTCATTTTTAATATATTTAAGTTTTAACATGTTTAAAGTCTTTAATTTAAATGCTTAAATTAAATTTTAATTTTTACATATATTTGAATATTAATAATTTTTAAGTCAAAGCCATAGTTAAACTCAATTCATTAAATCTCCAAAGTGACATCCAAGTTGGATAATGTTGATTTCTAAGTTGAACAATGTTGATTTCTAAGTCGAACAAGTTGTTGACATCAATGTTGGGAGGAGATCTGCTGTCTATGATCTACATTGGCTTGAGCTGGTAAAAAAATTCCCCTTACAAAACAAAAAAAGAGAAATATTTAAAATTTAGTATATTAAAAATAGTTAATGTAGTTTTTGAATTTGTAACTTATTTAATATTTATTTAACATATTTAGATTAAAATTTAATTTTTAAATATATTTAGATTTTAATATTTAAAAAATATAAAATATTAAAAAAAAAATTGCAGATTACGTTGTTCAAATTTAATCATGAATTTTTTCTCAAATTTTATTAGTTGACGAAATTGTTCCTGATTTTTTCTTCACCCAACTTGATCATGAACACAAACCTTTGTGACTTAGCCCAATCTTCATTGGGATATAACTAAAAGAAAAACCTTCATTAGTGTTTAAAAATTTAACTCAAAAATTAATCTACTCAAAGTTAAACTTGAATAGATAGAATGCCCTGGCCTTAACCCTAAACTAAAAAATTCTAATCTATCCATACTTTTATTTTTCTTCTCCTAAGTGTAAAATTGAGCCAAAAGTAGGAAAGTTATACATAACAAAATTTCAGAACCACTTCTTGAAAAAATTGTGAAATCACACAGCAAATGAGGTGGATGGTGATTACTTTGGGTTAATCCCAAATTTTTGGGTGTGTAATGCTACTCTGTGATTGCTTAAACTTAAAGAGAAATTCGAAGTGCTTCTCACAATGTATTAAAAAAGAAAATTTGTTCCAAATCAGAATCAGATAATGGCAAAGACATAATAATATAATATGGATTGAAGAAGAGAATTTTCATAGGAATGTTCAGGTGTTTAGTTGAGCAGTGTAAGCAATGGCTTCAGAAAATATGCACAATGCTTCAACTTCAATAACGAACATTGTTGAGCTATTTATGTACTTTTGATTTAAAAAAAGTAGTTATTGTCTTGAACCCTTCTCATAAAACCTCAACTTGCATCTTTGTTGAAATATTTATTTGATTTTTGCATGTGCTTATGATCTAATAATGTGGTCTTTGCAGTGGTTTCTACGAGACTTTACAGGCATGTTAGGTGGAATTTTGTTCACATTATATCAGGTATTTAAAGTTCAGTCACAACTGGCATGAAACCTGGAGATTGCGAACGAAGAAATTAATACACTTTAAGTAGCTATGGGAAACAATTTGGGTTCCTGTGTATGTATTCTTTGCATCTTGTGTATCATTTTACATCCATTTATTTAAACTAGAAGTCATCTAAACAAGGATGCCTGGAACTATTTAAAAAAGTAATTTTTTTTTATTTGACATTTAAAATTTTAGTGTTTTACTATAGGTTTATATTTTGTTTATTCTTAACTTTAGAAGGTTATATGGTTAAATGAAAACTGATTTTTTGGCCCGTTGAATATAGGTAAAACAATACCAATACAATTTTATGAAATGTCACGTTAGCATGCCTTTGGAGTTATGCAAGTTATAGTTACAAAGTACATATTGATATTGAATCAAGGTTCAGAACGTGGATTAATAAATGCTTTTGATACCTAAAATCATTATAAAATACATCCATTTTCCCAGGACTGAACTACTGCAAGTTAAAATTTTGAGAATTTGCTAACAGTAGAGAACTAAATGTTAGAGAAAGAAGGCTATGTTAGATCATCTACAATGGAGAGATCCTCATCAATGTAATTATTCATCTTCAATTGTTGAAGGGACTGCTGTTATGTGTTGAGGGATCATCATTGATAGTCGTGTTAGAGTCCATCTATGCGAGACTTATCCCAGAGTAGCGTCATTAGGATTTACATCCCTTTCCTTAGGAGGACCATGTTTATAACAAGATCTTTATTTCACATCAACAAAAACTATTCTGGATAAACTCAGAAAAACTAAGTTATCTGTTCTCATTAATCCCAAATGGCTCTCTTTACACATTGAATAAAACCATATTTACCTCTCTGGGATGTGTGGACATGTTAGCTATTAATCTATTGAATCTCTCTTTGCTCATTTCTGCCTTACATACCTAGACTCAAATGGACATTTTCACGGACAAAGTGAACAAAATGTGTATGGATAACAAATAAATATTATCACGTCCAAATATCTTCCTCATACAATGCATAAATCAGTGCCTCCTTTGCATCACTGAATTTTCTTACTTCTTTGACCTTTCGATAACATATCATTCCAAATTTGTTGCATGTGCTGCATTGTGCACAGATGTGTTTGAGACGATTCCAACCGTACTGGATCTTTGTCTGCATGTCTTCATCATGTGGGATTTCTGCAATTTGTAATTTTTTGAATTCACTTGCAAATTGAATCAATGGTTGCATAAGATTCTCCAAATGATGATAATCTGTGTTTGCAAAGAGGATGACACCATTGTAACCTCTGGAAACTTTAATGACATTTCACCTCAAAACAAAATGCACCCTCCAAAATTAATTTGTTTGCAATTAAGGGATATATATAGTTACCATATTTCTCTAATAACCATGGTACTTAGTGCAACAACTTTTGAAGTAGAATATTGACACTTGGAAATCATGCATTAACAAGTTTCAAGGAATCTACTTTTGCGTTGTGTAGCTTGAGCTTGAAGGTGATTACTAATGAGAATCTGAATCTTCTGCCATATACAATGTAAGGAGCAACACTTCCAAAATATCCTTGAGCATAATTCTCATGGCTAGAACACAAGGCATCTAAAAACATGCTTTTATTTCTGAGGATTGCAAATTACAACTTTAAGTGCAGGTGCTATAAGCTATGTCTATGGTGACCTACACAACATTAGATGGGTTAACATCCTGTTTCATAGCTTACAAAATATCCACTAAAAAATAACATTTTCCCTAACTGTACAATACATAAACGTCAAATAAAATCTTGAAATATTGAAAAGAATGATACTTGATGGAGGTCTTTTTTAGAGAACTGGAGCATCCATCTGTAATTGACTTAAAACCATTACTTTGACCATTCAAATTAAATCAAGTCAAAGGGCCTTGTCTTCAAAACAAACTTTACACAGTTTCTCAATCCAGGGAATTGGTATGCTTTGTCTGTTACTTATAGCATAAACATTCTCAAGAAAACGAGAAGAGGATGCTACATTGGATGGAATATAGAATGAATAAAAATACAGGGTATGCCACTTATTTGTTTTAATTTATATCCCTGGTAATTTGTCAATAATGATGTTATAATACACTTTGGAGGGTTCATTTTTGTACAAGACCTAGAAGGATGAGAGTTAAAAGGCCTCCATTTCTGCCAACACTGGAAGATTGGATACCAGTGGGAGTTAATTATTATCATGATCATCATTTTCAGGTACAAAAAATCCTTCTAAAAGGAGAAGACTCTACAGCTTAGGGCAGATGTGTAGACACTAACTACTAACACTAAATGAAACTATAAATATGTACCCCATGATTCAAGACTACAAAGATTGCAAAGACATCAGGTCCAATGTGTTCTTTCAAGAGAAATGAGATATAGGAAGCATGTTACACATGAAATGGCAGAAATATAACAGTGATGTACAGAGGATATAAGCATAAAACAATATATAACAGCTTGGTGTCGTTCCTCTCATTATCCCACAGTCGATGCATTGGGGTCTATGTTCCTGCAGCTGCAAATGGCATCTGAAGCTCCATTTTCCGCTTTTGTTTTCCTTCTGAGGTCTCAAGGTCCCATGCAGTTTCTCATACGACTGCAGTCTGCTTTGCAACTTCCAATCCCTGCTCTTTTTGTATTGCTTTCCCAGCAAGTTTCGGACCTTCCAAGCAATATTGTAACTGCTTTTTTTCTGCCAAACTCCAACATCCTACAGACTTGCTAGCACTCACAGAACTCTTTCAATGCTTTTTTACACCTACCTTTCCCTGAATTCATTCTTTGATCTAAAGCTCCTTCTTGATGTTTTTGTGTAGTCTTCATGACCTCACCATTGAAGGACAGGCAATCCAAACCGATGAAAGCCAAGCAATCCAAACAGATGAAGTACAAGTACAAAGGCTGGTCCCCTACCTCAAAAATCACTGCCATACTCTTAGATATTGATGATACTGGTCTTGGACATGTAGATGTCAAGGACCTTATTCAAAGGGTAAATAAGGAAGGAGATAGGACATATTGGGTGACTTGTACAGCTCATAGTGGTATTGTGCAAGCTGCTGCCTTCCTAGTTTCTGTGCAGTCTCCTGAATTGGTAGTGTCATTTGCCCAATATTATGACTCTGACAAGAGGAAAATATATGGTCCAAACTCATTTTGAATATCACTCCTGAAGCAATTGAAGAGACCTTTTGTCTTCTCATATATGTGAAATATGCTCCTCTCACAATCAAATCTGCCATTGATTATTATGCAAAAACACAGTTACTTGTGTTAGGTGTATCAATGATAATTGGTTGATTAAGAAAATAATTGCTATCACAAGGATACCAAAGATCTTACACAAAAGTGAATTCATTGAAGATATAATTGATTTGATTACTTCATTAAACAAAATAGCTGGCAATCTGATGACCAAAGAATTCCATCCATGGATGTGCTACTTCATGCTTACCATCATTTATGACAAACAAAATTAATTGGGGGACAATAATCAATGACCACCTCCATGAACAACTCACTGAAGTACAGGAAAGCAAATGTTTTTTCATGACTTCGTACTTGGTATACTCATTAACAAGATGGTCAATTTTTCCAGGTTAAACAAGGTGGGAGCAATGGGTCTAGAAAAAAACAAATCATAAACCACCAATGGTTTCTCTACAATCCAAGAATCTTCCTAGAACTCTACATTCTCTCCACTTCCAACTTTCCACCTCAGTCATGGAATGAACAGCTCCCTACATCTTCTCATAAAGTTCCAAATAGCTGATTCCCAGGGCAGGAGAGACTTTGAGAAAATAAACTTCACTCAGTGGTACTGTCAATATATTATGAATGTGGAATTTTACTCCATAAATGCCCTTTTTTCAAATACATCCTCTATATCAATTTTTCTTCTAAGGCTAGATTGATATTTTTGACAAGACTAAAGCCTAGCCCACCTTCACTCTTTGGGATATGAACTTGCTCCCAACTAGTCAAACTATACTTACTTTTTTTCCTGCTCTCCCCATAAGAAGTTTCTTTGAATCACCATCATAGTCTTAGCAATATTCCCAGAAACTTTAAAAACAGACATAATATACTCAGGGAGCAAAAAGAGAAAATTCCATTAATTGCATTGTAGCTGCAAAGGATAATAACCATCTTCCTTTCCAAGAAAGTCTATTTTGTAT
Organism: Sequoiadendron giganteum; assembly: GCA_007115665.2. Taxonomy (NCBI): domain Eukaryota; kingdom Viridiplantae; phylum Streptophyta; class Pinopsida; order Cupressales; family Cupressaceae; genus Sequoiadendron; species Sequoiadendron giganteum. The sequence goes on from CM021104.1 coordinate 365,204,731, forward strand.
CCTCTCCAAAATGGCTTTCTAGACTTTCCCTAACACTATCCAAGCTATTAAAGGTATCCCTAAATAGGCGCTTTGTAGAGTAAATTCAGCAAAAATCAAAGTTTTGAAGATCTCTAGAGTCCCAACTCTCCTATCTCCCAACAATAAAATCTGTATTTCTCTACATTAATTGTTTTCCTTGCTGCTTCCTCAAACCTCTTCAAAATACTTTGGAAAGCTCGTGCTTCTCTCTCTAAGAACATTCCTTAAAGAGAATTATATCATCCACAAACTATAGATGTGTGACATTCCCAACTTGAGAAGTAATTTTCAACCTTTTCAAAATTTCCACTCCAAAATCTTGATGACTTGTTCTTCCCAGGGCTTAGCCATAATGATGAATAAATAAGAAGATGTTGTGTCCCCTTGCCTTAAACCCTTCTCTACTTTGAAAAAATCAGTAGAAACCCCATCTATTAAGCTTGAGAAAGAAGCTGAGGAAACACAATTGAAGATCAATTCCCTCGATTGGTCTGAAAAGCAAAAAGGTTTCTAACACTTTTAACAGAAAATCCCATGAAACTTGATCATAATCTTTATTCATATTCAACTTTATCATCATCCCCTTGTAGTTTCTTTTTTTAATTGACTGAGTAGTCTCATAAGCTATTACCACACCATCTAAAGTCTATCTTTTTGAGACAAAACTGCTTTGTTCTATAAAGATGATAGAATCCAAGAATGATTTTAAACTTAAAGCCACTGCAATTGTAACAATCATGCAGGATAAACTACATAGGGCAATAGGCCTAACATCATCAAACTTTCCACTTCAGTGCTTTAGGGAATTAAAGCTAAAAAAGTTGCATTCCATCCTTTAAGCACAGCCTTCCTATTTCTACATTCCTCTACCACCTGCCTCCCATTGTCAGCCATTATATGCCAAAACTTTTGAAAGAACCCAACCTAAAATCCGTTTCGACTTGCTGCCTTCTTTGTTCCTAAAGAGAAGGTTGTCTGTTTGACTTCCTCCAAAGAAACTTTAGTCAAAGATTTCTGTTTCCAAAATGATTCTTCCATCATAAGAGTGTTTTGAAAAGCAGCCAAAAGTGCACTTTCCTCAACTTGCCTTCCCTCATTCAACCTGTGATCTGCTATTTCTTTCTCAACCTTTTGCAAGTTCTCTTGAATTGCTGTTTTCTTTTCAAATAAGTTACCAAATTTTAAATGATTCCACTATTACAATTCTTTTTTGATACAATATAATTTTTTGATAAACATAAATTTTTTACATCCTTTGAAATTAATTTGCCACCATTCTTTCAACTTTTCTTTAAATCCTGATCCTCAAACCACATAAATTCCATCTTTAATGGAATACACTTAGGCTTCTAATCTTATTAATTTCTAAGAAAATAGGAAATAATCTAATCTTGCAGAGAGAAGCATTCTAGGTTGATATTTGACATTTTCTGAATACCACTCTAGGCCAAGAAGAAATCTATCTAGTCTTTCTTAAATACAGTCCAAATCCAATCTTTTGATGCTCTGAGTAAACCACCCTCCCTTGGCTTCACATCTGTTAATGTTTTTAGATTGTAGAAAGCATGAAAATTCAAAACTCTTTGAAGAAGATTCTTTGCTCCACCTGCCTTCTCATTTACACTCAAAATTGCATTAGAACCTCTTCCTAAAATTCAACAAAACCTTCTTAATAAAGCTCCTATACCTGCTCAAAAAATCCACAGCTCTCTCTTACCCTCATTTGGAAAAGGGCCATACATATTGGTGATATGTGTATCTACATTACTCCTTAAATCTTTAAAATTTACAAACAAAACTCTAGGATCTGCCCCCATCAAGGTTCCCTTAAAATCTCTACTATCTCAAAGAATAACCAAACCTCCTACAGAACCAATCACATTCAAAACCAAACAATTAATCCATCTCCAAATCTTCAGACTAATCTTTTCCATCAATTCATTTTGAATTTTTGTTTATTGAAGAAGAACAACATTAGGTTGTTCTCCCTCAATATGCAACTTCACCAAGCAGCTTTAGTCAGAGGCATTTAAGCATCTGACATTTCTGTTGAGGAGCTTCATTACTGCTTGGCTGAGGGGCTGATCCTTCCACCTTTACATAAATCTACTGACAAAATTTGAACTCCTTTCTTTTACTTCTATTCAGCTTTCTAACCTCCAAAGATTGCCCAATATTTGGCTGTCTTCTTATTTTTGAGGCTCTTTGTATGGGACCACCAACTTTCTTCTCCTTTTGCAACAAGCCATCATCAATCTTTTCTGTTCCACAAGGAGAGAGATGAGTAGCTCTATCTCCCCAACAGTTACATCATCTCAAAACTCTCTTACATTATCCTTCTTAGCTAGTGCATTAGATTGGCTTCTTGTTAGAATGAAATATTTCCTTCCTTCAAAGGGCACACCCTCACTTTTCTTACCTCTCACATCCAAGACACATATAGAATCCCATACTAGAGCTTCCTTGGTTCGATCCCTAACTGCACCCTCAATCTCCCTTTTACTTCCTTCCCACTTGGATCCAAGTGCTTCTCCAAAGTCTTATGCTCTACTGATTTCTTTGGAACTCAAACCAATTTACTTCTACTAGAAGCTATAGAATTTCCAGTCTTTTCCTCAACTTCCTTCCACAATCTTGAGTCACATGCTCAATTTGTTTACACCTAAAGCATTTGGAAGGAAGATAGTCATAATCCAAGTCTTGTTTCCAAATTCCCATGGAAGAACAAACCCTAAAAGCTTAACTGGTTTAGATAAATCCATAGAAACAAAATCCTCGCAAAGGTTGCCAATTCCTTATCTCTTGTTGCATTTGATTCACAAATTTACTCCCTTGTTGAATTCCCAATTTCTTTCAATATGTCTTTAGACTACTATTCTTGGGGGAGCTTAAACAATCGTATCCACAATGAAACTTTTTAAATTAAATTTTTCATTTGGATTAAACAAGGGCAGCCTTGGCTGCATATTCAAAGTAACATTTCCAAAAAACCGATGGACACCTTAAAAAATCAAATCTCTATCTTGTTCTGATAGAAAAGTTAATTGGAAAACCCCTTTTGCTAAAATCTCACCTTTGGTTGCAGACAATTCTTCCATACTTCCCCATCCAAGATTTTATTCAATCCATAGACGGTCAAATTCCAATAAATTTTGCAAATATTAGAAGATAATGATATAATAAAGTTTATGCTTACACTTGTATCTAATAATTTAGATGGTTAGTTGTAGGTCAATAATAAATTTGTTGTAAGGTGGTTGTATTGTTTTAATGAGCTGGTTGTAATAGGATATTTCTTGAATTTATATAATATAACACTCTTGCCTTGAGTTGCACTTCTCTTCTCTCATCTCATTATTTTGTTCATACTAACATTGGTATTAGAGTCATTGTTTTGTCTTGTGAAAGAAGTTGGGAAGAGAGGGTCGCAGTAGACTTGTGAAGGTGTGGTGTTCTTGATTGCAAATTGATGTTATGCATCAAGGGCACAATAAAGTTGTTTTGAACATAGATGGCAGACTTGGCGAGTGCTTGCTGACTTTTTTTCATGCTGAGTAATCATCAGAAATACTTGCTAGGAAAACTCGTCGAGTTTTTGGCGAGTACTTGCCCATTTTTTGGCGAGTACTCATCAGAAACCCGGTGAGCTTGATGGAAAAACTTGCGGGTGGCGTCTAAAAAGGTCGGGTCAAAAACAGACCCCAAAACACCAAAAAACACTCCAAAAAAATGCGATTCTACTCTGCAAAATCCCCAATGCCCCTCCCACTTTGAACATTGCATTCACAACGCTTTTGCATCTTAGAGAGAAGATATTAAAGGGTTTTTTGGCAAATTTGGAAGGCAAATTTAAAGCACAGGTCAATAATTTTTTTTTTGTTATTTTAAAACATTTTACTTCATTTTGGCTGCAAAATCCAACACCTAGGTTAAAACAAATTCATCATTTTTAAAAACTAAGTAGTATTTTTGCATTTAAATTCTAAAAAAATGGATTCATTACCATTTTTTAATTTTTTTAATGAATTCATTGTTTTTTTGCATACACGATTTTTTTTTTGATTTTAACCTTTTTTTTGGAATAAAATGTTTAGAATCTTTAGATTATATTAATTTTTTATTGATTTAAACTAATTTATATTATTTAAACTAATATAATGCTGATTTTGAGCGATTTATGTTGAATTTAGGTTATTTTTTTTGTATTTGAAAATTAAAATGTTGTGCTTTCACTTTGTATGTGTAGGTTAAATACATCATATATTGGAAAATAGAGGAGCTTCTGGATCAGGTTTAGGCTTAGGCTTTTTCCAATTGATGCCATTGCCGATTATAGGCACTAGTCCTATTGGAGCTAGAGACCCTACTTGGAAATATGCCTTACAAGGACCAATACTTGGGGCAGTTGTTTGCATGAGATACACAAACTTATATTATGGAGGCATAAATCGTCTCAAATACCATCTTGCAAGCATTACTCATTGTGATTTGAAGAATTTATCAACACCATTGAAGAGATAAAAAGAGAGATGAATGCCCACCTTGCATTGACAAAAGAGAAAAAATTGGGAAGGCAGAAGACAAGGGCAGCCATAGTAGCATTCATAACTGGTGGTCTTGGTCCTCAAGTGCAACTAGAATTAGATGAAGATATGACATCTCAAGGCACATTGGGCTTTTATATGTGGTCCACACATCCAAAGCATATCAACCTCCACTTCATCTACTTCAAGTAGAGTGTGAGTGCCTACACCAACTTGCACGCCACATAGTTTTTTTGTGCCCAAAAACACGCTTGGAGCACAACCATCATTGAAAGCTATAGGGTGGAACTGGGAGGTGCATGAGCAAGCAAATATGGCATGTGCTGATTTTTGGTACTTCAACAACATTCCTTTCAATGTGGCAAGTAGTCCTTATTAGGAGAATTTGGTAATTACATTGATAGTGACGGGAAAAGGATACAAGGCTCCTTCTCGTAAAGACTTAAGTGGGAGGTTGGTTAATTTATGCTAATTTATACTTATAGTAATCTATGTTGAATATTAGGCTAAATTTATGTTCATTAATTTATAGTAGTTTATGTTGAATTTAGGCTATTTTTTAAGTGTTTAAAAATTAAAATTTTGTACTTTCCTTTTGAACTTGTAGGTTCATAAATGCAACTGAAAAGGAAAAACTAATAGTGGAAGAACAAAAGAAGTAATGGAAAAAATATGGCTGCACTATTCTTTCAAATGGGTGGATAGATAGGAAAAGCCGCACCGTTATCAATTTTTTGGTGGCTTCAAATGGTGAGGTGATTTGTTTGAAATCAGTTGATGCCTCTAACAAAGTAAAAAATGTAGAAACATTGTGCTTAATGTTGGAGGAAGTTGTCATGGAGGTGGGCATAGAGAATGTGGTACAAATCATAATTGATAATGCAACAACATATGCAATGGTTGGGAGATTGCTCCAAGACAAACATAAGACACTTTTTTGGACACCTTGCACAACACATTGCCTTTACATTCTTTTGGAGGACATAGGCAAACTTGATTGGGTGAGACCGGTTGTAGATGATGCAAGGAGCATAACAAAATTTATTTACAATCACCCTTGGGTTCTTAATTTGATAAGAGATCACACCCAAGCGAAAGAGTTGGTGTGATTGGGTGTCACAAGGTTTGCAACGATTTTCCTAATATTACAAAGCATTATTGGTTTGTTGATTTCTTTGAAACAGATGTTTGTGAGTCAAGCATGGTTAGACTCATCATATTCGAAGAAGCTTGAAGGAGAGAGGGTTGCAAGCATAGTCTTTGACAATTTTTTTGCACAAATAGCTATAGAGATTGTGAAGGTAACCTCAAAACTTTGAATTTAAATTCAAATTGAATATTTTATTTTTTTAATTTAAGTCTTTCATTATAAATCTGTAACTTTAATCTTTTTGTATTTGTAAATTGTAGGTGTCAGAGACCTTGCTTAGAGTTCTCCGTTTGGTAGATGGGGATCAAAACCCAATGGTGTATATTTAAGAGGCCATGGATAGGGCCAAAGAGTCCATCTAAAATTATTACAAGGGTGACAACGTTAGATTTGATCTCATTTGGGAGATCATTGATCAAAGGTGGAACAATCTATTGGAACACATTTGCCATTGCGCCAAAAGATCAACCTGTTATTGCCTGATACAAACACTAGAGATAAATGGATCCACGAGAGGCGGTTAGTCCATGTCACGAATCTAAAGGGAGACTTTGGTGATTAGTCCAACAATCCCCCCCTTAGCATCATCCGAGGGGATTTGGACCCGTGACCACAGATTTGATACCATTTATTGGAACACGTTTGCCGTTGTGCCAAAAGATCGACCTGTTAATGCTTGATACAAATGCCAGAGATAAACGGATCCATAGGAGGCGGTTAGTCCATGTCATGAATTTGAAGGGAGGCGCTACGGATTAGTCCAACATGATCAACTCCACCAACCCATCCATGTAGTAGTGTACTTCCTCAACCATTGTATTTTCTATTCAAAGAGCTTCTTAGATCCTAATGGAGAAGTTATGGAGGGCCTCACAACGTGCATTCAGAGGATGACAACCCAAGTTGAGGTGAGAGACCTCATTATCCAAGAATTGCACAAATACAAGATTGGAAGGGGTAGGCTCTTTTCTTTGGGGCTAGCTACTTGAGGAAGAATCACTCAGACACTAGATATAAAATTTGGAGTCTATATATCACATGCATCTTACAAGTTACAAATTTCAAATTTACAACTATTGATAATCTGATAAAATATGTTTTGACTCATAGTTGGAAAACTCGGCTTGGCAAAAACTCGCGAAGCCCAAAATTGACGAGTCAACAAAAATTCAGAGAAAACTTGGGCAAAAAATTGACAAATTTTTCAATTTTGTTTTGCATTTTTTCGGCGAGTTGAAGTCATAAAGACTCGTGAAGCAAAAAAACTCGTGACTTTTTCAAGACTCGTCGAAAATTCGGCAAGTCTTCCAACTATGTTTTCGACGAGTCTTCCAACTATGTTTTGACTTTGCTTTCTAACTTTTCAATATTTTATTTTGTAGATTCTTGGTGGATAGAATGAGTTGCAAATACTCCAAATCTCCGAAGGTTTTCCCCTTGCATTTTGTGCAAACCTTGTAGTGCATCTAGCTATGAGCGCAATTGGAGCTTGTTTGAGGCCATCCACATGAAAAAGAGGAACAAATTAGCTCAAAAATGCTTTAGTGACTTTGTCTTTGTGCAATACAACCTTCAATTGCGCACAAGAAGGGTAGAGGACAAATCAGAGGAGCTCATTGATCTGGATGAAGTTGATCCTTATAGTGATTGGATAGGGTGGGATGAGTAGCCTCCATTGTTTATTGAAGATGAGATTCTTGATTTTGAGAGGCAGGCATTGGAGGATGTGGTGTAACAAGAGATATAGGATTGGATGACATTGATGAGGTTGAGGAGTCATTGCCATCTACTAGCAGGATGGAGATCAAGCCACAACCTTCTATGCCAAGCGAGGAGCCACAACAAACTCCAAGTATTAGAAGCTTCACCTCTCCCCATGTTTTCACTAGATTAGGGAAGACGAAGATGTAAAATGTTTTATTTTCATTTTGTTAGCTATCTATTGTATCAACCATTAGGATTCCTCATGATGATGCAATTTTGTACTCAATTTGTATTCAAATCAATCAAATTAAATAGAAAACACTTTTTTTGCTCATTGGATACATCTTGTCATTGAATCTTGCAAAAAATTTGTTTCTAAAGAAATTTAAGCTATTTTTTAAATTGCTGAGTTTTTGCCAAGTCAAATTTTTTGGGTCTGCTGAGTTTGAGTCTGCCAACTATGGTTTTGAAGAATCATGAATTGAAAATTGTTGGAAAAATCTAGTTGTGGTTATAGTTGCATTGAGAAGGATGTAGAAAAAGTTTTTTGAGCTTGTAGGTAGCAAAATGATTGCAAGTAGAGAAAAAAAAAGTGTGTAACTAAAGGTTGTAGAAATTCTAGTTGTTATTGGAAGATTTGGAACATTTCAAAGATGCAAAGTACCATCTTTTCTGAAGAGGTTGCATTGCATTAGTAAATTGCTAGTAAATTGTTGTGACACATTAGAGAAATTGTTGATTTTAGTTTCTATTGGAGTTGATAGTGAACCCCACAACTCCTAGAAATCACCTGCAACCAAAATGCCTATCACATCTAAAGATAAAAAGCCATTGATATGCTCATGTAATATTGAGAAGAGATGATCCAGAAAATCAACTAATTTGCTATGAATTAATCTGAATGAATGATTACAATGAAGGTGAATGCTTATAAAAGCATAAAAAAAAACCCTAGATGAGGATTTGATTAGATTGTGACAAGTGTCTTAATCTCATGCAATGCGACAACTTGACCTATATTTAGTACAAAATGCTCCTAAGTTAACTTAAGTAATTAAAGTAATAAGGGACCTAATAATTAATTAATGATTAATTAATTAACAAATGATGTCCTAGTTACTCCAACACCCCCCCTTAAGATCAACTTTGCGAGAAGCTAAAAAACCCTGATAAAGAATGCAATGAAGGGTCCCGACTAGAAGGCTTGATGATGTACCCATGGACAAACAAATGAATCTTTCATAACTAGAGAAAAGGAGAAAACCACATGGGAAAAACTCCTCTCCAAAAGAAAGAAAAATAAATGACTGCTCTAGTGAAAGAAGGATAGGAGGACTCAATGTGATCTCCCAAGGACTGCTTCTTGTTAGATTTAGGATCAGAAATGAAAGCAATCAGAAAATGCAACACATAAGACAATGAACACAACAAGATACCTTGGGAAAACCCTCCTACTCAAGGGAGAAAAACCCAGCAAATATATCTCTTATATATTGAAGGAATAAGAGCAGAAATCTGCTTACAACTCAAGCCCAAAACTATGCCAAATTTGATACAATGAATAATAGCACCTCTCCTAGATGCAAAGATACAAATGAATATGTTTCTCCTTGAAATCGGTCTGCTGCTACAAAATGATGATCTGCTGCTACAAGATGATGATCTGCTGCTCAAGTATGAACTTCTTCTAGGAATGCGAATTATGATGAATGAACTTGATGATCAAATGAATGATCATCACCTTGTATTTATACAAAACTAGGTGACTCTTCATTTGGGTTGGCCTCTTTTAAGAAACCTTTCTTCATAAAATTATTATATATAGCAAGTCCGACTTTCCTTGGTATTATTTATCCACCATTTTTAAATTTGAGAGAAAGATATCTCCCACTGCTATAACATCAACACTCCCTCTTAGCTATGGAGGTATCTTTCCAGATATCCACGTCATGGAGTCTCTCAACATGACGCCCACAATGGCTCCACCCATTTGTGGAAAACTCAAAGGTTCAGCACGGAGTCTCTCAACATGATGTCGTCATGGAGTCTCTCAACATGACGTCTCATCTCAGTCATAGAGATGAACAAGGGCTCGCACCTCATATTTCTCCGTCTCAGAGAAATATACACAACAAGGGCTTTCACCTCATATTTCTTCGTCTTAGAGAAATATACACTACAAGGGCTTTCACCTCATATTTCTCCGTTTCAAAGAAATATACACTACAAGGGCTTTCACCTCATATTTCTCCCCCTCAGAGAAATATACACTACAACAAACCTTCATGATGATTTGACTCCCTCTGGAGCTCCAAGTACTTGCATCAAACTCCTGACCTCCTCGTCCAAGATTGTCTGCAATGCTTGTCTTAGAGGAGCGGTTTCCATTGCACACTTCCGACACTATTGACTTGCTCGAGTTCAGGACTGTCCTCCTCGACCTCATCCCAGATCACCCTATTCTAAATAGGTTTGTGGAGCTACCAATGTCAAAACCAATAAATTGTCTTGTGCAATTATGTTCTTAGCTATTGAAGAGGTCCTCCAAGGATTTTGCACTTGGCCTTGCAACACTGCAACCTTCACTTTTTCTTAGTGAGTCATAAAACTCCCTCTTGATCCCTGGCTCAGAGATTTCAAAGAAATTCTCTAGAAGTGAACTCCCCTCCATTGACCTATCTCAAATCCTTAATCCTTTTCTTGGACAAGCTCTCAACTCGTGCCTTGAATTCTCTGAATTTGACTCCCTCTGAATGTCATTTCCTCCTCTTCGAAGAAATTGATCGACTTTAGAATACGAAACCTTTTGAATCAACTTTAGAGCTAGGCTCCTTCTGAGATGTCCCTATGTCAATTTCCGCAGTAGAAACATGTTGTGTAGACCTTAATTTGCAATCTCGAGCAAAGTGATCGTACTTGTCACACCTGAAACATTGAATGTGAGAGAGATCCTTCTTCTTCTCCGGTTTTGGGGCAAAATATGATTCTCTGTCTCTATTCCTCTTTCTTCCTTTGCCTCTTTCTCTAGAAGTATGTGTAGCAAGAACTTGATTTTCTACATCATGATAGTTTTGCCCAATTCCTCTTGTTGCCAACCTGGACTCTTTTTGAATACAATCAGCTCGAAGACGATCAAACTTGGGCAACTTGGATCTCCCACTGATGCTCTGAAGAAAGGGTTCCCAAGATTGAGGAAGACCATTTAGTGCCAACATAACAAGATCTCTGTCTGCAATTATATCCCCAATAGCGCTCAATTGATCTCTCAAATCAGCAATCTTCATAAAGAATGAGATGACTGAATCATCTTTAGCCATTTTTACATGGTGTAGTTGTTGTCTCAAAGCAAGGGCTCTGTTGGTGTTGTTGATCTCATACAATCCTTTAAGAGTATCAAACATTTCTTTAGCTGTCTTCAACTTGGAGATGATCGGTACTAGGTGATTCATCACAGAGTCTATCATGATCTTTCTAGCCTTCGTGCCATTTTTCTTCCACTAGATTTTCTCAGTATCATCGGAAGGCTCGAGCATATCACTTTCCACGAAATCAAGAAGATCATTCTCCTCTAATGCAATGAGTACCCTGGGTTTCCAAGAGTTGAAGTTTGAAGCTCCATCAAGCCTATCTTCTACCTTAACACCGCTCACCATCTTGTTTTTCCGCACAAATTCACCTTGAAAGATCTGCCCTTAGGTCAGAAATAATTTGAACCTTCGATTTGCGATACTTCAAGATTTGCCCTAGATGAAAAGTTGACTTGACTGCTTAAACAAATCTGATCAGATCTTTTCTTAGACCTGCTTTGATACCATGTTAGATTTAGGATCAGAAATGAAAGCAATCAGAAAATGCAACACATAAGACAATGAACACAACAAGATACCCTGGGAAAACCCTCCAACTCGAGGGAGAAAAACCCAGAAAATATATCTCTTATATATTGAAGGAATAATAGCAGAAATCTGCTTATAACTCAGGCCCAACACTATGCCGAATTTGATACAATGAATAATAGCACCTCTCCTAGATGCAAAGATACAAATGAATATGTTTCTCCTTGAAATTGGTCTACTGCTACAAAATGATGATCTGCTGCTACAAGATGATGATCTGCTGCTCAAGTATGAACTTCTTCTAGGAATGCGAATTATGATGAATGAACTTGATGATCAAATGAATGATCATCACCTTGTATTTATACAAAACTAGGCGACTCTTCATTTGGATTGGCCTCTTTTAAGAAACAAGATGACTCTTCATAAAATTATTATATATAGCAAGTCCGACTTGCCTTGGTATTATTTATCCATCATTTTTAAATTTGAGAGAAAGATATCTCCCACTGCTATAACATCAACACTTCTGTCACACAAGTACAATAGATGTCACTTGATAAGAGAGAAAATAATTATATGAACCCCCCCCCTAAAAAAGGAGCTCCTATGCCAATGATGAATGCTTGAAGACAAAACATGATCCACTGCCTGCAAACAACAGTTCACCCCTTAGGAAGAAACAGATTCACTGGTGATTGGAGAAGCTAATCCAAAAAGATGGGTGAATCAGGAATCCAAATCTAGATGATGTGTGCCTCTAAAAAGTGTTCAAGTGTCCACATGTCGGAAAGAGATGATGTCAATCCAAAAACTAGTGAAGATTGATGTAGAACAAGTTGCAAAGGCGATGAAAATGGTGGGCCAATAGTGATGATGTGGCTGTCAACAAAGAGGAGATGAATGTCCTCAAAGTAATCCTCTAGATCGGCAATAAAGGACTCTACAAACAAGGATGATATGTCTGCAAGATACGAATTCCAAGTAGCTATGTCTGGAAGAAGATGAATGCCTTGTTGTACTGAATCAATAGGGGCCAAAGATGTGGCAATGCCAAGCGAATCAAGAACAATAGAAGATGATGATGTAGTCTTGATCTAAAGAGTGGGAACATGAAGACAAGTCTCTTAACCATCAGAACATGCAAGACTTGTAATATATTCAAGCTCCTCTAAAGTATCGTCATCAAAGGGTATGAAATTTGTATATGCAAGAGGAATGAGACAGTCTGCAATAGGATCCTCTGGGTATGCAGAGATATGAGGGTCTCCACATATTTTCCAAAGTCGAGTCAAAAGTGTGTGGGGACAACACACATAGTGTCAAGATCAACACTAGAACATATAACATCTACAACATGATCACTGATAATACCCCATGTTGAATAACTCCCTGATGTGTCTAGCGTAGGTATGAGTCCATAAACATGAGGCAAAAGATCAAGCCACCTAAGATGTGTCAGGATGTTGTTATGCCAAGACTCATAGTTATCCTTTTCTAGGATGACCACAAAAGGATGAATTGAAAAACCCATGATACTTCCTCAAATGAAAAATTCAGAGGTTAATAACCTCAACACATATAAATTGGATCAATGGAAGTCATCTCATGCAAACAAATCATTTCTAGGTGCCAAGATGTCTAAGTAATTGATAGAAATGTGAAAACACAAAAAACTGACTAAAATATGCTTGGGGCAGATTTTGGAATAAGTGCATGAATGGATTTGAAGAACTCTGAAATATCTTTCAAATGTCGTTGTAATCGCGAAAATAAAAAATACAGGCAAAAATATATGAGCTTGAGAGTGAAAAATGAAGATCTGAATTTGATCGAGAATAAAATAAACCAGTAACAAAATTTGATGATGAGACCGAAACCACTGGAAAGTGCTCAAAACCACCCTTTTGATATCTCTCTCGTTTGCTCGATTTTGACATTGTATGCCTAAGTTATGGCCAAAAGAAAAAAATCGCTCCTTTAAGGCAAAAGAGGGCTAAGAGGGGCCATACGGTTGGCCGTACCGTTGATGTCAACGATGGAATATTCCCTCTCATCGAAAAAAGGGCCGATTGCTTGAAAAATTTCTCCGTTGCCAATATATTATTGTATTAGACAAAATATGCTTGTACTTAGCCACAAATTTAGTAGAACATTCTGGGTTTCTCGGGATTCATGTCATCAGTTTGATTTTTCCTACGGATTTTTGGATTTGTTGAGGTTTTTAGTTGTCGACCAACTATGGTGTTGGGGTGGTGGCTGTCAAGGCCCGCACGACCCTACTGGGCGACAGGCGTACATGCTTGTTGTGGTAGGGTACGGCGTACCCAAAGCCGTTGTAGGCTTCTATAAATCCTTTTAAATTTTGTTGACTTAAGTTTTTTTTCAAAAACTTTTTCAATGTTTTTTTTTTAATTTTTGAATTTTTTTTTAATAGAAACAATTTTTTTTTGTAGAGTACTTGTGAGCGCTCGAAGAATTAATGGTGGCTTGGGGTCGTGTGCAGGAGTTGTACAACCGTATGGATTCTTGTGTTTGACCACTGGCTACTAATTTTTTTCTTCTTTTTTCAAACTTTTTTTTTTGATGAAACAACAGGCGATCTTAGGGTTTTTGGGCATTTTGGACTCAACGGTGATGATGGTTTCACTATAGGATGAGCTGATTTATCTCTCAAGGCTGAATCTCTTAGAATTTGGACAAGAAGTCATAGATTTGGTGCTCTGATACCATGTTGGAGTTGATAGTCAACCCTACAACTTCCAAAAATCACCTGCAACTGAAATGCTTATCACATTTGAAGAGAAAAAGACATTGATATGCCTCATGCAACCTTGAGAAGAGATGATCTAGAAAAGCAACTGATTTGCTATGAATTAATCTGAATGAGTGATTACAATGAAGGTGAATGCTTATAAAAGCATAAAGAAAAACCCTAGATGATTTGATTAGATTGTGACAAGTGTCTTAAATCTCATGCAATGAGACAACTTGACCTATATTTAGTCCAATCTAATAATAAAAAAACATTCCTAGCTTAAGTAATTAAAGTAATAAGGGACCTAATAACTAATTAATTATCAAATGATGTCCTATGATGTCCTAATTGGTCCAACAGTTTCAACTTTGTTGAGGTCATGGAGGGTCATGGGGAATAAAAATTGCGGTAGAAACCTTACAAATTTTGTAGAAATTGTAGGTCATTAAGGCACAACTAGGGCATGTAGACATTGCCAACATATTTAGGGTATTTTTTTCCTTGCTTTAAAAATCTAATTTTTGTGTAAAAAATTGGGTCTTTGTTAGCTAAAAGTAAAAAGGCTTTTTTTTTCCAAATAGTTTTTGAAAGATATTTTAAATCACCTTAAATTTTTCAAGGAAAAGTTTATTTTTTGGGGTTGATGGGCAATACTCAAAATTTAGTGTCTCTAGAGGCATACAAGTGATAGGTAAAAAATATGATGTATAGTCACAAGATATTTGCAATCACTAAGTATTGAGAATGTGATAGAATATTGTTATGCTAAAAAATTAGGCCTATCAATAACTGAGGTGATTAACAAATGTTATAGGGAAGCACTATTAATTCACAAGTTGTTAGCATCTGATGATTTAATCTTGTAGTTCGAAATCCTACATTTGCACATATGTTATGGGATAATCTAAAAAATAAGCATCAAGTCTTGGAGAAAAGTAGAGTTTTGTATTTAAAAAATATATTGTTTTCTACTAAATTACATGAGGGTGGGTCTTTGTTGGAGCATCTTTTGAAACTCAAATATCTAGGGATTAGCTCACCATGGTCAACAAACCAATGGACAAGGAAGATATAGTTACTTTCATCATCGACAATTTCTCACCCTCTTTTGAGACTTTTGTGGAGTCACTAAACTTGTTAGTGGAAAGCGACACATCGACCTTTGACAAAGATAGTACTATTTGTTGCTAAAGAGACCATGACAAGAACCATTGAGTGAAGTTTTTTCTTTGGAGTTCATAAAGTATACTTGCTACATGGCTTTAGGGCACAAACTATAGTTCTTCTCACACTTAACAATCATAGAAAAAGGTACAATGCTTCTATTGCCAAAAATTTAGGCATGTGACGAACAATTGTAGGAAAAAACAATTTGATCATCCCACTAGCCACAAAATGAAGCTAATGTAGTGGCTATTGTTGATGAAGACCATGATGAGGAGTTTGTATTGATGGCTCTGCCAAAAGTGTTAAAAATAGTTATTGGTTCTTTGATTCAAGTGCCCCCAAAAACTTCACTTATTTAAAGGATTAGTATGTTAGGTTTACTATTTGATGATATTCATTGGGATTTTGTTTTGCTTGGTGACGACGTGTCACATATAGTTGAAGGGATAGGTGATGTGAGAATTACACTCAATAATGGGATTAAACTTTTAGTAAGGAATGTTAGGTATGTCTTAGGATTGGTTTTTTTATATTTTCTATCAATTAGATTACAAAAATTCGTAATGTTCTTGTTCAATTATATGGGACAAAGTGCATTGTTTTTGATGTGCTTGAAGCATTAAGTTCAACGGTGTGTATAAAGGCTTATACAAACTTGATCTTGCTTCGTATCCTATATTGGAGGAAACTTAGTCCAATCATAAACTTGTGGAGGTTAGTCCAATAGCTAGTTGTGAAGGAGGGGATTCGCTACTCTCAAGTCCAAAGACAAACAGGGTCTAAAGGGAGCGAATTGCCCTTGCTCACCTCAATGAAAAAGGTCAAAAGAAAAGATGGCAAATGAAGGAAAAAGCTAATCTATGTTTTTGGGTTTTCGGGATGGAGGACTTCAGGAATTAGGTGAACAGACCATGGAGGTTTCGAGAAACGGACTAACTAGCACTTGTCCAGAGGATGATAGTGCATGTCAAGGACGATATCACATCATGTTGGCGTCTCTGTGGCGCGCTAGCGTTTCGTACGGAAAGAAAGCATAGTCTGTGACCAAAACACTTAGGGCTTGCTAACAACCTGAAAGCTGCAATCCAACAGTTTAACAGGAAATAAGAGAATGCTGTAAATACGTAAAAGATAAACAAGTACAACAAGAAGAATACTTTAAATGAAAGATAAACTAACTAGTAGTGAAATGACAAATAGAAAGAAAGAGATATCCAACTCACGGTAGGTCCAGCCTTCCGCAAGCTCCACACGAACAGGAACCTACACACACGAAAACGAGAATCTTTTAGGGCTTGCCTCAGTCAAACCGCCGCTTTGGAGTTTCCATTGTTAGTGTTTTATAGCTTTGGGAGCTATTTTCTCTTAATTAAAAGCAGGTTGGCCTTTGCTTCATAAATAAATTATATTTTTCTAAGGGCCGACCTAGAGAGGAGGCCGCCCAACTTTGTATATAAAGAGGATGAAGTCCTCTCATTTGATCATGCAATCAATTCACTCCAATTCGAATATCTTCAGCAACAGTTCGCCTCCTAGCAGCAGATCAAACTTTGAAGAAGTGTTATTAGTGCATTTAAGGTTCATTTCAAGGAGAAGTGCTATTTCTCATTGTATGAGACTCAGCCTATTCTAGGGCCTGATTTTGTATGCAGTTTTCTTCTAATATATAAGAGAATGTTGTTGCTGGGTTTTTCTCACTCGAGTAGGAGGGTTTTCCCAGGGTAATCACTGTGTTCATTGTTTCATGTGTTGAGTTTTCTGCTTATTGCATTTCTGATCATAAAACTAACATCCACCTCCACAGATAGCTAGATAGACCACAATAGAGAAATAAAGATAAAGAAGTAATGGATAAGATGTATAGAAAGAAAAGACAATCAATATGCTAACTATAAAGACGATAATGCAATGAAATAATAAAGTGTTACCCTCCCTACTACAAGCATGAAGAAGCCGAGAGGAATGATGAGAACTTCTTGAGCTCGAGACGATCGTGCAAGAGTGATGTAGAGCTTGAAACCTACAAGAACGATGGTGTAGAGAGAATGGAAGAGTGATAGAGCAAGAATGAAGTGGAAGATTAAGAATGAAGTGAGTAGAATTGCAAGAATGAACAATCTAGTTGAATGGAATTGAATTAGAGGATCAAAATGGAGGTTTGGAGGCAAAAGAGCCATTTTCGGGCAGGTCTGCAGTTGCAGGGGGCGTTATACTTCGCGGTTGATAGGAAGTGTAATGTCTCAACGTCCATTGATCCGAGAATCTATCAGGGACTTTTGTGTGGCACGCAAACGTTTGTACGACACGAAAGCGTTCTAGTCAAAATTCCCTCCATCAATAGAAAACAACAAGGTACGGATGGGACAAAAGGCTTAGAGTGGCGGGATTTAGCATTATCGATTTTATAAGGCTAAGGTAAGGGTATGTTATGGGAAATTGCACTAGGGTGCAAGTTTACACCATAACACTAGTACTGTGGTGCCATTGAAAACCTACCTTCCAGTTCATGCATTATTTTGGTGTGTCAACCTTTGGGTTGTTTTTCTCCACATGCATATTAGCAATGCAAAGTTGAAGGTGTCTCCATTATGGTTGAGGTTCAACCCATACAAATTTCATCTCCAATCCAGACTTTGTCTTTTGTGCTTCAGAGGCCCGAGTGGTATTTTGAAGGTGAGCACGATGATGAATTCCCAAAGTCAAATGCATCACCTTGGAGGACAAGCAAACCAATTGATAATTCCATAGTAGAGCATGTTCATTTTGTTATTTTTGCATATTTTCTTAAGTGCTTGCTTGATGAAGGTTGCTTG
The DNA here is from genome assembly GCA_007115665.2 of Sequoiadendron giganteum. NCBI lineage: Eukaryota > Viridiplantae > Streptophyta > Pinopsida > Cupressales > Cupressaceae > Sequoiadendron > Sequoiadendron giganteum. The sequence continues at coordinate 365,222,724 of CM021104.1, forward strand.
TGCAAACATTTCTTCCCATTTTTGCACATCTCAAGAGCCATGTTGTAATTTAATGGCTAAACCTTTAGATCCTTTTAGTTTAATCATTTAGGGGGGTATTAGAATATTAGAATATAATGATATAAGAAAGTTTACATGTACACTTGTATGTAATAAATTAGATGGTTAGTTCTAGGTCATTAATAAAGTAGTTGTAAGGTGGTTGCAACTCTTTAATGATTTGGTTGCAATAGAATGTTTCTTGAACCTATATAATGTGTCACTCTCTCCTTGAGTTGCATGCCTCTTCTCTCATCTCATTCTTTTGTTCATACAAACTATTAGATTTAGATGATCAGATTAGAATGCAAAATTAATTAAAAAAATGACACAAGAACACAGCCAATACCCTGGGAAAACCCTCCAACCCGAGGGAGAAAAACCCAACCAATATATCTCCTATAGATTGATGTAAATAAGAGTAGCAATCTGCTTACAACTTAGGCACAAATACAATGCCTCAATGATACAATGAACAACACCTCTCTTAGATGCAAACATACAAATAATGTAAATCTCCTAGAATCGATCTGCTGCTGCAATTCACACTTCTCCAATTACTTCGAATTACTTCAAATGAACTTGATGAGGAATGAATGACAACCATCAAGTATATATACACATAGCAATGGAAGGATGTGACCTTTCACAAAGAAGTCGGCCCCAAGAAGGAAACAGGACTTTTGCTGGGAGGGCACGATTTTCAAGAAAGTTGGCTCCAAGAAATAAATAATAATAATATTTAACAATTTAATATTTATGATATTGCTATCAGGATTCAACCGTGTATTTTTTGAGTCAAACTCATTGACCCATGATTCATGAGTAGTGGTTCACAAGAACCCATCTCTCATGATAATGAATGGTCCACTTAGCACTCATTGCATCTAGGTGATGCTCATAGAGGTGAAGCATTGGTCCGTCCCGAGAGGTCACCCATCCCAGTACTGCTCCAGCTCAAGCGCGCTTAACCACAGAGTTTCCCCCAAGGTTAAGCCCACTTAGCTTGTTACCCCATTTGCAAAATCTTTAGCAAGTGTTATGCCTTATGAACCATTCATTATAGAGCCCCTTTAGCTCATCAATTGATAAGTAGGAGGTTTCTTCCACAGCGTGTCAAATAATGATATTGCTATCAGGATTCAACCGTGTAGTTTTCGAGTCAAAATCATTGACCCATGATTCATGAGTAGTGGTTCACAAGAACCCATCTCTCATGATAATGAATGGTCCACTTAGCACTCATTGCATCTAGGTGATGCTCACAGAGGTGAAGCATTGGTCTGTCCCAGGAGGTCACCCATCCCAGTACTGCTCCAGCTCAAGGTTTTGCATAACACTTGCTAAAGGTTTTGCAAATGGGGTAACAAGCTAAGTGGGCTTAACCTTGGGGGAAACTCCGTGGTTAAGCGCGCTTGAGCTGGAGCAGTACTGGGATGGGTGACTTCCTGGGACGGACCAATGCTTCACCTCTGTGAGCATCACCTAGATGCAATGAGTGCTAAGTGGACCATTCATTATCATGAGAGATGGGTTCTTGTGAACCACTACTCATGAATCATGGGTCAATGAGTTTGACTCGAAAACTACACAGTTGAATCCTGATAGCAATATCATAATTTGACACGCTGTGGAAGAAACCTCCTACTTATCAATTTAATATTTGTTTGTTTCTTTCTCAATTGAAGCGCCTCTTCAATAATTCGATAAATATAAGTTTAAATAGCAACTTGCTACATTTAAATTTATTCTTCGATCTGATCTAGAGATTATTCACGCAGCTGTACAATAACATTAACACTCCCTCTCAGCTAGGGAGGAATACTTCCAGCTGTACAAAATGTATCACCTCATAGTGATGTTTAATCAACATGGTTACATCCATGTAAGAAAGAGCTTATCACCTCATCGTGATATCAACCGTCATGGCTACCTCCATAGATGGTATGTACAAGTGCTCATCACTTCAAGGTGATGTCATCACCTCATCGTGACTTTCACCATGGCTCCCCCAGGGGGTAAAACACAAGTACAAGTAAATCATCATGGACTCCCTCACGTGATGTTGTCATGGAGTCACACACGGGACATCCATCATGGCTCTCCCAGAGGGTGAAAACAAGGGATTTTGTAATGTCCCCGATTTAGCCCTATGCTCTACAATTGGATTTAGCCTATTTCCAGAAATTCGTAGGCTAAGAAGAATGGGAATACTTACTATTTATAGTAAGTCATGATACTGCTCAGTTGGCATACAAATGTGGTTTTGGCAAACTTACTATTTATAGCAATATGCTATTTTTGGTAAGTATATTTATAGCAGTGTCACTCTAGCAGCAACTCAATCTTTTGCAGTTCAGTGTGGTCGATCAGTTTGGCTTTCTGTTAAGTTGAAGTGAACTTACTATTTTTGGCAGTAGCTATTTTTAGTAAGTCTAATCTTGGCAATATCATCATCTGCAGTTCAACTCAGGTCATCATGCTATTTGTGCTAATCCTTCAGTTTCAGTATTGGCATTGGTTTTGGTTATCTCCTTGGACTAAGTGTTATACTTAGTTAATTTCATGTTTTTAAGTTGTACCCCCACGCCTAGGAGAGATAACTTCATGTTGTTTTAAAGAGGGGACATTAAGGGGTCATGTTGAGCATTTAATGATTTATTAAATGTTTTATTGTTGCAAAGTAAAATGGATGCCTAAAGGGAAGGGAATTAATGTTTTATTATTTCACAATAAAGTGAATGGTTGAAGGTGGTGTCCCTTGGGAAGTTGAAGTGATTCAACTTCTTGGAATTCAAAGTGTTTCATTTGCCCATTGAAACTTATATATTGCTACATTGTGGAGAGCTGATTATGTTATGTTTTGGAAAGCAAAGTTATGCTGCTGGTTTGAAATCCAGAATCGGGCTAAGGGAAAGCTTAGCAAATTCTATTCCACTCTTTGGACTTGAAACTATGGTTCCCTAGATGATGGATTGAGAGTGTGCTTCATTCAGAAGTACATATTGAGCTTCAAAGTGGAGAATTGTGGTGTGTTTTCCAGATTTCAAGTTGCTGGTATTTACATAGCTGAAAGTTGAATTTGTTAACAACTTCTTGTATCATTTTATTCTCGTTATGGGCATTCAATAATATCATTACTAAGGTCATGGCGACCCTTCTTAGCAAATTCCAGATTTTATTTCAAAGTGTATGATTTTTACTAGCAAAATTGCCCTTGCTAGGGCCGTACCTTCTTGTTTGCATTGGGAATTGTTCCAATAAATAAATGTTGGGTTTTTGGAGCTGTTTCTTCATCATGGCATGGGTGCCTATCCTCCAAAGGTTCATTGCACTTGGTTTCATGCAATTCGGAGGTAAATTGATTAAGATATAAGCATTTCATTGATTCGCAGGTTGCTGATTTACAGTTTCAGTTTGCTGATTTTAATTATCAGACTTCAAAGAGATCATATTTTAGCTTCCTTTCAATGTTTTAGAGCTTTCTAGATTGAGATAATCATTCTTCACATTGTGGCTTTGTCTATCATTGTAATACTCGTAAATTGCAGATTATTGGATTGTAAGGTTGTGAATTAGTAGTACTAATCCAACCATATGTTATTGCTGCATTTACTTGTAATTTCTAAAGCTAACATTAAGTACCCTTGGATGGTTTACCGCCAGTGTGGAGAATAAACTTGAATCTCTCATCTTACCCACTATAAAGTGGAGAATTCCCACTCTTGAGTGGATGTCTGCCGCAACAGACGAAGTGTTTAAATTGTAATATTTTCCCCCCACTGTTTGGTGGTAGTGAGGAAATTCTCTCATGGCTGGTTATCCTCCTATGTTCTTTCAATTCAACAATTAGCACTCCACCATATGCTAGCACCTTGCCTGTTAAAGGATCTTGAGTGCACATTCTTGGTGTTGAGTTTAGACTCTCTTTCAGTTGTAATCTTTGTAACTTTGATTCAGTAGATTCTAAGGATCCTCTGACCATATGCCCACCCCTCCTCCTTAAGTGGTTTTAGGGCGCATTCTTGGTTAGAGTTCTTTTCATGCATGTTTTGGGTTAAGCTAACCTTAACGGGTGCTTGGGTACATTGTAAATGTTCATTTAAAAATAAAAAAAATTGAGAGAGAATATTTCAGATTTCACCTCGAACTTCTCTCACAGAGAAGAACTCATTAAAGAGGATCATTGATACTAAGACTCCTTCTCAGTTAAGGCTATATTCTCCACCATACCAAGCTTATCTCGAAAGTACACAAACTTTATCCTAGAGAGAGGCATGGTGAGAATGTCTGCCGTTTGCTCATCAGTGCTGATATACCTCAATTGTATAGCTTTCCTCAATACCATATCTCTGATATAATGGTACTTGATCTCAATATGCTTTGTTCTGTCATGAAACACAAGATTGACAGAAAGCTTCACACTGCTTTGGTTATCACAATGAATGATAGTAGGCTCCATTGATTGTCCAAACAATCCTGCAAGGAGCTTACGAAGCCACATTGCTTCACAAGCTGCCACACAAGCTGCAATGTACTCTGCCTTGGCTGTACTCAATGCTACTGCAGACTGCTTCTTGCTGCACCAGGATATCATGGAAGATCCCAAACTGAAGCAACAACTAGAGGTACTCTTCCAATCTATGACACACTCTGACCAATCAGAATCAGTAAAACCATGTGTCGTGACCTATTTCACACATCGCCCCATCGCAAATGGGGACCCCCAAGTTTTGGTTTCACCTTCTGCGTTGCCAGTTTAGAGTCCTGAATTTGAATAAATTTTTGAGATTCAGTCTGGCCAAGTTGAATTTTTTAACCCATTTGTATGCTCAAATTTCATTGAAATGCTCAGAAGACCCGGTAGACGAGGAATGCCATTGCTTTCGGTCAATTTTGACACTTCCTATTTTTTAGGGATTCTGCTTTTTTGCTTTTTTTTGTCATTTTTAGGCCATTCTGGAGTTCCTATTTTTTAGGGATGCTTTTTGCTTTTTCTATTTTTGGATCCCACAGAGCATGAAATCAACACGCCTCCAGAAATCATGAAAATCAAGGAAAAAAATGGCAAAAGTTTGGAAAAATGGCTAAGTCTGAGAAGGGCGCCCACAAGGAAGGAATGGCATGAAAAGTGTGAAGTCTGCCCTACCTTTGGCATGCCAAAGGTAGCCATTGGCAAGCCAAGGCTGAAGTCCGCCATGGCATGGAGATCCCCAAGTCCGCCCATGGCATAAGGAGAGCCAAGTCCGCCATGGCCAGAGGAGCATGAAGTCCGCCCAAGGAAGAGGTGGATGGCACAAAGAAGGCCAAGTCCGCCCATGGCACAAAGAAGGCCAAGTCTGCCCATGGCACAAGAAGACCAAAGTCCGCCCTTGGCAAGAAAAGGTCAAAGTCCGCGCAAAAAAGTCAATGGGAAGAAGGCTACCAAGTTCGCCCAGCAAGGTGAAAAGTGGCTAAGTCATGAGCAAGTCCGCCCCAAGGTAGATGGCATGAAGAGTATGAAGTCCGCCCAGCATAAAGGAGAAATGGCAAAGGCAAGTTGAAGTCCGCCACATGGTGAATGGCAAGAGGCATGTGAAGTCTGCCCCAAGAAGGTTGGAGAAGGGTGGAAGTGTGAAGAGGTCCACTCCAAGATGTTTGGGGATGGTAAAATTGCAAGGAAAATTCGTCATATGTTAAATTAAATGGAAAATTATAAGTGAAGTTCGCCATTGGACAAGGCAAGGCCAAAGTTCGCCATGGCAAGAAAAGGTTGAAGTCCGCCTTAGACAAATGGAAGATAAAATACGCCATTGGCAACGAATTATGAGGAAATTCGTCCAGCTTAGGAAAATAAAATTTTATTTTTTCTAAGGCATGAAAAATGGAGAAATATCTAGAGGGAGAAGAGGTTAGGCCGGCACGAAAATCACTCCTCGACATAACAGAATGAAATTCTTTGGCATAAAATGAAGAATGTTTGGCAGAGCAAGTATGAAGCTCGCCCCTCTCAGCTTGGACAAATTCCTAAGGCACAAATAAAAAATGGCAAAGTGGCAAAGAAATCTCCAAGTTCGCCCAACCTAGAAGGAGAGAGAAAATGAATTGTTTGGCTAAGTATAAACGTCCGGAGAAGCCAAAAGTCTGCCCGAAGAGTTGGAAATTGGCAGACAAATTATTAAGCCCATTTTGGTTAGGTGGACAATTGGAAGATGAAATATTTGGCCTTGGACAAACGAATTTAGCCATGTATCAAGTTTAAACGGGTTGGAATTTTTAATATTTTAATATTTTAAATTATTTCCAACACTTGGGAAATGTTTAATTAAAAATTCGAAGTCTGGAGATTATTTGGAGAATTATGTTATTCTGCCTTAGGTAATTTTAAATTTGCCATGATTCGAAGTTTTAAAACATGTTGGAAAATTAATTTTAACAATTAATTTAATATCTTTTGATATTTTCTCCAACACTTAGGCAAATTTTTGGGAAATTTGAAGATCTCAAACGGAAGTGGCGCAAAGATAAAAATTTGAAACTTGCCTCAACAATTGAAAGAGAAATTAGAAACTTGCAAATTGGAGAAGGAAAAACATTTCTAAAATTGAAAGAAATTCAAGAAAAAGAGGGCAATTCCTTGAGAAAATCGCACTTCTCAGCCATAAATGAAGTCTCAGCAACTCATTTCTTACAATTTTGATTGAGAAGAAGTTATCTTTCTCGAATCTTCAAGAAGTATATCGCAAAGGAAAAGATAGTGAGAATAACATTGGGGGAAATCATTTGGTGTTGAAAGACGTGATCTTTAGAAAGAAATAAATTATTTCTTTGCTGAAAATCACATTCTCCAGCAGATTGGCGCACTTCCTCTGTCAAAATTTTTAGAAATTTTAATCCGTTTGCAGCTAGAGGTCAATCTCAAAGTTTTGGAAATTGATTGGCAAAATGTTTCTACTCTTTTCTATCTTCCACATCCTTCCCGGCACAAGTTTTATTCAATGATTGGCGAATTTATTTACTTTCAGCTTGCTTTTTCACAGAAATTTTACTTTAAACAAGCTGAAAGTACGATTTTGTCCAAACAACACCTTGGAATAAATTAAATTTAAAAGGTCTTGTTTTAATGTTAAGTATTTTACTTGCAGGTTGATGATCGATCAAGGAGAGACATCCAGGCAAGCACAAATGAAATTTGCAAGCAAAGGATCGCAGCCGGAGACCAGAATAAAGTCAAAATGGAAAAACATTTCGGACACCATTTTGGCCATATTGATCTTGACGAATTCAAGAGAAGGATATATGGGCACAATGGACCTTTACCAACGCCTGCCGCCAAGAGGATGGTGAGAAATGGAATCTTTCAAGCTGCCGGATTCCCGCCTACGCTTGAATGTGCTGAGCTAATGGTGGAATGTGCACTTCATTATAATGCTGAATCAAGACAAATTGTGGCACTCGACGGGAGAATATTGGCTCATCTGGGAGAGTTGGCCATACAAGAGGCTTTCAACATTCCTACATACCCTAAGACAGTCTACAAAACTAAGGAAGATGCCCAAAGGCTGTATGATGAAGAGCCTGACCTTTGTACCGCCAACCTCAACAAGTCATGGCTGGATAAGCCAAGACCTTCCTTCAGGAAAATGCCTAGAAGCTGTTACGCACAGACTTCAAAGAGGATTATGGGGACATCATCATCTTGCTAAATAGGATAGCAGGCAATCCTTTAGGGGCGCCTTTTGAGCCATGGATGTACTATTTCATTGAGGACATCACGGAAGGTGTGAAGATGTTCAACTGGTCTCGTATGATAAGTAACAATCTCCACAAGCAGCTTATCAACCTGGAGAAGACTAAAACGTTTTACATGAGCTCCTATGTCATCTATATGTTGGCTAGGACATACAAATATGTAGGCTTGATCTGCAAAGGCACAGTTGGCAGTGGAGTAAATGAACTGAAAGCATATGACTGTTATCCATAGTTGCAGTTGAGAGAGAAGGCACACTTCAGGCGAGCTCATGACGCCTTCCTTATGTACATCACGAGGATACTCTAGGGAGGAACACATCAGCGACTAACTCCTGAGGCCAAAAGCTTGATTGGCAAGTACGGATCTTGGTTCATCCAATATCCAAGGTATACCTACATCAGAATCCAGGGATTCACCAGAAACCCGTACCGATTGCCAATCTTCCCCACAAATAAAATGGTCCTGCTTGAAGTTTTGAGGCAGTTGGAAGAGTTTCAAGGCTTCCAGAGGGCAAAGTAGAAGGCAGCAGTCTCCTTTCCCTTCTTTATAGGGAACATGTTGGAGTCGTGTCCATCATCCCAGGCCGCCGATAGTGCCAGGCTTGAGCTACAAAATTATCCTTTTACCACTTATCAATCCAGGGGCAATTTTGACCCATACCATCGCATCAAGACAGTGGATGGAAGGAGATACAAGCACAGGGTTGAACTGGAGGATTTCTGGGCAGATGCCACAAATGAGTTTGAAGTTAGGCGAAGGATGTGCTCTACACTACTTGTCAACTTGATTAGGGCAACATAACTTTGTCGAGTGCCGGATCAGTTGGAAGAGGATGAAAATCAAACGCAACCATGCTTCGATGGGAGTTTGCCTTTGCTCGCTGTTAAGTGGTCGAAACCAGAGCATACTGATTTGAATACTTTGATGAGGCCTGTCATCAAGTATACACAGTGGTGGGTCGATTAGCAGATCCAGGAGCTAAGGCGAAAAAGGATAACGTTGACTTATGATATGTTGAGTGAGGCGGAATCCTATTCTTCTAATGTAGACGCATCCCTGGACATAGAAATAATAGAGGCCACCACTTCCAAGAAAAGGAAGGAGATAGCTGTGAGTAAGGAGCCGGTTCAGAAATAGGCAAAGCTAAAGTCTTCACGCTCAGCTGCATCTAGAAATATTGAAGAGATGCTGGCTACTGTCGATGCTTCACTGACCGACATTAGGGATCCTTCCCCAATTCTTGAAGACAATACAGAGCCTCAGCCGAATGATGATGCGCCACCATCTCCCACAGGCATGGAAATATTGGAGTCCGATAATGACAATGTGGGCGCTCTAAATGATGATTTCCAGGAAGGAATGATTTCAGCCCTTAGGGGAATTTTGGACGTTCCTGATAGAGAGGACATGCCGGAAGAAGATGGCGTGGAACAACCCACAATCCTGGATTGGCTGAGGGAAAGGCTGAAAGTACAAGTGCCAGTGGAAGAGCCACAAGAGGATGATACTGCGGATTTCTTGGCCAGGCTGACACAAACTGCAGCCAAGAAACCGGCAAAGAAATTCTCAAGCATATAGAGAGATGAGGCTGGCAACCGGACTATACAGCTCGCACTACTTACAGTGGACAAACCGCAAGAGGACATAGCTCCGTAGGATTACGCCATCACCACCATTGACTTGGGTCCAACCACGAAGGGCCAGGAAATTAAAGATTTGGACAATTCTGTGTCCACTATCAAGTCAAGGTTGGCAAAAGAGGTGGCAAAGAGGAAAGAGTGCCAATTAGAAATTGAATGCTCGAAGGAGTATATCCAGCATTTGATCAAGCCACTTGATCAGGATAACACGACAGCTCCTCTTCTCCCAAACTCTTCGCACGAGGCAGCCAAGGAAATGGAAGAAAACAGGGTCACAGTTCAAGAGGCCAAAGAATGGATATCGGTCAAGGGCTCGGAAGCTGAGGCGTTCATGGAGAGGTTGACCTTAGTTTACGATCAGGCCACTTCACTACTTTCTAGACTGGCCGCTTTGGCGGAAGTATGGGAGAGCCTTCCAGATGTACAAGATAGAATAATTCCTTACCTTAGGATTCTGAAAGGGATTCCAAAGCAAGAACTGATAGACGGAGGCGCCATTGCAGCAGGTGCGACTTAAGTCTTCCATACTTGGTATTGGGCACTAACAGCACGAGGTGAAGTCTTGGAAAGGGTAAAGGTTGATGGTCTCAAGTTGGAGGATTAGGGCAAGGAAGTCCAGACCAATATTCTCAACATGATTTCCGACATTCTGGACAAGGAAGCTCTACGGGAGAAAGACTTGCAGTTGGAGGTTTTGAAAGGAAAGGTCCAGGAAAACATCTTTGCTATCACTGGACCCATCATGAAGCAGGACTGGGCCAAATTGGCGAACTTCTTGAGCATCTGAGAATCCTTTGAGAAGATTGAGCCGGAGTGGGAAAATACCTTTGTCAGGTGCACCGAGAGCGTGGATGGACTAGAATTCACGATCGGAATGCTTCCACAGGTCACCATGGATGAAGTTGCCTTGATCGTGTCCAGATTCGTCGAGCACACGACAGTTCGGGAGGATCGAGATGTGGTTCCTTGAAAATAGCTCTGGGCGCCAACTCAACTAGTCAACTCTTTGTCTACTGAAGTTATTTTGGGAAACCCTAATTAGGGTTTTATTTGTTTAATCTTGGCCGTTGGCTCATTTTCAATCTGAACCGTTTATTCAATTTTGTAAACTCTATATAAACTCGTATACTCTCATTTGTAATTTGTGAAGTGAGTTGTATAAGATTGTTGCGACAAAACTATTTCCGTTTATAAAAGCTCTTGTGCATGATTTGCTAAGAAACACTTTTATTTTCAAGTAGTGTGCAAGGTTTTCATATTTCTCCTTCAACACTTAGAGTAGAATTAAATTAGCATTTCATTTACATGTTTGTTAGTGAATGATAGGTTTTGATAGCAGTGGTGAATAAAATTTAGCTCATACTTTTGTCGAATGGATGATTTGCATTCGACGTGTAAAGTTAGCTTGAGCCATTAATTTGTGGATGCTTAACTTCTGTTTGTTTTAATTATCAATTCAAACATGAAAATTATTATCACTTCCATTGAAGATTGCACCCACTTTGCGTAGTTGTCCGAAGGAGGCGAAACAAAGTGTGGTTACCCTATTTTATCTCGTCGTTGCCGTCTTTTGAATTCTTAGATATAGTTTAGATCTCTAAACCCTTATCCTTTTTGCCTTTTTTTTGGAAAATTCAAAATATCCGATAGAAAGAGCCTTCAAAGATAAAACCATCTAAATCCTCAATTTGCAAACAAATTATAACGTAAGTCCCCTTGTGATTACCAACAAATCACAACGCCCACTGGCCTTATCCACATGTCATGGCCTGACCAAAAGAAACATTGGAGTTATTGTATTATCTTCTAGGTATTTGCAATCACTTTTCAAGAGAGGATAGAGTGTCCTTGGGCATTTTATTCTGTGTTCAATGGCGTATTCAAAACACACACCAACACCATGCAACTCCAAATCCACACTCGTAGAATATTTCAACCCATATCCAACTGTGCCACGCAAGTATCTTAGGATATGTTTAGCTGCAACAAGATGTATCTGTCTTGGTTCACACATGAATTGACTAAGTGCACTCACTGCATAGCAGATATTCGGTCTAGTGTTAACTAGATACATCAATGAACCAATCAGTTGCCTATACATCGTGGAATCCACCAGTTCTGAACTAGCTGCAACTTCCTTTAACTTATGTAAGTTTGTCTCCATAGGTGTAGACATAGGTTTTCAATCAATCATACCAAACCTCTTCAGAATATCAATAGTATACTTGCCTTGACTTAGAATCATCTCGTCTGGATTTTGCCAAACTTCTAAGCCAAGAAAGTAATGCACGAGACCAAGATTCTTCATCTCAAACTTAGAAGCTAACTCCTTACATTTTAGAATTAGGTGTTCTTCTCCAGTGATAATCAAATCATCAACATACAGAAGCAGAATCAATGCTTCACCATTTATTACCTTGAAGTAGAGGTTAGAATCTGCATCATTCTTTGAGAAACCCAAAGTCAATAGGTAACGATCAATCCTTTCGTACGAAGCACGAGGAGCTTGCTTAAGACCATACAAGGCCTTCTTCAGCTTGCAAACATGAGACTCCTTCCCATGTACCTCAAATCCATCGGGTTGCTCAATGTAGACCTCTTCTTCTATGACACCATTCATAAAGGTTGTCTTAACATCCATTTGGTGAATCTTCCATCCTCTAGATGTAGCAATAGCAATAATGGTTTTGACAGAAGTGTAGCGAGCCACTGGAGCAAAGGTTTCTTCATAGTCAACTCCCTCTTTTTGTGAGAACCCTCTAGCCACAAATCTTGCCTTGTACTTCTCAATGCTCCCATCAACTGCATGCTTCATCTTGAAGAGCCATTTAGAAGACACCACAAATTTTCCTTCGGGTCTAGGAACAATATCCCAAACATTATTCTTAAGTATGGATTGATACTCCTCAGTCATAGCATCCTTCCAAACTTGTTGACTAGAAGCTTCCTCAACATTGGAAGGCTCTGACTCAATAATCTGACTCATCAAGGCTACATAACTGGAGAACTTATTTGGTCTCTTGCTTTCTCTGAAGGTTCCTCTTGGGGCTGCAAAACTTTCTGCGTCCTGCATTATTTTCCTGGCCCAAAGAGGTCTCTTCCTTCCAATCACAATATCTGTAGGCCCATTAGTAGGCTCCAAGGGCTCAGTTGGATCATCATCTTCTTTAGGTCCTAGAACCTCCCTCTGATTTTCAGGAATATGGTCAACTTCCATATCCTGAGGAGGTTCTTCCTCATCGATCTTCATATGAGTACCCTTGGATCTTCTGAATGCAACATCCTCCTCAAATGTGACATCTCTACTGATCTCAATAGTCTTCTGACCCATAATGTAGATTCTGTAGACTTTTGATGTCTCACTATAGCCTACCAAAATTCCCTTCTTGCCAGAAGGTTCCAACTTAGTCCTCTTTTCCTTTGGAATATGAACATACACTGGACACCCAAAGATCCTCGAATGACTTACTTCAGGCTTCACCCTAGAGAATGCTTCTTCAGGGGTTATATTCTCCAAGATTTTGTGAGGACTTCTATTCTGGATATAGACTGCAGTCCTGGATGCTTCAGCCCAAAGAGAGATATGCAGGTCTTGGTCATGAAGCATGGCTTTGATTGCTTCTACGATAGTTCTGTTCTTTCTCTCTGCAACATCGTTTTGTTGAGGATTATACGGAACGCTGAGCTCCCTCTTAATCCCTGCTTCAATGCAAAAGTTACGGAAGATAACAAAAGTGTATTCTCCTCCGTTATCGGATCTCAACACCTTGATCCTCTTTCCGGACATGTTCTCCACTTGAGCTTTGAACTCTTTGAACCTTTCTAGTATCTCCTCAGATTCTTTAGATTTCAAGAAATAGATCCAAGTCTTTCTAGAGTAGTCATCAATAAAAATAATATAATACAAGAAACCACTTGAGGATGCAACAGACATTGGACCACATAAATCAGAATGAATAAGATCTAAGACACATTTGAATCTACTTTCACTACTATGGAATGGACCTTTTGTATTCTTACCCAAAGCGCACCCTTTGTAGGTTCCTTCATGCTTCTAGTTGAATTTAGGAAGGCCCATCACCATCTTCTCCATAACAGGTAGTGCTGGAAAGTGAAGGTGAGCCAATCTTCGATGCCAAAGATCACCCAAACTCGTGGAGTCATGTACTAGAGCCTGAATGGGGTGTGTGCATAGCCTATAGAGACACCCATGTCTAACTCCAACCATCCGAGCAGTCTTGAAGTTAGAGTTCTTCGCCCATATGAGAACTTTGCCTTTAGAAAAGGCAACTTGATAACCCTTGTCTTTCAAGGCTGATATGGAAACAAGGTTCCGCTTGATGCTTGGAACAAATAGCACATCATCCAACTGTAAGGAATCGCTGGAATCCAAATGCAGAGATGAAGTCCCAACCCCCTAAACTGAGTAACTAGCATCATCTCCAATAATAACTTGTTCGCTAGAATCTTTCATCACCAAATCAGATAGATGCTCCCTGAGTCCGGTAATGTGGCGAGAGGCACCACTATCTATCAGCCAAGTGTTGGTGTCGGTAGATACATTACTAGACAAGGTTGAATGGAATAAGTATTCACTTGTATCTTTCTGCATGGAGGCTTCATCGACTTTAGCAAAGGTGGCCTGCTGCCTAGGCCTGGAAGGACATTCCTTAGCAAAATCGCCATACTTGTCACATCAGAAACATTGAACCTTGGATAGGTCCTTCTTCTTCTTAAATGCGGGGCCACCATCAACTCCTCTATCTCTGTTCCTCTTGAAATACCCCTTCCCACCTTTCTTCTTTGAGGATTGAGTGGCAAGAACATGAAGATCTTCATTAATGGAGCTTTTCCCAATACCTCTTGCAGCCAACCTAGATTCTTCTTGAATACAGTCAACCCTCAATCGATCAAACTTGGGAAGTTTTGATCTTGCACTGATTCCCTGAATATAAGACTCCCAGGATGAAGGGAGACCATTGAGAGCCAGCATGGTTAGATCCTTGCTATCGACAACATGCCCAATAGATGAGAGCTAATCTGTCAATTCGGTTATTCTCATGAAGTAGGCAATGGCAGTTTCTCCCTTCGCCATCTTCTAGTGATGCAGTTGCTGCTTTAGTGTAAGAGCTTGGCTGGTGTTGTTGATTTCGTACATCACCTCTAGGGTTTTGAACATCTCTCTTGCAGTCCTTAACTTGGAGACGATTGGAACAATATGATCCTTCACCGAATCAACTAACATCTTCTTTGCCCTGGTATCTTTCTTCTTCCATAGGGCCTTTTCTTCCTCATCCGTAGGCTTGGGGGCGGAGCTCTCCACAAAATTTGCCAATTCGCTTTCCTCCAAGGTGAGCATGATCTTGAATCTCCACGAAGTGAAGTTTGATGCTCCCTCAAGCCTATCCTCAATCTTGAGACCATTCACCATCTTGATGAATAGATAAAGGCGAATAAAGATGAGAAAATAAAACAAGGGTATGGCTGATTTAAACACAAATCTGATCGGGGATCCTCTTCAAACCTGCTCTGATACCATGTTAGATTTAGATGATCAGATTAGAATGCAAAATTAATTCAAAAAATGACAGAAGAACATAGCCAATACCCTAGGAAAATCCTCCAACCCGAGGGAGAAAAACCCAACCAATATATCTCCTATATATTGATGTAAATAAGAGCAGCAATCTGCTTACAACTTAGGCACAAATACAATGCCTCAATGATACAATGAACAACACCTCTCTTAGATGCAAAGATACAAATAATGTAAATCTCCTAGAATCGATCTGCTGCTGCAATTCGCACTTCTCCTTCAATTACTTCAAATTACTTCAAATGAACTTGATGAGGAATGAATGACAACCATCAAGTATATATACACATAGTAATGGAAGGATGTGACCTTTCACAAAGAAGTCAGCCCCAAGAAGGAAATGCGACTTTTGCTGGGAGGGCACGATTTTCAAGAAAGTTGGCTCCAAGAAATAAATAATAATAATATTTAACAATTTAATATTTGTTTGTTTCTTTCTTAATTGAAGCGCCTCTTCAATAATTCGATAAATATAAATTTAAATAGCAACTTGCTACATTTAAATTTATTCTTCGATCTGATCTGGAGATTACTCACGCAGCTGTACAATAACATTAACACAAACAACAACCAATGCACTACTAGAGAGAGTGTCCACCACATTTTCCATAAGGACATCAAGAAGCACAATATTTGGAACGTCCTCTAAAACTTGGATATCCACATTCAAGATAGACATTTTTATTGGATTATCTTGCCTAATTCTCTATTGCTTAAAATGTTGATCCTTCCCTCAATGAAATCTAGAGGTTGACTAGGGTTTTCAGCCCTAGCTTTTCCAACCTATCACTCAATTGATTTGATAATTGCCCATGTTCACCAATTTTTTGGCAATTCTTTGATTGCTCATATAGATTACTTGCCGTGATATCATCTAAAATTTTATGCTTGACACCACTAACATTTACTGAACATCACTCACCATTGTCTCTCCCCTTGTCTCTATCCTTTCCTATTAGCTTGATTATTTTCTTCCAAACATTGATTTTCCAAATCTCCCACTTTTTTAGCTCTGGTTTCTTTTGCTCCATTCGCTCTCATTTGTTTTTGATAAGAACTTAAGATCATTGGTTCCAATACAAATTTGTATTTTAATTTTACCATTTGATGTAAATTTCACATAGAACAACATTCTTAGTTTTGTAATTTTTTTCAAATAGATTCACTTAAGAGAGTACAATTCACATATGATTCATAAACCACTCCAATATTTGCAAGACAATCAACATTGCTGGAATAACATCATTATAGATGGATGGGTTTCCTGCAACAATTTCATGTGGTTATCAAAAATAACAAAAGAATATGACTATTAGGTTGAATGATATGTTGTCCAAACCACCTTTAATTTCACTTTTAGAGCTGTATCTCAATTTGAACCATTTGTTCATTAAGCATATGGTGAATGATATGAGAATAGTGTATATTTTTGAGATGTATTTCAGCATTTGCATGGGGTGAAAATTGCAGATTTTTATCGTCAGAAATATTACTCTATAAATTGGGAAAGATTTGTGTGCATAAAGAGGGAAGAGTTAACAATGATGAGTGAAACTCATACTTCAAAAGCTGCAAGTCACTTTAGTGCATCATAGACATTGACACATTTGAAAACCGTGTATTGGCTAAAAATGCAAAATTGATGTTGCCAAATTCATAAGGTGATGTGTGTTGGTGCATCCTTTTGATTTGAATTTTTAGGTGAACAAGCTTGTTCAATTTATCCAAACCTTGAACTTATCTCCTTCAATGAAATGGAAGCCATTCGTTTGTCCAAATCCAAACTACTCTCAATATCTTTGCACTCTACCATGTTTGTCATAGCCTTCTTAGATTGGAATTTACTTCCTTTCTTGAGATGAGATTTTGGATGCTCTCCAACATTGTGCATCAGAATGTATGTTTCAATCACAATGGCTACAATATTTATCATCTTTGCAAATAGAAGTGGTAGTTTTCCTATGTTCCATGAGTTTTAGAATAGGGGGATAAAGGGACTATGGATGGTAGCTGGAACTGCAAATATAATACGCACCAAAGAAAACATGGGCCCAAAACATTTTCTTTTTTTGCTTTTTAAAACTAGAGTGGGGGTTTGGGGACAAAGCCCCTCGTGGGTCAAGGGATAATGCCCCTTGTGGGTGTCTAACCAAATCATCATTCTTCAGAGAATTAATGGTGAAGTTTGGGGGATCTATTCAGTATAATTGATGAGGGTTGCACAATTGAAAATAGGGATATCATCATTCTTGAATCTTTTTATTTATTTATTTCTCTACTTTTAGGAACTCCTTACAATAGTTAGTAGAAAGTCACAAACATTTATGAAAACTTGACAAACATCCACCATCATCTCACCTTCATTGCTTCCTCCACTCTCTAATAAGCCTGAGGTGCTGCTGCTGTACAAATAAAGAAATATTTGATCATCAACTTCCTTAAGATAAGAGAGTGTGCATCCGAGGAAACAAAAACAATAATTGTTTCAGTAGTCTATTTTGTCTCCAATGCCGTGCAAATATTCCTTCTTTCTTCCAAGGTCAACAATTTGAATATGCCATCATGTTGTTCGTTAGAGCTTTGACACAAATCAAAATTGTTATCATGCCATAGAGAATAAGTTTGTTTAGTGTATGGACTCCATGGAATCTCGAGATCATTTAGGGATGCCTAGGTCATCTTGAGGATGTTGGGGATCCCTCCAATGTCTCCTATAGGTGGGGATTCCCTTTAGACGTCCCCCCTATGGGTGGTGATGGGGGCCATTGGGGACTTTTGTAATGTCCCCTTTTTTCAGGATTTGTATATTTGCATGGTTATTGGTTAGCCTACTATTTGGTCCCCGTAGGCTAATGGGATGTTTAGGGAACCCTTTTGAGTGTAATCAGTGGTTCCTCAGCGGGCTTTTGATGTTTATCTCAGTATTCTTTTGTTCAGTGATTCAATGTTTTGGTGGTGGGCCTTCTGGAGGTCATCTTGGTCGATTTCTCCCACACTTGCTATTTATAGTAAGCCACTTGGTCATATTGCTTATACTTACTATTTATAGTCAGTCATGCCTTGATCAGTCGTCATCATGCCTACATCCGGAAAATGTGATTGGATAACTCTTTTGAGCTGGTGTTGGTTAATTAATAGGAATTAATGATTTAATTATATTATTAATGTTAATTGACTTTAATAATATTATTATTTAATGATGACTTTATTATAAGGTGTTATAAGGGGTTAAATGACAATTAATAAAGTATTATAGTTAAATGATGCTTTATTAATTATTATATTAAAAAGCCAAAATTATTAAAAGCATCAAAAACAAGTATTTTATTTAATGATTTTGGCCACGTGGGGATTTGGAGAGTATGAAAAGCAAAAAGCATTTGCTTTTTCATTATTTTTGATCATTTCATTAAAATTGTGCAAATTGAAGAAACTGAGCAAGGGTTTGTTAGTTTTGAAGATTGAAGCTTTTTGAGGACGAAAACCCTTAGAGAGAACAATGTCTATAGGTGTGAAAGATCACCTAAGGGCATTAGATTGAATAATCTCATCCAAAGGTTATTATCTGAGCTTCATTGGTTCAAGAGATCAAGTATTTCAGAATTTTCAGAAGAGTTTATTGCAGATCGGAGAGTTATTTGCTGATTATTATTGCTAATCATTCCAACAAAGGCTGGCATGTGTGGTTTCAGCAGGGCCATACATTTCATTGCTGGTTGTACAAGCTACAACCAAGGGTGTGTGAATCTTAGGACCCAAACACCTAGGGTTTGGGTTATATTTCATCACATTTGCAGGCGCGTAGGGCAGAGCAATAAATGTGCAGCAATTTGGAGGTGCGCAGTTTGCTGATCAAAATCATTTTCAGACTTGCATTTTATGTTATTGGTTTCCAAGTATGATTATTATGTATTTCCCAAGCATTAATAAAAATCTGAGTTGATAGTTTAATATATTTGTTTGAGTTTGTCAGTTTTGCAATTATTTTGCATTTCCTATATTTCTTGGCAAAACCCCAAAATTCAGAAAAATGAAAACATTTAAAACAAACTCAGATCAGAGTGGGTTATTACAACTTTTCATCCCCATCCTCGAGTCTTGGGGATGTATTTGTCTCCAAAATGTCTCATTTTTGGGGGGATGTGTCCCAATGGAACAATGTATTTTTCTTACTTTTACCATGGATTTCCTTTCTACATGGGGGTGCACCTTGCTAATTTTTTGACTTACCAATTCCTTTCTTCCTACCCATCTCAATGTAACAAGCTTGGGGACATACTTCATTAACGACTCTGGGCTTGAGCAAACAAAACTTGCCTTTGTATGTTTCTTAAAGGTTATTCTTGGGTTGAGGGAATATGCTTTGGTGAAATGCTATCCTGTTATTGAATCGATTTTTATTATATTCCTATTCTCTATTGGTATTGCTTATGATTTAAGAGTAGAGTAAATGGATGTTACAATTACTTTCTTGCATGGGGATCCTGAAGATGAGATTTATATGAAACAATTTGACAATTTTGTGGTAAAAGGGAAGGAAAATTTGGTTTATAGGTGAAAAAGATCATTGTATGATTTGAAGCAATCACCTCTGATGTGGTTAAAAAATTCGATGCCTTTGCCTTAGAACTTGGTTTTGTAAGAAGTAATGCAGATCATTGTAATTAATTTAAATTGGTTAATGATCATTTGTTAATCTTTGTCTTATATGTTGACAACATGTTGTTCATTGAAAAATGAAAACAACAAGGAGGGGATGGTTAGGAAACTTAAAAATTAACTTTTGGATGCTTTGACATGAAGGATTTAGGGGCTACAAAATACATTTTGGTTATGGAAATTAACAAGGATTAGGTTAATAGAAAGCTTTGGCTCAATCAAATAAAGTATGTTAACAATATTCTGTAGAGATTTGATATGCAAGGTTATAAGCTAGTGAGTATTCCTTTACTTGTTGGCACTAGGATTTCTTTGGAACAATGTCCTAAATTTGATGATTATTTTAACGATATGTATAATGTTCCTTATGTTAATTTTAGGATCAGAAATGCAATTAAGCAGAAAAAACACAATCACAAAGAAGACAACACAGCAATTTATCCTAGGAAAACCCTCCTACTCGAGGGAGAAAAACTCAACAATTTATTCACTTATAAATCAGAAATAGAAGTGCAGAAATAGCACTCAAAATCAGGGCCTAGAAAGGCCGAATCTCATACAATGGATCTGCACTTGAAGATAGTGCGATTTCCTTGAATACAAAAATATTAACTCTTCTCCTTGATGCGAATCTGCTGCTCTTGAAAGTGAACCTGCTGCTGAAGGAACTGGAATTGGAATGGAATGAATTGATGCTGAAATGTGGAGACACCTTCTCCTTTATATAGCAAGCTAGGAGAGCTCTCTTCTAGGGCTGACCTAGAAAGTATGATATTTGTTTTACAAAAAGAAAGGCGACTTGCCTTTGAATAATTTTGCTTAGAGAAATACCTCCCGCAGCTATTAAACACTACACTCCCTCTTAGCTATGGAGGTATTCTCAAATATCTTGGTCATGGAGTCTCTCAACATGACGTCCACAATGGCTACACCCAATTGTGGAAAGCATAGCTCAGTGTTAGAGATGTGATCTTGTACAAGGGCTTTCACCTCATATTTCTCACTCTCAGATAAATATACACTACAAGGGCTTTCACCTCATATTTCTCCGTCTCAGAGAAATATACACTACAAGGGCTTTCACTTCATATTTCTTTGTCTTAGAGAAATATACACTACAACAAAACGTTATGATGTTGTGACTCCCTCTGGACCTCCAAGTACCCGCATCAATCTCCTGACCTCCTCGTCCAAGATTGCTTGCAATGCTTGCCTTAGAGGAACAGTTTCCAACACACACTTTCGACACTATTGACTTGTGAGAGTCCAGGACTTAGTCCTCCTTGACCTCATCCTAGATCACCCTGTTTTGAATAGGTTTGCGGTGCTACCAATGTCAAAGCAAGGTTGTCTGCCTTGTGCAATTCCGTTCTTTGCAGTTGAAGAGGCCTTCCAAATAAAAACTTGACCTTGCAACACTGCAACCCACTTGCTGATACCTTCACTTCTTCTCAGTGAGTCACTTTAGTTCCTCGAGTCATAGGACATAGAACTCCCTCTCAATACAGAGATTACAAAAATCCTCTGGAAGTGAACTCCCCTCCATTGACTGATCTTAGAACCTTAATCCTCTTCTCGGACATGATCTCAACTCGTGCCTTGAATTCTCAGAATCTAACTCCCTCTGAATGTCAGGAGTGTGATCGAGGGATGAATCCATATCCATAGGAGCCTCTTGCTCCTCACCGACTAATCTCCAAGAATCGTCACCTCAAATAATGAGGTCTTCAATATATCTTTAAATAATCCAACATCCTTTTGCTCCTCGATCCATCCTGTATTTCAAAGAGATTAATAATAGTTCATAAAATCAAACTACCCCGATACAAATGAAGCATGTAGTCATCTAGAAAATATCATTAGATAGATCAATTAAAGGAATGATACATAATAGAATTTATCTTAGTTGATTTAGTTGCAGCTATTTTTCTCCTCCCGACAACCATATCCTGCTATAATTCCCTGCTTGACTCCACTGTTCATGGGAGTAACACATTTTTCATTATACAGATTGATAACCTTATCCTTTGCATAGAAGGAGGCAATAGTCTGAAAGCTTCCAACCATAGTTTACATACTTGGAATCAGAGAGTACTCGGCAAGCCCAAAATTTTTGACTCGGCAAATACTCGACAACTTATAAAGTAGCAAAATTTCTTATAAAAAAAATATAATAATTATTAACTATTAATTATAATAATTTCATATATGTATTTAATAGTTTTGTTAAAGAATATAATATATAATAATAATAAGTACTATAATTATATTATTTATAATTTATTTTTTATTATATAAAAATTTAAGATATATATTATATATTAATTATGCTAATATATACTTAACTACTGATGTCGTAATGTTAAAATCTAAATGTTCTCATTTGTATTATATAAAAAATATAATAATTATTAACTATCAATTAAATAATTTTATATATGTATTTAATAGTTTTATTAAAAAATATAATATATAATATTAATAAGTAATATAATTATATTATTTGTAATTTATTTTTTATTATATAAAATATACATAATATAATCTATAATGTTAAAACCTAAATGTGCTCATTATTAGGATCTTTGGCCGTAATTTTCATTTTAATAAACATACTTTAAAACACTTGTCGAAACTTCGTTTTAATAAACATACGCTAAAAGTCTCGTTGAAACCTTACTTTCAGGCTGTAGCATAAACCAACGCTGAAGAGTTTGGAGGAGCAGAAACTGTAATACCCCGCCATGCAACCCTAATTCCCTTTTGCATGCAAAGTAGAGAATTAGATATTTATTTTCTTTTCTATTTTCGAAAACCCAAATTGAATTTAAAATACAATTTCAATTTCCTTTCAACTTCTCTTGATTTTTTTTTTTAATTTAATTTAATCCAAATAAACTTAATTAATTAATTTTAATTATTTAATAACTAAATTCAACCCTTTTGAGATTAAAATTTAATTAATTAAATAAATTAAAATTTAACTAAATTAAATTTCATTATAAACTTTTAAACATAACATCAAAGCATAATTTTAATTTAATATTAAAATTATCACTACTTTTTCCAATGCAATTATTCTAAACATTAATCTAACAATAATGCATCTAATAGAATCAAATAACATTAAATCAAGTAAACATGACTCACTAATCAAGACTAACGACACACTAAGGCTAGGGCGTAGACCTGACACATGTTACCTAGCTACTATCTCCCTTTCAACTTAACCATTGGATCGACACGTTCAAACCTGTGAGACTAGGTGGAGTCAATGTCATGTACCTGCAACCTGAAATCAAATAAATAACATAATACAATATATCCAACATATAATACACACTGTGAAGAAGAAATCACGGATTCGCAGGGCGCTCGCAAGCGAGTGATGCGAAACCGTCCTCTTCACCAATCCACTCATCAAAGACTGACATTACATCATAATCAATAATCACATAATAATAATATCTCATGCTAACTCTACTAACATCATTAATCCATAATGCATGTGAAACAATAATCAGATAACCTCATCACACAATAATAATTGTCGCTCAATAGTAGCGATCAAAACACAAACAACAAGGTGTGTCTAGTATCATAGTAGCTGCAACCCAAACATAGCATAAAGCAAAACAAACAAGAAGCAAAACGAAGGGGTATTACATTCTCCCCCCCAAAGACGAGGCTTACTTTTGGAAGCCTGCAAACAAGTAGGGATATAACTCCCTCATCCTAACTGCATCCTCCCAGGTGGATGAAGTATCATCCCTGGGATCCCACTGAACTCTAACCTGATCAATATCTCGCCCTCGAAAAGCGAGCGTTTTGCACTTCGTTACGGCCACGGGCTCCAAAGACAGCTGCCCGTCCTCTACCTGTAAAGAATTCCAATCAAGGACGTGAGTAACATTTGGATGATAAGGTCGAAGAACTGAAACATGGAAAACGTCATGTATACGTGCAAGACTGGGTGGCAAAGCAAGTTGATAAGCAACTGGACCAATCTTTTCGAGTATCTCGAAAGGTTCGACAAAGCGAGGCGCCAACTTAGAACCCTTTCCTTATCGGATAGGACTCTTTTGCGGACGCACCTGCAAGAATACTCTGTTGCCGACAGAAAACTGATGATCCACTCTATGCGCATCTGCATACTTCTTCTGCCTATCCTGTGCTGCTACCAGGTGCTCTCTAATCCGATCCAACTGCTGCTCCATATCTTGCAACATCTCTGGTCCCTATAACACTCTGTCCTCTAATCGATCTCAACTAAGAGGAGTACGACAAGGACGTCCATACAAGGCCTAAAAAGGTGGCATGCCAATGGAACTCTGGTAACTATTGTTATAAGCAAACTCCACTAGATAAAGATAATCCTCCCATCGTGTCTGCTGATCCATGACATACATGCGTAACATATCTTCGAGGATTTGATTAACCCTCTCAGTCTGTCCATCTGTCTCCGGGTGATATGTTGAACTGAAGTTCAACTGTGTCCCCATAGCATGCTGTAATGATGTCCACAAAGCTGAAGTAAACACTGGATCCTTGTTAGAATTAATCCGACGCGGAATACCGTGTAACCTCACAATATCCTCCATGAACACTCTAGCAACTGATGATGCATTATAAGAAGCACGCATAGGCGAGAAGTGTGCTACCTTTGTCAACCTATCGACTGTCACCATAATAACATCATGTCATCGCGAGGAGTTGGGTAAACCAACAATGAAGTCCAATGAGATAATATCCCACTTCCACTCAGGTACAAGGTGTGGCTGTAGAAGCCCTGCTGGATGTTGGTGTTCAGCCTTCACCCGCTGACACTCCAAACATCTCGCTACAAAGTTTGCAATATCCCGCTTCATCCCTGGCCAGAAATACAACTGGCGTAGATCTGTGTGCATCTTCTTCACCCCAGGATGGGCTGAATAGGGTGCACGATGAGCCTCGGTCAAAACCAAAGAACGAAGGTCACCTACTGAAGGAACGTAAATACGCTCTGAATGCCTAAGTAACCCATCTGACTCAAGTGAATAACCTGTAAATCTGCCCTCAAGAGGTCTACTTGCCTCAATTTCTGCTCTCACATCTCGGTACCAACTATCTGCTGGAAGAGTAGCAAGAATCCGACTCCGTAAATCTACCATAAGAGTCATCTCAAATATCTTATGCCTACGTCTGCTGAGTGCATCAGCTACAACGTTCTCTTTTCCCTGAATATACTTCACCTCGAAGTCATATTCACAAAGAAACTCCATCCAACGCCTCTATCTAGTGTTAAGGTTCGGCTGAGTGAAAATGTACTGCAAGCTCCTATGATCACTATGTAGCTCAAACTTGTGCCCAAGTAAAAAGTGTTTCCATCTAGTCAATGCATGGACTATTACCGCTAACTCAAGGTCATGAGTGGGATAATTAAGTTCATGATCCTTAAGTTTACGTGACTCATAAGCTATCACTCATCCCTCTTGCATCAGGACTGCACCTAAGCCCTCTAAGGATGCGTCTGTACAAACCACAAAGTCTCCTGTGGGATCAGGTATCGCTAAAATCGGTGCACTAGTCAGCTTATCCTTAAGAATCTGAAAAGCCGACTCACACTACTATGACCATCCAAACCTCTTCCCTTTCCTCTGAAGAGAAGTGATAGGATGACCTATCCTGGAAAAACTCTGCACAAACCTCCTGTAATATCCTGCAAGCCCCATAAAACTCCGGATCTTTGTCACATTCGTGGGCGCAGGCCAATCAAGAATAGCTTGAATCTTTGAAGGATCCACAGATATTCCCTCTCCTGAGATCACATGACCAAGGTACTTGATCTCAGACTTGAAGAATTCGCATTTCGACAAGTTGGCATAAAGTTGGTTTTCTCGCAAACACTGCAGAACCTGTCGCAAATGCTCCTCATGTTCCTCTACCGTCCTGGAATATGTCAATATATCATCAAGAAACACAAGAACAAACCTATCAAGGTACGTGCAGAATACTCCATTCATCAAACTCATGAACACAAATGGCGCATTCGTCAACCCGAATGGTACCACAGTAAACTCGTAGTGACCATACCGCGTCCGAAATGCCGTCTTATGGATATTTGCATCGAAAATATGGAGCTGATGGTATCCCGACTTAAGGTCTATCTTCGAAAAGATGGTAGCACCTTTGACTTGGTCAAACAAGTCATCAATTATGGGAAGTGGATAACGATTCTTGATCGTTACCTTGTTCAACTGCCGGTAATCAATGCACAACCAAAGTGAACCGTCCTTCTTCACGAAGATGACAGGTGCTCCCCAAGGAGAACACTAGGACGAATAAATCCCTTCTCTAATAACTCCTCCAACTGCAAGCAAAGCTCTTTCAGCTCCTAAATAGTCATGCGGTAAGGTGCTCGTGAAATAGGCTCCGATCCAGGTACTAAATCAATCTTAAAATCTATATCTCTCCTCGGTGGCATCCCTAGAATGTCATCAGGAAAGACATCTGTGAACTCCCGAAGAACAGGATGACTATCAAGAGATACCTTCTCCTCTCCATCTCCTAAACCCAAGTCCTCAACTGTAACTGCAAACAACTGACATCCATGACGAACACATCTCCTCAACTGCATAGCTGAGATAATCCTCAAAGATATCGATCTCTGAACTCTTATAATATCCACCTCTCCACTAGATGCATTAATGCACCAAATCGACTTACGTCGACAATCAATAACTGCTCGGTGAGCCTCTAACCAATCCATACCTATGACATCATCATAGGATCCCAATGGTATAACCCGAAGATCTAAGGTAGTAAGAAGTGGTCCAATCTCCAACCTACAATCAGGTACTACAGAATGCGATGCAACCTTCGCACCAGATGCTAACTCTACTTGCCACCTATCGGCTCCCAGTCTGCAACGTGACACTATCGATGAAGAAATGAAGGAGTCAGATGCTCCTGAATCGAAAAAAATAGTAACTTGGTTATCCAATAACATACCATAAGTCTCTACCACGGTACCCTGGTGCTCTGCCTGGCAGTTATCAATCGCTGCGAACACACGATGGCCTCTGCCAGCATCTCCCACTGTCGGCTCTGACGCCGCTGGTCTCTGTGTAAATCTCGACATGCCCTTATTGGGACACATCCTAGCAATATGGCCCTGCTGACCACAAGAGAAGCAACCTGTGCCTCTACCATAACCTGTGCCTCCTGCTGGTGCACTAGACTGCTGTACACTGCCTCCAAAAGTGGACTGGGCGCTCTGAGCGGGTTGCTCAGCGTTGAAACGCTTCATGCGCCTCTAGTTCCTACTACCCTGTCCCTGCTGGAAACCTTTCCGTTTCCCCTGAAATGACTGCTGCTGACTGCCCTGTACTGATACCTGCTGGGTTTTAGGAGGCACAACTCCCTGTGTCTATCCCCCTCGAGCACTAGTTCCAGCTCCTGTACCACTGCCAATACTAACACCTGTATGACCTCCTAGTGCCATAGTCAGGTTCTCCTCCACCAGCCGTGCCTTCTCCACAGCTATCTCCATAGACTTGGGTTCAAAGACCTGAACACCACCACTGATACGGGCGTTTAAGCCCCTGATGAAATGCTGGACAAGCATTCCCTCATCATCCCCTATTCCTGCGAACTGTTTAAGTTCGTAGAATCGCCTCTCATACTGATCTACCGTCATGGCTAACTATCGTATGGCATGGAATTCATCACCTCTACGTTGATGCCAATGATCAAAGAGGAAGCGGGCTTTGAACCGCTCAAGAAAGATCTCCCAAGACATTGTACTCATGTCTATATGGAGCTTTTGCTCCTCTAGTTTCCACCAAGTGGCTGCAAATCCTCGGAGATGAATAATTGCGCACCGCGCTTTGGTGTTACTATCAAACGGGTGCATGGAAAAACATCGGTCAAGACCTATCAACCAAGTTTTGGCCTCTAGATCAGTACCTACTCCATCAAATCGAGGTGGCTGTGAACGAATCAAATCCCTCATATAGTTTACTGCTAACATATTAGACTGAGCTGTAGCTGTCCCAACCACAAGGTTAACCACAGGTACTTCCTGTCTCAGACCCAATAATGCCATAGCCTCCTCGAAGGCTCTACGTGCAGCTTCGACCCTAAGAGGATCTAACTGTCCACCACCGCCTCCTGGACCATTCTGTGAAGCCTGATGCTCCTCCTGCTCTGGTATAAGTGGCACCTGAGGTGGCGAGTCATGCTGACTCTCATCTCGACCGCCTACTCGGCCACGTCCACGTCCTCTCCCTCGTCCGCGTCTAGGAGGCATACTCCTATACAGACACACAAGAGTATTAGACAAGGTACACTTAAGAACCTACGCAACTAAGCTTAATGGGTACATCATAATCCCAGAGCACCCAGTGTTTAAACCTACGCTTTGATGCCATGTGCAATACCCCACCACGCAACCCTCATTCCCTTTTGCATGCAAAGTAGAGAATTAGATATTTATTTTCTTTTCTATTTTCGAAAACCCAAATTGAATGTAAAATACAATTTCAATTTCCTTTCAACTTCTCTTGATTTTTTTTTTAATTTAATTTAATCCAAATAAACTTAATTAATTAATTTTAATTATTTAATAACTAAATTCAACCCTTTTGAGATTAAAATTTTAATTAATTAAATAAATTAAAATTTAACTAAATTAAATTTCATTATAAACTTTTAAACATAACATCAAAGCATAATTTTAATTTAATATTAAAATAATCACTACTTTTTCCAATGCAATTATTCTAAATATTAATCTAACAATAATGCATCTAATAAGAATCAAATAACATTAAATCAAGTAAACATGATTCACTAATCAAGACTAACGACACACTAAGGCTAGGGCGTAGACCTGACACATGTTACCTAGCTACTATCTCCCTTTCAACTTAATCGTTGGATCGACACGCTCAAACCTGTGAGACCAGGTGGAGTTGATGTCATATACCTGCAACCTGAAATCAAATAAACAACATAATACAGTATATCTAGCATATAATACACACTGTGAAGAAGAAATCACGGATTCGCAGGGCGCTCGCAAGCGAGTGATGCGAAACCGTCCTCTTCACCAATCCACTCATCAAAGACTGACATTACTTCATAATCAATAATCACATAATAATAATATCTCATGCTAACTCTACTAACATCATTAATCCATAATGCATGTGAAACAATAATCAGATTGTTAGAAAATTTGTCATTGATGTTGAGAAGAAACTTAATCAGCCGATCAAAATTGTAGATTAATAATGGAATAAAGATTATGGAGATCAGGTTGAAGATAAAAGAATAGGTGATAACAATTCTGATCAAAATCTTCGATGGGATCTATCTGAAGCTTTCGGTGAGTATAATGAAGATTAAGTTTAAGAACGCATTTATCCAGATTCAGGTCGATGATTTTAAGAGATGATTATGAGAATACATAATGAATGGAGTTTATGTTTTGTTAACAAATGTTTAAAGGAATGTTCTTTTTATAATCGCGTATGGAGTTTTAAGGAAAGGGCGCATGGATTAATCTGAAAGTTCATATATTAGACGCGTTGTTTTCAAGAGACGTGTATTTTTCAAAAAGGACGTCTTTCTACAAAAAGTTGCGCCCAGCTCTAAAAGACGTATTTTGCTATTGATACGACTTGCTCTTTGATGAAGAGATGCAAATGAAGATTAAGAACATTTTTCAAAGAATCTTTCTGAACAGATACGAACTAAAGGACGTATTTTATCTTCCACAAAAGAAGTGTTTTATGAAAAGACAAAATCAATACATGTGATCTGTTTTGAAAAGCCACGAAGGTTAGTTAATCTTGATTTTCCAAAAGGTGCGATTGGCAAAATAATAAATGACTTAGAAATAAGTTCTAATGTTAAATTCTGAAGAAGATCATTTGGTTAAAAACAGAAAAATCTATAAAGTCAAGAAGGTCGATTAAGATTAATACAGCTTAATGAAGAAGTGTGAATGAGATTTGAAAAGACAGAGTTGTGTTCTTTCATCAAGGGATACAACCTTTGATCAAAGTATATATTTGATATTCATTCACGAGCATTCTAAGTTTGAAGTCCCATCTCCTTGTGTGGGCTAAGTGTGAGATCATTCATCACCAAAGGCAGATTGGAGGATTGGGATAGTGCAGGTCAGATTGAAGGCATCATCTTGCAACCATCAAGTCAAGGTTGGTATCTTGCATTAGGGGCTGGTGCTCCTTGTAGGTAGGTGCCTACTAAAGTTATAAAGGTTTGGATGTTCCTTGTAGGTTGTCTCCTACTAAATCATCTTATTATAAATCTATAGGTTGGTGCCTACTTTGTAAATATCATTTCAATAAAAGTTGTGTTAACTTGTGTATGTATGTTTAAGTTTGAAGTTGATAAATAAGTAAGAGGGTAAAAATTTGTTGATATACTGATTCACCCCCACCCTCTCAGTATATCTTTCTGTGAAACAGATAACCTCATCACACAATAATAATTGTCGCTCAATAGTAGCGATCAAAACACAAACAACAAGGTGTGTCCAGTATCATAGTAGCTGCAACCCAAACATAGCATAAAGCAAAACAAACAAGAAGCAAAACAGAGGGGTATTACAGAAACCAAGAGTGGTAGGGAAAGCAAGTGAAAACAGCTAAAAACAGACGAAATGGTGCCCAAAAAAGGCGGAAAATACTACAGAAAACATGAAAAAAAACAAACGCACAAAAAACATGTGTAGACCTTGAAATATCCGCGCAAAAAATGAGGGAAAAAATCAGCCATTAAAACTACTGTAGCATTTGGCGAGTAAAAGCAGAAAATAATCGTTTTGCTAATAATCTGGCGATTAATCGCCCACTTGGAGATTAACTGGCGATTATGTAAACTATGCTTCCAACAACATCATTTGCCGCTAGACTGGCTTCTTCATAACCACCTTTGCATCAACTGTGAAACCTCGCATAAACTTCACTTGCACATAGCCTTCAAGACCTAGAAGAGGTATTAAAGCCAGTATCAATAGTGCTAGCTGCTAGTTGGCTGTAAAGAATATGACGATCCCAACAATGATGGTTGCTATATTTTGAACAGCAAGTGATAATGCATCTCCCACCAGGCTACACACAGCTGCAACATCTGTTGATAATCTTGCACTTATTGCACCACTTGAATTTTCATTGTCATCAAACCATCCAATCTCTTGGTGAATTACTTTGGCAAAAAAGACTTTGATCGAATATGATGCACAGCCTGCCACCAACAATGGAAAAGCAATACATCTTAGTAGGTGCCACAATGAGACATGTAATTGCCAAAACTACAAACCTAAGTGCCCAGAATTCCAAATGCTCGATGGCTATCAAGAGTGTTCCGGCTTCCAATGCATAGTTCAGGGAATACAATCAATCTTTTAACAATTTCGGTGATAACTGGAACATTTATATTCTTTATTATTTCTTTATCCCTGGTATTTCTTACACTTGACTGCCCAAACCAATACTACAACATAGCGGCAGGTTTTGATGGAGAACCATACTACTCTTTAATTCTTGAAGACTCAAGTCTTGGTTATCTTCAGCAGAGACCTATTGTAATAGAATCATCCACTAGGGACATATACGGTGACTCATGTTGTTACCTTTCTGAGCAATATTCAATAACAAGCTTCAAGACCTTACATGACCAATCCTGGCCATTGTTATGTTAATTACAAATCTTCAAACTTTACAACTCATGAAGTTGGGTGCATTTTGCGTGTTTTGAATTACTCAATGCTTCGATATAAACTCATATTCCCGTCGAGCCACCCCATACAATTGACCTCATAGTTTTAGATCAAACTCAATTGCAAAGAGATTAGGGATGGACACAACTCAATTCGCATGTTAAATTAGCCCTTCTCTACAACACTTCCCTCACACTTCGGCATTTGAATATCAACCACGATATATGAGACCAGCACCAACAATAATACAATCTGCAGGATGCGAATAGATGCAATGTGAAGGATGCAATCAAAAGCACAATCTCGATTCTCTGCCAAGTGATAAATATGGACCCAATGGAGTATATGCCTCGTATTGACAATGACGACTATCCGTTGTGGAAAGAGATAGGCAGTAACGACCTCCTCAATGCCAATAATATGAGAAACTGAAATGCCAACCAATGTCACTTCCCGTTTCCTTGTCAGATTAATGCCCTTATATCCATGGTTCACATATGCAGCGATACATATGTTCACCATAGATTATTTATGCCCAGCAATATAACGAATGACTTATGAATATATATACCCGAAATAGACTCTCGGCCAGATAGTGCACATAAATCAAATTGAATTTATTATTTATTGTGAAATAATACCACCAGTACATGAATTCCCGATATGAGGGAGAGCGGCGTCCTGTTTGCCTTAGGTGAATATGCGCATGAGTATAGCCTGCGACTCCTTGCTCCAAGGATGGATCAATATTTAGATTTGATTATTAACTCTCGTGCCCATCCGTGTGCAAATTTGTCATGTCACCTCTGGAAAATGACGCTGCGGACGAAGGGTAACTGATGCCGACTATTCACAACTCCCAGTCTGTTGTGAGGTAGGAACTAGGCATGAATGGAGACTTAGTGCCTGGCAAAACAACCCGAGTCTTTATATACAATCGAGGGTTCAATGTCTGGAAGGTCGTTGCTAATGACTATCGATGAGTTGGATAGATGATAGCTCCGCCCTTTCAGTGGCGTCACTCCTCAACCAAAATGTTGTTGCTATGTTTGAATGGGTGCGAGTGGTGGCGAATATCTCCAAGGATGCTGATTTCTACTGCTTAGCCAAATCTGATCAGATATTTTTTAAACCCGCTCTGATACCATGTTAATTTTAGGATAAAAATGCAATTTAGCAGAAAAAACACAATCACAAAAAAGACAACACAACAATTTATCTTGGGAAAACCCTCCTACTTGAGGGAGAAAAACCTAGTAATTTATTCACTTATAAATCAGAAATAGAAGTGCAGAAATAGCACTCAAAATCAGGCCCTAGAAAGGCCGAATCTCATACAATGGATTTGCACTTGAAGATAGTGCGATTGCCTTGAATACACAAATATTAACTGTTCTCCTTGATGTGAATCTGCTGCTCTTGAAAGCGAACCTGCTGCTGAAGGAATTGGAATTAGAATGGAATGGATTGATGCTGAAATGTGGAGACACCTTCTCCTTTATATAGCAAGCTAGGAGAGCTCTCTTCTAGGGCTGACCTAGAAAGTATGATATTTGTTTTACAAAAAGAAAGGCCGATTTGCCTTTGAATAATTTTGCTTAGGGAAATACCTCTCGCAGCTATAAAATACTAACACCTTATGTTGTAGGAAGCCTGATGTATGCTATAGTTTGTACTAGATCAAATATTGTATAAGCAATAGTTCTTAGTAGGTTTATGTCCAACCTTGGTAGGGAGCATTAGACCTATGTGAAAAGGGTGTTTAGATATTTGCGTGGAACTTTTGATTTTTACCTTTGTTGTCATGGGACTGATGATTTGGGTAAGTTAATGGACATACATGGCTTTGTTGATGCAGATTGGGTTGGAGATTTAGATGGGAATACGTCAACTAGTGGTTATGTGTTCATTTTGTTTGGAAGTGTTGTTAGCTAGATGAGTAAGTGGGAGCTAATGGTTGCTCTTTTCACTATAGAAGCAAAGTACATGGTTGCAACATATGCTTGTAAGGAAGTAATGTGATTACAAAGATTTTATTCAAATATTGTCTTTGAGTGCAAGAAAATGAGGACTAGTTGTGTCAGTTAGATTGCTATCTATTTGACAAAGAATTCGATGTACCATGCTCATACTAAGCATATTGATGTTCAGTACCACTTTGTTGGCAAGATGGTTAAGGATGAGCAGATCCAAATATAGAAGGTTTCTTTGGAGAAATTTGTAGATTTTCTTACTAAGCCACTGAGAACAAATAAGTTATGTTGGTGCAAGGAGGCTATGGGTCTTTCACTCCTTAACACTTGCTTCATTTTATGTTCCTATTATGTCTTGGTAATGTAAATATCAAATGGGAGAATTCTAGGATTGGGTTTGCTATCCACCTTGTAAATCCTAAGGTTATGTTGTAATTTAGTTGTTCATAGATGGTCAATAATTAATGTATCTTCAAGAATCATGGAGTGGGAAAAATGGGACACCCATGTGATGGTGGGGACATAATTATTTATTTATTATTCTCTGGTGACTTGGGAATATTGTTGTAAGAGGACATTGAATAGGAAGTTACATTGAAAAGGTCAAACTTGAGAGATGGTTGAGCATCTTCCTTATTTAGTGGGTGATGTGTAATTGGTGCTTCATGGGAGAGTGCTTGGGAGTTACAATTGCACATTATAGTCACTTTGGTCAAGGATGCTCGTGTGGGGAGTGAATTTCTATTTTGGAGGCCACTCTCATGTAGTGGGTTGTGAAATTTTTTGCCATGGTATTGTTTCCTGGTGGTTTTCTAGGTCTTCTTAAGTCTATATATTGAGGGCTTGGCATGAAGGTTGCATTATGTACCTTAGAGTTAGAAGGTTACTGTTGTGGAATGTTGTTGGACTAAAGGGAGAAGTTGATGTGTTGATGTACTCTATTCTTTGAATTAATACAGATTTGTGCTCTCTTTGGTGGTGGGGATGTTTACCCAAAAGGGTTCTGTCCATGTATATTGGTGTTATTGTGGTTTGCATATTTTCATTGCTGCTCTTGTTATTCCATTTTATGATTTATCACTGTGTTCTTAATCATATTTGATCACTAAGGTTAATGTTTCTATTGTGCTGTTTACCTGGTTTCTCAACACAATTAAACCAATTCAGATCACTTTGTATGGCAACTTCAAGTTGAACTATGGTGTCTAAGACTCACCATTTTTATAGCATATAATTTCATAGCCTCCTTCATCCTTTCGGAAATATGGTTTGGTTGTGATCTAAGTTATCGGAATCGGCCCTTTACCCTGCCGATTCCGAGTACGGGTACGTGCCAAAACGGATATGACCTGGAAACCCTGTAGAATCGGAGTGGAATTGATTTTTTCTTTTCTGACCTTGAAAAAACCCTAAATCATGTTTTTTTGGTTCGGGAGGATTTTTCCACCATTTTTAGGGTCCAACCTTACCGGCTTCAGGCGGACGAGGAGACCGAGCGAGGAGACAAGCGATCGTTTACTCTTTCCCTCCTTCAGCTCTCCACCATTAGATTCTTTGCAGGGAAACCATGGGTATGCTTCTTCCCATCGCTGTTACAAAGAGGCACCGTCACCAGAATCATTATTATTTTCTCCCGTATCTATAACGCTAATTATTTTCTCCCGTATCTGTAACACTGATTCTTTTCTACCGTATCTGCAACGCTAAGTCTTTTCATTTGAATCTCTCAATAGGGGTATAGAAGCGGATATTAAATCCATATATTAATAATTATAGAGTTAGATTATATAATTATATATTAAATATTATATTAATAATTAGTATATTATTTATTGGATTTTATATTAATAATTATTATTTTAAAATAAACTAATAATTATATGAGCTAGTATATTTTATTATTTATACTACTATATTATTTATTAAATTATATATTACTAATTATATAATAAAATTATAAATTAATAAAAATTTAAAATTTGAAAATTCTAAATTAAAACTTGTATAGTTTATATATATTTATTTATTAATATATTTATTTTTAATTAATAGATTTGATTTTTTATGTATATATCTATGATTTTTATATGTTTTATGTACGGACGTACCCAAATGTACCCACACCAAAAAAAAAAAAAAGCCGTACCGGCATACCGTACCCGTACCCGATTCGGCAAGGTTGTGATATAATAAAATGCACTCAAATTTTGCCATTAGTCAATTAAACTTTTCTATTTGTAATACCATTGTGATTCTACTCTATTCATTTTTCTGATCTCTTTTGGTGATTAAAATTTTAACTCCATTGAAATTGGCATTTTTGCATTTAGGAGTTTGACTTCTCATTTGTCTATTGTCTTGTTGTACAAGTGCATAGAATCACATCATGTGCACAAATAATATTTATAGTATAGTTTGGATGCTTGAGGTATTCATTTTATTCCTTGGCATGAAGAAATGGGTGATAATGTCGATCTAATTGATTCAAAGCTCTTATTGGCTCTGGAAAAGTTATGTATTTCCTTCTAGACAACATTGGAACTAGTTCTGAAAACTGAATCTATAAAACCTTGCTCCTTTATAAAAAGTTGCATTTTCCTTATTACAAGTTTTTGAAATTGCATTTTATCTTTTTGAGCTCATTCTATTCATCTATTTTTCACTGCTGATGAATGATTTGGTTTATTTGTTTGGACAATCAGGGTTCGAATCTTGATAGCAATGCAAAAATGTGGCGTTTGGTGGCAGACTTGATGAATGACCTGGGTATGTAATTTTATCTATTCTGTATTACAATATAATGTTGCCTAATATTGGAGACTTTTCAGTTAATCATTTTTATGCTTAATCATCCTAACTAGGTATTAGATGGGCATTATTTTTGGTTGTTTAACTAGTGGGCAGTATGTTGATTAGACATGTCAAGGTTGGGTTGAATGATTAATATTTAAAATATCCAAAATTGCATGGGATTATGTAGAAAATTAGGTGTTCATTCACATATTACTTGATATGATATTGCAAGTATAGTTTGAATTTAGTAGGTTTTCCAATTATGGTATTGCATGATCAAGTTAATAGGACATTGATAGTAAGAATTATCCATAAGGAGATTGCCATAGTGATCTTGTTCAGGTTTCTTCCTCCTTAGCACCCTTACAACTTGGTGAGCTTTTTTCTGATGCAATCAATAGTTAATCTCTGCTTCTATAATGGCCACACTAGACAGTTATTTAAGCAGTCCGGCAGAAGAAGTATTGTGATTATTTATTAAAGTTGCAGCTAGTTTCATGCTTTTAACTACTTTTCAAAAATAATAGATCACCCATCTTAGGGGATTCAGTAGGATTGAAACACCTAATAAAAGGTAGCGAAACAAAGTAGCTCACATGTATCCTCAATTCAAGGATCAGAAGGGCTTTGAAGAACCTTGAGGATATATAAGTTTCTTTTAAATGGTCATTTACAACACAGTTTTCCAGATGTGCCATGAATAGGAGGAAGAATACTTCTAGGCATCTCAACACAGGAATCCAAGGGCACTCAAGACTGAATACTCAAATCCTAAACACATCTGTGGGCTGTTGTAAGGAAAGAAACAAAGTAACAACTCATTTGACAGCTTGGTGAGCTGCATGGTACAGCTCATGATAATTTTACACGTTCACAGCAGGTTGATGCTTGTCCTACCAGGTAATTGGTAGCGGTTTATACCTGGGTTTTGAGCTTTTAACATGCTGTTCTAGCTAGCTATTCTCTTGTACATCTGCTGTAGCTAGCCCATTCTGGGTTTTAAAATCTATGAGATTATCTTCACCAATCCTTTTCCTCATTTCTGCAATTATATTTTGTTTTTGTTGATTACTTGTATAAGTTAATTCTCCTTTTTCAACATAATTTTCAGTTATTTGATGGCCGGTCTGGATGTGTCTGTGTATGTATCTCATTACTAGCAATAGATTTTCGACTCTCTATGACCATGGTCTTGGAGAGTTTGCAAGAAGGGAAGTACAAAGTTGGAGTATTTATGTTATAGTAAGGCTTAACAGAAATGTTCTAGTCACACGAGCTTGTGGCATCTAGTTGTTGGTTGGACTCTTGTGTCGTTGACACAAGTATTCCTATATTATTGCATATAGGCTTATAGCCAATTGCACATTGCACAAATATTTATTGTTAGTCACAGCTATTAATTGACGGGCAATGTGGAGCTCACAAATTCCATAGTGAAATTTTCATGATTACATGATATGCATGCTTTACTTCGTTATGGCTGAATATAGAGCTCATGTTATTGGAGTCTTAGAAGAGAATTCACTTTGGATGACGTTCAATTGGAAGTGATTGGCTACGGCTATGGAATAAGAACATTTTCGGAAGTTTGAAACCTTGAAATAATGCATGCCATCTAAAAGTCCCTAATATAAGGGCCTTTAGGCGCTTGACCAATCAAAGAGCAGATTGATGGCCTTCAAAAATTCCCTTGACTGGTAGGACATTCATGGACTTAACCGACTTAAATTTGTTTTTTCCCTTGACCAATAGGTTGTTGGACTTCATATTACATCTTTGTAGTAAGTTAGTATAGTATTAAATAGATAAATATTAGTATGTTAGAAATAATTGTTTGTTAATAAATAAATAATGTTATTAGTTATATTGTTGGGTGGTTTTGGTAGTTGGAAATTTGCAAAGGATTTATAAATTCCATATTGTAATGAATGAAAAAGCAGTTACCAAGAAATCATAATATCATACAACATTTTATTATTTGTGAATCATGGTGTAGTTTCTGTGTAGTTTCAGTTTTGTTGTTCTACCATTTTCAATATGGTATTAGAGTGTATAACACTTCTATAACTTGTTCCTGTGAGTGTTGTTTCCTGTTGTTTGTTGCACATATTGTGGAGATGGAGGGCCAGTGTAATGTCCCCCATTTTTGGGTTCTCTTGCATTGCAGTTGGCTCTGATCCTCTCAGTGTTTGTCAGCCTTATTAGAGGGGTCATTTGATGTTACCAGTGAGCTTAGATGATCTAAGGGACTCAGATGACACTTTTCAAAGTTATTTCTGGCTTCTAGTGTGTTCTTCAAGATTCTTGGAGAGAGCACATATTTATAGTGTCACCTGGTCAGGTTTGATTCTCATTATTTATCATCAGTATCACTCTAGTGCAGTTAGTTTTCGACTCTGATGCTTTTCAACAGTTTCCACAAATCAAATGTATTAATGAGCTATAATTTAATTATTTTTACTAATGTTGCTAATTTTATCAAAATAATTTAACGGGCACCTTAGTATAATAGCTTGTTGGAATGAGAATTGAAAGTTTTAAATGTTGGTCGCTGATAATGTGATTTTTGGTGTTGGAAATGTTTAAATAATAATATACTCTCTTTTTGGAGGAATAAGGTGTATTTAATTTATAAAGCGATTTTATACTATTTTCAAAAAGCTTTCGAAAATGCTATAAAAGGAGTTTTGTGAGCTCATTTGCATTATTTTGGATATTGTTTATTTCTCTATTGGAGATTTGTGCCCGTAGCCAGATTTCTCATCGAAGGGATGAAAACCTAGAAGGTAGTGCGATTCTAGCTAGGGATCGACGGTGTGCTAAAGATTTGGGATTTGGAGATGAAAACCCTTGGATTTCTTTGGAGCAATTTCATACAGAAGTTGCTTTTGTGCTGAATATTTGCAAATAAGGGTTTGGAGTAGAACGATTTATCTATTTGGGTTTTACAGGTTGCTAGGCATGCTGGTACAAAGTTACTTAATTTACAAGCAAATAATAAATTTGTGTGTAGTGTGTGCAAGAGTGAAATATCAGCAAAAATTGTTGTGTTGTGTGTGCAAGTGAAGAAATGAATAAAATATTATATATATTTTACTATTGCTGAGTATTTCCAGCTGCAACTTATATTGGCTCCCCAAGAGAGTGTCATACCATATGGTGAATAGCAAAGGAGGGCGATGCATTGAGAAGGCATATAAACCTTATTGCTTTCAAATGTAACCTTCACCAAGTTCAACTGAGCACATAAATAAATCAACATGGTCAACTCAGCCCTTGAAAAAGGAAATATTAGCATATACAAAGCCTGGCATACCATGCTTTGAGGTGTTAAACAAATTCAAAGATGGTCAAAGCTGATATGGATTGGTCATCAGCTTATATGAGGTCAGCAAAAATAAAGAAATAAGATTATTTGTAATTTCATGAACGTAAGCGAAGTCTGCTTGGTATTTCTGAATATCTTAGTTTACAACAGCCGCATATGAAAATGTCTTTTGAAGCTGCAATATTCATCATTCGGTAACTTTGGTAAAAGAAAATTGTTTTGTTTAATTGGAGTTGTGAGAATTTATTTTATGGTAATTATTTGTGAAAATCAGTTGAAACTCTATTGGCTGCAAACTGTTTGACAAAATGCCCATATGATTTATATGAACAAAGTTATGAATTTGTGATGGATTTATGATTTATAATTTTAGTAGCAGCAACTCACAGTGTTCGCACTCAGGAATACCTCTTATTTAATTATTGGCATAGTGTTTGACGGAACACTTGTGCATCATGCATTGTAAAAACTGCAAGATATCCTGCTAGGGGTTACTACAGTCAGCAGTCTCAAATTTGATGAAGACTGACCGGATATGATTTTCAGGAAGGGAGACATGAGTAGCAGCATATAGGATGTATTTTATAGCTTATTCTTCTTCCCTGATGTGTGTGTGATATGCAAGAACAATGATTTGTTTGCCTGTGGATTGTAGATTGTCTCTGCCACTTAATTTTGGTCGAAAATACCTCCAATCCAGTTTTGAGCACAGCAAGATATCTTGTATATGTGGAGGTACATAAAAATATTGCTGTTTTTAATATGTCTAAAGGTTCATGATTTATAGATTGAGAATATTCATTATTACACATTTCAAAAGGACTGCAGACAGGAAGTGATCTGTTAAATTTGTTTCTCCTATCCTTTTGGCATTCATGAAAGGCGTTTTCAGATATCTAAACTATGGTTGTTTTATCTAACAACTATAAGGTGCCAAAATCTTCCTACGTGTTTATTTAAATGTCTCTACTTGCAACGTCCTGCAACTGGAGTCTGTTGCTAGGGTTAACTTAACAGGAAGGGGTCATTGAAGCAAGTGAGATTTATTTTGGCAGTTTTGATTGTGGTTAACATGATGACTAAAATTTTATATAAATTGTTGAATTAAGGTAGCTTCGGTCAGATATAAATGATGATTGAATATATTCAGCATCATCATTTATATCGAAATCGCTACATCCCAAGTATAGTTTTCGATCTGCATTTAGAGGATATAAATTGTACATATAAATCAGATCGAGTTCCAGATTGGATGACATTTAAATGTACAAAGATAAATATAAATCGTCCTTCATGGTTGCTAAGTGACTAAACCGATTAATGTTCAGTTGTCTTAGTTAGACGAAGGGACACAATAACTAAGACACGTCTGCTCATGAGACGTGTCTCCCTATCATGGGACGTGTCTCCTTATCTATATTTATGGGAGATCCAATCCTCAAGAAGATCATCCAAATTAATAAATGTTCTGCACTTGAGGATCGAATATCTATAACAGAAATTCAGACTTAGAAATTCATACATACATCCAGATTTAACTTGACATCAACTTCATAATTTCAAGTTCATTATTCAGTTTATAATCTGATAGATTTGATCATCTTTAACATAAATAATGTAAACCAACTAAAAAAAAGAAGCAGCAGAGAGGAAATAACTGGAAGATGCATGCAGAGCATTCTTGCTGGACATACTATTTTGTTGGCTGCGGTGATGAAGACAAATGAAATTGCAATTTAAATTTATTATGTGTTGGATCCTACAGAATTATGTGCAAGCATATACATCACATGGAGGGAAGGCAATTGACCGCAACATATTGGTAGAAGGCAGCCCACCAGCAAGTAAAAATCTGATATGGTAATTTCTTTTTTGTTTTTAAATGTTTAAAAATGACTTTTGGATGGTATTTGGTTGAGAGTGTTTATAAACAGTCATAGCTAATATCAAGCAAAGAGAACCAAAATATTTGATATTGTTTCCAGCTTTTGTGAAGGAGATAGAATTTAGAATTGGAGCATTTTTTTTAGTAGATTATTTCCAACATTTTAGATTACTTGTTATGTTCTTGGATATAGCATGATTGGAGTGACAATTTTATAATACTTTCACTTGTGTGGGAGAACATTAGTTCAAAACCTAAAAATTATTATGGGTAAATAGTGTTTGCATTGAGAAAATAAAATTAAGGAAAAATAAGGGATTTTGTAATTTTTGGATGTAATGGTGTGGTTCTTTTTGTAATTAGAGATAGAAGAAATTGATTTTTTAATGTAGATGGAGAAATAAGGTGCATTTTTGGTGGAAATTGAAACCTTAAAATCTGATAATGTTTAGTTTCATTATGTCACCAAATGTTTGTGTTTTCGGCTATGTCACCCGATTTGCCTAGTGATTGGCTAGATCCAGGTCTAGTTCCTCTATGGATTCTGATTGGGCATGACCATGGATAGTTGGGTTCATCTAGGACAAACCTAGGTGAACTCGGGGAGGATTTGGATGGGTCTGAGTGAACTTGCAGAGAACTTGTCACATTTTTGACAATTTTTTTTGTTTTGCTTAATTTTTTATTTCACCTCGACTTTGAAAGCGAGTTTTTCTAGAGTTAACTTGCAAAGTTTTTTGGTGAGATTTTGACAATTTTCTGTGAGTACATGCTAGGTACTCAGCAAGTATGATCCCTTGACTCATGTAGCATGTGGAAAACATGGATTAAACACTCCAAATACAATTTTGTTTGGCTTATATGCATTTTTTTGCCTTTTAAAACATTATGAAAATTTTGTGCACCATGAAAGTCTTATGGTTGAGTTTTTGTGCCAACTTCTCACATATATCTACACCTTTGCCTTGAATATGAAGGAGGTGGACATTAACTCTAGTAACGCTGCCTTGAAATTCAAGCTTACAAAAGTGGCACTTCCACAACCTAGTGCACCCAGATGCCCTAGGCTTTATTTGTAACTTTGTTGCAAATTGTCTTAGAGGGGACTTAGGATCAAAGGGACCCTTAGCATATTTTTGCAGTATTTTGGAAGGGCAACTAACATTCGCATTCCCAATGGAACTAGTGGCTTCATCCCTCTTGGCTTCTATACTTTCATTAGGTGCATAATCCAATTCAGTCTTAACTTTTTCAATTTGTTGAGGCTCAACCTCATCCTCACTCATGCTGTGAGAACTCATATTCATAGGATCGTGTGGTTTAGTCAGCTCATAATATAGACATTGTTGAGGAGCTTGCTAGGCTAAGTGATTCTCCCTTGGTCAAACCCTTGTTATCAATTTAATGTTTCAGTAGAAAAGATCAGAGATAGTACATAAACATGCAATAATGCCTAAATGTTGATGTAAGGAGTTTATATGGTATTGACTCTCTTTATGTGATAATGGCAATTGGAATAAGAACTTCTAACTGATTTGAAATGAATTAGCTTTTGCCCTTGAATACAATACCCTAGCACACAAATTAAGGATCCATGTGGTTTAGTCAGCTCATAATGGCTAGTTGGAAGGAGTTAGTAAGGGTCCACATTTAAATTCAAATTTTAAAAGTTTTGTAGTCATTTTTGTGACTGTAAATTTGATTCAGGTAAAGGAATGAGTAAGCTGAAGGTTGGAATTGGTTCTTGGGGATGTGTATAGATGGAATAAAGTAATGATCAGAGTATTTGCAAACTCCTATGCTAGACTATGCTACCCGTACACTAGTCGTTGCTCTAGGGAAAAATGGGAAAGAGGAAGGGGAAAAGTGTAAGGAATGCATTTTCCACAGTTATACATACACACACACATACATCAGAGATAGGCGTCTAGATGAGAAAAGGTGAGTATAAATGTCATAAGAAGTAGGAATAGGTTCCCCTGATTTGTACATGATCAGTTTGAGTAACATCAATAACAAAAAAGGGCACCTGGATTTTGATTGGTGACAAATGCATAAAGGGCATGCTTAGGGTCAAAGGACTGTGTTTTGAGTAACAGACATAGGTAAAAGTGGCATTTGGCAGGCTGAGTCAGTCTTTGACAGGTTTAGGAGACAGCAGCAAGTGCAACAAAATGACATGCCTAGGACAGAGTCTGGCATGTTTCAGCAGGCCTGATTATCCTTCAGAGGGTAGAAACAGCCATTTAACACCCCAAACAAGTTAAGGACACCATTTGAGCACTTATTGTTTCATGAATGATGCAGACTCAAGGGTGAAATCCCATGGTTTCAGTGCAGCTACCAGCCAGTTTTTGATTTTATTCATTGCAGGTTTCAAGGACAGTTTCCATGTCCTTTGCTGGTTTTGTCAAATTCTGAGTTGAGGGTTTTTCAGAGGAATTTCTGACTTCTTCTATCATGTTTGGCACTAAGGTTTTGTCAGAGGCAAATAAGCTCATGCATCCATTTAAGAGTTTCAAATTTTATTTTAGTTTTATAAAACCCTTGGCAATGGTTTTCTTAGTTGCAGATGCATCAGGCAGTTAGGGCTGGTGGAACATTAGCAACAAGATTGAGGATTTGGAACATTGAAATTTCCT
Source organism: Sequoiadendron giganteum (assembly GCA_007115665.2). Lineage (NCBI taxonomy): Eukaryota > Viridiplantae > Streptophyta > Pinopsida > Cupressales > Cupressaceae > Sequoiadendron > Sequoiadendron giganteum. The sequence goes on from CM021104.1 coordinate 365,266,742, forward strand.
TGTTTGCATGGAGTGGCCAAATATAGATCATTTGGCGAAGTTTCTTGGTGGCTAGGGTTTCAATATTTTTCAGTGAATCTGACAGGTTTTATAGCAAAAAGCTACTTTGGTCTTACAGTAGGCATACATGCATCAATCGCTATTTTTGGTCATGGCTATTTTTAGCACTTCCTATTTCAGAGGTCCTATTTTTGGTCAGAGGGTTGAAGGCCTACTTTTTGCTTTAAGTTAGTTTATATTTATTTTCTTTCTTAAGGGTTGTTTTTGTTTTAATGTTCTTTTTTCCTTTCTTTCTGGAAGCTTTAAGTGTTTGTGTTTTAAAACATTGATTTTTAAAGTAAAATAATGATTATCCTAAAGTCCCTAAATTGGGCATCTTGTAACCTATAAATAAGTGCTTGAACATAAGACATTCTTAACGATAACATACACTATGCTTATCCTGCTGAAATATTGTTGTGTTTTAATTTCTTGAATTGAATAAAAAATATTGGTGATACTTGTCTATCTAGGTTGTAGCTTTGCATGCAAAGTAGCTTTACAATTCTTGACATTGTGTGTTAATGGTCCAAGTTGTTATTTCTTTGAAATCTTGTTTGCATCTAGTTATTGTTCTTTGTTTTAGCCAGTAGGAAGATGTTGTTTGAACATTTAGTGTAGATGCTTACATTCACAAAATATATAGAATCTCACTTGTGAGACGAGAGATATTACTAGTCTTGTGCTTGTATCCTTGTATCCAATACCCCTCCAAGAAAGATTGGAATGTGAATAATTGTATATTTAGTCTATAATTTAGTGTTTAGGGTTAATTTATATCTCAAGCTGCTTCCCCTTATAATTTGAAGAGAGGTTTTACCTCACATTGGTCTGATTTCAGTTGTTTCAGGAGAGACAAACTAAAATGTTAACACTATGTTAGTTCTGGGAAGGGGAAACTTATTTCTATGATATTTGTGTCTAGAGGCGGAAGAGTACATTTTCATATTATAGGAAATTTGCTTGATGGGATATGATTTTAGTTAATAGATCCAATCTTAAAATGGAAACTGGAAACATGTTTAGAATTTGTAACTAGTGTTTGCTGTGCCTCAAATTGACTTATCTATGAAAGGAAAATCTTTGTGGCCTTTTTTCTCATCTTCAATGTGAACCTAAATTTTTGCTGTTAGTTGTGTAAAACAGGACGAGGGAGATACTGTGTTGTAGGGTTCGTACCCACAGGCCTCGAACTGTCATGTCCCCGAAATAGCAATACCATAAAAACCAAGTGTTAAAATACAAATAAATTAATAAATAAAATAAAAACCAATATTAATGTTAAATATAAAATAAATGTGTACCATATCAATATAAAAATATATAAATATGAAATAAAAAATATAATAATAATATATAGGCAAATTATTGTTATTTCATTCTAGTATTAAATAACTTAATATCAAAAATAATAATAATAAATAAATATTATAATCATTACACATCAAAGATTGTAATACATTAGAATAAAATAATAATAAGATATTAGCAAATGGGTTTTATTATTATACTTTAATGTTAAAATATGTTCAATAAAACATCAAAACAAATAATAAAATAAGTATATAATCTGAAATATCATAATTATTAGTAATAATATATTATTTTCAAAAATAGATATTATTGTGATAATAAGCCTTTAAAGGCAGCAATTAAATCTAACAAAGGGATATATTTTATGAAAAGTCACCTCTTTCACCAAACAATACATTCCCCCCATGAGTCACCTACCTTGAATGGTATAAATAGAAGGAAGGAAAATAAGGAAGAGGTAAAAAAACATTGAGAAATACGATCTGCAATTCAGAACAGCAGCAACAATGATTATTAGGCATTGGAATATAGAGCCATTTAATATATAATCTATATATATATATTATTTAATAGGCATGCAAATATATATGCATAGATATAGATAAATTTTATAATGAATAACATGCAATGAATAAAAAATATATATGAATAAGGAAAGAACAATTATATAAACATATATATATGAATATTAATGGATATAAGTAAAAGAATAATTTTATATATATATATATATATATATATGAATTATGCAATAATGATACTTATAAGTAATGATGACTCTTTAATATAAACATAATAGACTATGTATATTTATGAATTGTCCTCATCCTATGATCAATTCAGTATACGGTTGAAGGAGGTGAGTAAGGAAACATGGAGAGATATAGCAACTCAGGTGATGTACTCACTTAGCAATAATATTTAGCATATTTTGAATATAAGAAACTAATATTGCTCATTTGATTATTGGTGCAATGTTTTCCTTTGATGTTATCAATATTATAATAGTTTTATGAATTGATGATGGTTCCTTTAGCATTATCATGACCATGAATGAAACTGAAGGGTATGATATAGCGACATTTAGTTTCCATCATTGTTAATATTACATTGGATAGTATCATTGATCATAGACAACTAAATATGATGAGAATTGGCATTGTTGTAGTAATATAGATCCATGTACTTTTTTGCATTATGTTACATTTTCATGCATCCATATAATACTCTCAGACATGATACAAACATATAGATAATTCAATAGTAAATGCATAAGTGACTGTCCAAAGATTGTCTGCTCCGTGATTGTTACCCTATTAGAATGAGGGAAGCATTCACCAAGTGGATTGCCTAAAAACCCCACTCTTAGGCCCGTAGGCCCAAGCAAGGGATTGGTTATGAAGGGTGGGGGTCCCACCTCAACATTCTGTTACTTAGGGGGGTGGTAGGCCTTAGGCCCTTGGTACTTAGGGTTTCCCTCCTCTTCTAATAGGGCCATTGTCTTCCGAGGTGCTGCCATGTGTGGAGAATGCAAGTACTAAGCCATTGGGAAAGGAGGATTGTGGTGAACAACCTCCCGTGCCTAACAAGAAGGCTTCAGGGCGGATCCACCCATGGCACTCTTCTTGCTTGTTAAATTGCATTTATGATTATGCTTATATTTTGGATATCTAGATATTAATGCTAATAGATATATGTGTATGTGGAAATGTTGTTAATATGGTGAATGCAGATTTCAAACCAAGATTACTCCATTAAAAAGAACATTCATTTGGAAAGAAGAAATCCTAAACCTAATCAACAATTGAATTCTAGGGAAAATCGGGTAAGGGATATTATATGAACTTGGTTCGGGTTCGCCTGTGGGTACGTGCTGGGTGCACACAGGGTGCACGCCCAACACTGTGGGTTCACCCAGGTGCGCATAGTTGCACACCCGGACGAACCCACAATGCTGGGCACGCACCCAACGCGAACCCAACACTGTGGTATGTAGACCTGGGTGTATCAGCCGCGAACCCAGGCAAACCCATGAGAACCCACGGCCCAACACTTAAAAAGTGGGCCCCAAAACACATAAAATACATTTTTTTTTCTCTTAACCCTAAAATGATCCAATATGAGGCCTTTTAACGCTCAAACATTTCATTTTTACCTCTCATTTTGCTCTCACCATATTTTCTCTCCATCTTGGCATTTTGAAGGGATTGATTGTGGAGTGCCAAATAGCTTCCACAAAGGAGATTTAAGTGTTTAAGGTATGCATTTAAACCCTATTCTTTAGTCTTTTGATGAATTTTTTCAAGTTTGTGAAGAAGTTTTTTTTTTCATTTTTTCTTAAGACTACAACAATGGCTAGTAGTCAAAGTTTAGTGGGTGGGGAGGGAAGTCAAAATTTCAAAATTGATAAAGCATCTCCTTTATGGAGACATACCACAAGAATTTCACAAATTCTTGGAGGTGGGGGGTTTGTTTGGAAGTGCAATTTTTGCAATGCACAATATAATAGCTCCTATTACCGAGTGAAACTTCATTTTATGAGCCCTAGTGGTAAAGGGATTAATATGTGTGAGGGCCCAAATAAGAAGGGGTTGTCTGTTGTACAAATAGCATGATTTATAAAAGAACAAGAAGATGCTGACAAATTGATTGCAAAAGGAAAACAAAGTGGTTATTCTTCCAGAAAGAAAAAAACACCAACATTACCCTCTCAGACAGTTAGGGCCTCCAAACATCCCTTCTTGTCTATGCCCTCTACGAAAGAGGAAGATGAAGATGAACAACAAATCACCACCCGCAAGAGAGGTCCATTGGAGAGGGCATTTAAAATGGAGGCAAGAGATGTTGCTGAAGAAAAAATTGCACGTTGCCTCTATGCCAATGGTCTTCCTTTCAACTTGGTGAGATCACCATATTGGCGAGACATGGTGTCAGCAATAAATAGTGCACCTCCTGGTTTCACAAGTCCTGGGTATGAAAAGGTGCGTACCGCCTTATTGCAAGAAGAGAAGAAATCTATAGAGGCCCAACTAAAACCAATTAGAGATTCTTGGATTGAAACAGGTGTATCTATTTGGATGGAAAGATTGCCAAAACTGTCCATTGATCAATGTTATTGCAATGTCCCCCAAGGGGGCAATGTTTTTGAGGGCGGTTGATTGTGAAGGGGAAGTGAAAGATGCATAGTTCATTTCCAGGATTCTCATTGACTCCATAAAGATGGTGGGTAATGAAAATGTTGTCCGAGTAATTACGGACAACGCAAAAGTTTGTAGGGCTGTAGGTGCTTTGGTAGGGGCTAGATATGAGCACATCTTTTGGACACCTTGCACCGTACACTCCCTCAATTTGGTGATGCAAGCAATTGGCAACCAAATAGAGTGGGTGAAAGAAATATACTAGGAGGCTGAGGAGATCCAGATGTTTGTGACAAACCACCATATGTCACAAGCAATTTTTAGAAAATTTTCAAGATTGGAATTGTTGAAGGTAAATTTAATTTATTTAGTTTCATTTATGTCATGTTTTACATAATTGAATAAAATATATTTTTTACTTATTTAGTAATTTACATATTTTAAATGTGTTATTAACTTACTATTAACATGTTCTTGGGTTGCTGAGACTCGATTTGCATCTCACACAATTGTTTTGAGACGACATGTGAAGGTGAAAGAGGCATTGAGTCAAATGGTTATTAGCAACCAATGGAGTATATGGAAGCAATCAAATTCAGAGAGGGCCCAAAAGGTCAAGGCATTGATCTTGGATGACGATTGGTGGGATCGTGTGAATTATGTATTGGAGTTCACCGAACCTATCATGTCTATGCTTCGGTTTGCTGATACAAATGAACCATTCTTGGGGGATGTCTATGATAGCATGGACACGATGTTGGATAAAATAAAAATTGAAATACAAAAGAGAGAGAATGATCCTGAAGACACCTTTTACAAAAGGGTGGAAGCAATCGTTCTTCATCGTTGGAACAAGATGACAACACCATTGCACCTCCTTGCATATGCCCTATCTCCAAGGTACTATACCACATAAGTACTTTCTATCCTAGGGAGAATACCGCTATATAGAGATTTTGAAGTTGCTAGAGGGTATAAGAGGGCATTTAATAGACTCTTCACTGATCCAGAAGTGTAGACAAGTGTTATGAAAGAATTTGGAATATTTATCTCAGGAAAAAATCTTACCCCTTATGTTGTCAAAGACCAATACAAAATGGATTCTATTACATGGTGGTACCTCCATGGTCAAGATTATATGTGCCTCCAACCTCTTGCAATCAAGATCCTCTCACAAATAAGTTGTTTTTTTTTTGCCATTTGTATTGTAGAATTTAACACTTAACATTCTTGAATTTATCTTGCATTATTTTTTTTTAATTTTGTTGGTTTTCTCTCTAGATTGTAAGCTCTTCTGCCGCTGAACGGAATTGGAGTACATACTCCTTTATCCACTTAGTGAAGCGTAACCGGTTGGCTGCAAAAAGAGCTGAAGACTTGGTGTATATTCATTCCAATTTGCGTCTTTTGTCACGTAAGGATCCTTAATACAAGCAGGGGGCAGTGAAGCTTTGGGATGTAGCACCCGAGTCTGCTGACTTGGATGCAACCATTCAGGATCTTGCTAGAGCCACTATGGATGATGTGGATGATAATGATGATCATGGCATACTACATGGTGCTGAAAGTGGAACCGCTTTGGGTTCAAATGATGATGATCTTGAAGTTGAAGTTGTTGAAAATCCAAGTCATCATGATTTTTTTGATAATCCTTTTGATGATTGATGAACATTGAACAATGAACATTGAATCATGTTTCAACTTTCATGAACTACATTTTGTAATTCAATGATTGTGATGATTTCGATAATTCCATTGGAATCGTAATATTTTTCAACTATCAATTGGCATTTAATATTTATCTTTGGCATTTGGCATTGATCAATGATCAAGTATCATACTATGAAATGATTTAGTTTTATAATTTTGTATATTTCTCTCTTTTTTTTTGTATATATAATACATATATATATATATTTATATCATAGTAACGAGACTCGAACTCGGCTCAGACTCGGCTAGGGTGACTCGACTCGGGACTCAGACTCGGCAAAATGAAAAAAAAGTTGAAAAAACCCTAGAAATTTAGAGATTTTAAAGGATTTGAAACTTGTTTCAAGCACCCTTTACTGAATACAACACAAATAAGAGAAACGTTGATCACATACACAAGTATACAACGATCACATAAGTATAAAGTACACAAATTGTAGTTGCGCCGTTGAAGAAAATAGCATACTTAGATATATAAAATTAGTCAAATGTATACAAAACTCATGGAATATGAAATCCATAACATCAAATGTTCCATACAAATATGAAATATCAAAACAATAGCTATAAGTCTATGACTCTATGGCATAGTGGAGCCAGCATCCTTCCTACGAAGGCGTCTAAGGATCCTAGATGATGAAAAGTTACTTACATAAGTATTGTAAAATGAAAAGTTTTAAGTTTTTAACTTTAAGTTTGAATTCGATAATGAGATACATCTAGATTCTAAAATAATAAAATTTAAATATAAATTTTAGAACAATTAAACGAAAAAGAATTACCTGGCTACATGGAAGGGAATGGTGTAGTAGTACCAAATGTCTACAATTGTCTTTTTGCTGCATCATGTGCGTCCTTGTTCCAACCCATGCTCTCAAGCGATGGTTGGGAACCAGGAGTAGTGCGTGGTACAAAATATGAGTCCATGACATCAAATGTTCTAAACAAATATGAAATATCAAAACAATAACTACAAGTCTATGGCTCAAAGGAGTTTGCATCCTTCCTACAAAGGCATCTAAGGTGGGTCCTAGATGATGTAGCAATTGCAGCCATAGTCTCTGCTTGTGACTCCATGCCACCCTCACCAACATTAGTTTTGGATGTGTTTGCTCATGCTTTAGCCTCCTCCTTTGCCATGGCTATAGCCTCAACCTCTCTATCTACCCAGTCAACCCAATCAAAGTCCTCATCACTGGCACAAGTATACATCGATCATATAAGTATAACTATAAACACAAATTTTAGCTGAGTTGCTCAAGCAAATAGCACACTTAGATATATAGTCAAAGACTCAAATGTATACAAAACTCATGGAATATGAAATCCATGACATCAAATTTTCCAAACAAATATGACAATAGCATACTTAGATATATAGTCAAAGACTCAAATGTATACAAAACTCATGGAATATGAAATCTATGACATATCAAAAGATTCAAAACAATAACTAGAAGTCTATGGCTCAAAAGAGCCTGCATCTTTCCTATGAATGTGTCTAAGATAGGTCCTGGATGATGTAGTAGCCATAATCTCAAGTATCAGGGAAATTGCCCTAATGGGGTTGAGAGGTAGTGCCCTTTGTGGGGGTTTAGGTGTAGTGCCTCTAGTGGGGTGAAGGGTCAATGCCCCTCGTGGGGGTTTGGGGGCAGTTCCCCCAATGGGGTCAAGGGGCAACGCCCCTTGTGGGGGTTTGGGGGCAGCGCCGCTTGCGGGGGTCTGGGGCAACGCCCCCAATGGGGTCAAGGGGTAACACCAGGTGCTGGGTTTGGGGGCAGCGCCCCTAGTGGGGTCAAGGGGTAGCGCCCCTTGTGGGGGTCTGGGGCAGCGCCCCTTGCGAGTTCGAGGGGCAGTGCCTCTCGCAAGGTCTCGGGGCAGCACCCTGGGTGCACTCCCTGTCGCGATACAGGGCGGGGTCGAGGGGCAGCGCCCCCGCCACCAAGCCCAAATTAAGACCTCCAAAACCATACAAACCGCCATGGCGTACATCATTTTGCATTCACAATCAATAAATAAATTAAAAAAAATAAATTCAAATTTCATGTATTTTTTTGCACTTTCAAATCTTGCCTATTGTCGAGTCCTGCTGACAGGACTCGCCTGGACTCGGTAGGACTCGGCTAAGTTTGAGTCCGAGCCCCCAGGACTCAGCCAAGGTGACTCGACTCGGGACTCGCCGAGTCTTGGCGAGTCTCGTAACTATGATTTATATACACACGTACCCAAACCCCAAATTTTTTTTTTTCACGTACCCATGTATTGGGTTCTCGTGCCCAAACCCGAATTGGTAACTTAGGGCAGATATATATTAATTGAGAAAAATGTAAAAGATAGCACAACTACCCATGTTCAAAAAATTTGATTCCTCAGGAGGTCAAAAAAATTGGAAATCTGGAGTTTAGAAAAAAATTTGGTAAAATGTTTATGGGTATTGGAAAGTCCAGATCGAGCCAGACAAATCTAATTGGTCAAAAAAATCTAGATCTAGCTGGATTTGAACTAGATTTGTTCGGGTCTGGTAACCGTGAAAAATAGTCACAATATTCTTTTGGAGGATTGGTATTCCGACTTTGACTCTGCTGCAAGGAAAAAAATCAAGTTTCCATTGAGTACTGGACTATTCTGAATTTGATATTGAAACTAATTATAAAATCTCCAAATTAGTGAGAGGTCAGTAGTTTGTTTCAAAGTTTGGTTAGCTCCTTTGCAACTTATTTCTGCTGCCATGTTTTTGCTAAGTCAACTCACACTCTTCAGCTTGCCCTAGTTATTCTTGAGTCCAAGATTTCTGAGTAGGCTTTAAAAAATGCAAAAAATTATTGAAATGTTTCAGAAGAAATTAATTGGGAAAATGGCCTTTTTCATTTAAAAAAATTTAAAATATGATTAGTTGGCAATATTGGTATGATAGATTAGGTGTAGTTTTTATGGGTATTGTGTTTCTTTTTGCCAAGTAAATGCCATTGCTTAATTCTAATTGTAGTATAGCCATAGTGAAGTCTTGATGAGTATAAATGCTTAGACAAGGTTCTTATTTGGAAATGATCATCCATTCAAAATCTATTGATGAAGTTGTGATTCTATGTAGGTGTTCCATCTTCAGTTGGGATAGCTTCCTTATTATTATTATACTCATTTCTGTTATCATCGAGGTATATTTTTTTTAGCTACAGTTTAAATCTAAGTTACCGGTTCAGTTTTGGGTTTGGGTTTGGGTTCGAGAATCTGGTTCGCCGGTTCGGGCAAAATTTTTTTTGGGGTTGAGTTCGTTTTGGGTTTGATAATACAAACATATAAAAATCAGAAATATATATATATATATATATATATATATATTTGCAGCAGTAATTAAGTTCAAAATACACCACCATATTAATAGTCAAATAACATAGAAAAAATACACCACCACTTTCATAGTCAAATATTAAAATATTAGTGATACTCGAATGTCATGATATAAAATTATAAATTAAAGTTCAAACATAAAATTGTCAAGTTAAATTTACAACTGCACTTAAGTCCAATAACAAAAGATGTAGCTATGGAGGTGAACTGGAAGTGAAGATAGACAAGGATCCACAAAATTGTTGAAAATGAGGATGACAGACTTGCAAGTCTTTTGTTATTCCACTTCATTGCAGTTGTAAGTTGAGCAAACAGAAAGATAGGGAGGACCCACTACAGGGAGGCAACAATTGTAATGTCCCCTTCCATTAAGTCAACAAGTGTGGGACCCACAAACTCATTTCTATACTTCTCAGCAGGCAAGGGATGATTACCAGATAAGAACTTACTGGTTTCATTCACTTGTCATTGCTATTTTATGAATTTTGGACCATTTTCTATATTTTAGGTCATTAGTTGGAGGCAGGATCCTCACCATTAGTCTACTCATGGGGGATTTACCCTTACTATTGACACTGTTAATGCCCTCAGAGATTTTTAAATGTACATGTCCATTATAAGTGCCCAAGGAAAAAGCTTGTTCCTATTTCTTAGGGGTTCCTCAAGGACCATTGGATTCAAGTGTGAGTTAGCAATTCATAATGCTTTAACTTAGGTATTTCTAGCAAGCAGTTTTCAAGCTATGATTGATTTACTGATGAAGATCATGGTTTATTGTCTAATTGGGCAATTTAATGATATGACACTACTGCCATGTTATGTGGTACTTGATATTTAACATTAAACAATGTTGCTCCAAGATATACTCCTAGATTATTTGGTTTGCAAATTGGTAAATGAGTGTCTTTTTACCTATTTCATGTGTTAGAGGAAAATATTAGGGTTAGAGAGAATATATTAGTCTTTAAAAGTCAACAAAAAGTCAAAAAATTAAGTAAAAATTGCAAAATTAAGTTGAAAAGTCCGGATGGGTGTAAATTCTACCTGGGTTCAAAAAAAATGGACCCTGACCGGACCCACAGTCAAGGTTTTGAACCTTGGCCGGACCCACAAAAATCTAAACCAAGGGCGAATTTGGCACTAATTGAACCCGTTTGGCGAATTTGAACCGGACCAAACCGAACCCTGGCTTCAAACTGGGTGAACCAGTAACTTAGGTTTAAATGGGTAACTTTTAGCATCTTGTTGTAGAATGCATGTGAATCTTTTGTTCATGTAGGTCTAAATGTGTGCTTTTGCATGTGAAGTCCTTATGCACTCAAATACTAACACAAGGTTGTCGTTTGGAAATGATGATCCATTCAAAATATTTTGATTTAACTTCTGTTGTTTGAATTGTGGAGGTGATACATCTTCACTTGGAAAATATTTCTTAATTTTCTAATACCCTTTTGCATCATCATTGAGGTACTTTTATCATTCATTAATAGGATGTAATGTTCTTTATTCAGTTCATTCCAACATTTTGGAAACTCCAACTTTTTTGGAGAGTGCTAGCTTTATTGGAAGGGTATTTTGACAGTGGTAGAGAGTTCCTAGAGTTAAGATGAGTACAATGGTACTTTTTGTGTGCAGATCCGACATTCTGGGAATACTCCACACTTCTTGGAGAAGTTTGTCATCATGGGAGGATGTTGATCTTCATATAGTGTAACGACCTAACCCTTGCATAAATTAAAATTTTTCAACTTTGCTCCATACATATAAAGGTAACAAGTAACAAAGGCATGGTAACAAAATTTTTCTTTTTTTTTAATTGAAATCATTCCAACATAATACTTTTCAATACAATAAAATAACTTTTCCTTTTCAAGTAAACATCAGAGTAAGAAGACATACAAGTACAAACATAGCTCAATGAGCTTTTGAACAAATAGTAGTAAGACGGTCCAGGATCTTCCCTTTCAAATCTTGGTACTTCAATCCTACTGTGGAGGAGAAACATCACTCGGGTACTTTTCCGCCAACCACAGACTTATAATGCGGTCCCCCGCACATCTATTATTCAATAGATGGCCCTCCCTTCAACGAAGAGATTGGTAGAGTAACCAATACTGATAACCAACTAAGCATAGTGTTGTGTCCTACATAACTAAATCTTTGTAACCCTACAATCACAATCTAGTATGTAACAATGGACTACGGTGAATTGACAATGTAACCATCGCACAGTCTAAGTGGATGCAGGTATATTACACTACTTTGGCCAAAGTGTTCATACAATATTTCTACTAAAGGTCATCTATCACATACACTATTTCAGGTTCGATTTAACTTAGGGCTATCCTACCCTACGCATAGGTTATGTCCTTCAAAGGATAATCGGTTACCCCAAACTAACCTACAACATACTAACTGCTAGAAATGAATCAACATAAGAAGTAATTCACATAATCCCTCCTATACTGGAAATCTTTATCCTAGGAGTAACTCAAGCTTAGCTTAGTTAACCTAATAACTTAAGCTGATAGAATATAATTGACTCCTGTCCCCATTTCAATCCTAGTATAGAATAACTATTACAACCATGTTCTCCTTATATGGAGATCATACAATTAATGCAAATCACACAAGTATGCATCTTTGTTCCTTATTCAATTTATTCCCTAGGTGCAAACAACTATGTAATTCATAGAACAACTACCTTTCTTTACACAATAGAAATACAATTTATGAAGCAATTCCCTATCTATGCATACACAATAAACACAATTTCCATAAATATTTAAAGATTCACAATTGAAATTGATAGTAGAAGAATATCCCGTACCTAGTGTTTAGCTTTCCTCCAAATGATGATATCTCAGTCTATTTCCACAGCACTTCGACTCTATCAATCAACTGGCAATTTCTTCACAAGTTACTATCTTTCTCACTCAGAAATATACGCCTCTAAGAATGAATTTTCAGACTACTAATGGTCACAGCTGAATAGAAATATAAAACTCAGTTGATTCAATGATGGTGAACTGGTAATTCAACTAAACTCAACTCTTAGAAATATGTGCTTCTTAGAAAATCAGAATAATGCTCTACAAAAAATAAGCTCTCCAAGATAATTTCTCCAGAAAACAAGTAAAGAATGAGGAATAGGGCGGCTATATATAGAGCCTCAGCCCCATCGAATTCCACTTTCAAAGGCATGTAAATTGCCAGAACTGTGTTTTGAAATGTTCAACTTAATAAGTGGCAAGTTTTTAATCTCATACTCAGCTTCCAAGTGGTGAGTCGGCCTCCATTATTTGACAGCAGAATGGAGACCATTTCATACTTGCACATGATTAAATATGAAGAATCGACACCTACAGGCTTTCTTCTAGACATGGTGCCAATTCTGAAATCTGGTGGGTTTAAGATAAATGCTAAGAAAAAGTCCATTGCTGGAATGAAACACATTGCCATTTTTACAACTGCGTTGGATTGTCATCATAGACTTGGTCATGGCGTTTCCTTTCCCTGCGCATTAGCAGTCGCGGCTTCTTCCAGCGCCGTTTCAAATGTTCCCGTGAATATTGATTTTGGTTTCAATAGTTTGGGGGAAATATTTCGATTTCCTTTCATTGAAGAATTACTTACCATATTTTGCAATATAAATATTTAATGATCTTGGAACTATTCAATTCCATAGTTTTAGACAAATATTTCAAATTTCACATAAGAGTAGGAAATAAGTCGATTTCCTATGTTTGAAGATTAATATATAATCCATGTAGAAATAATTTGATCTCCCCTATGAAATTAAATATTAAATATATATATGTATTATATAATATATATTTAAGGTAATCAATAATATTATGCAATTAATATCCACACATTACCGGATGTGTGCATATATACATATGCATACTCTTGTATATTCCTCTATGTACATGTATATGTACGTATACCATGTTGATGCATCCATATGGCATATCCATTAGCCAACTTACACTTGTATCGATATGTATATACCTATGGATATGTGTATATACTATACACATGTATATATGTTCACTTCCGATTACTTACATCCATTCACATTACCATCATAATGATCGTAATTTCACAAAACAAGTACAAGGATAGACATCACACATAAAACACACTAAAGTAGTCAAGACCTCTACTTGCAAAACATACAAGTTATGGATGACTTACCTAAAACTCATACAAAACTGACTCAGTTTCCTCAGTCTAAGGTGAAGTGTGTGTATGCTCAGCTAGTTTACTTTACCGGTTAGACAACCAAGCTCCTCTTTCGAGTGATGTTTCCCCTCCGCTTGGAGGAATGGTTCACATGCCTGCATCCATTGACATAAGCTCATGACAGTCATATGTTCATAACATTAGCAGTATACATAAACATCTCAAGTTAAAATAACATGATTCATTAACCTCCTTATGCATTGTTTTACCATGACTAACATCAATTGAAGCAAAATTAAATGAGACAATCATTAAATGTGAAAACACTCATATTGATAACAAGGAACAATTCATTCACAAAATTTTCTTACAATCAGTATTCCCTATGCAGCACTAGAATAGTAGCTATACAATACGGGTGTAACATATAGATTGATATCATATGCACTTAATGTATTGGTGGTGTGGTTGGAATTCATATTTGGGTTTGTTAATATTTTTTGTAACTTTGGTGGTTGTGTAGAAAATAATTAAATTATTAAGTGGTTAAATATTTAAGTTACTGAAATGTGAAAATTTGAAGACAACTTATATTTAATAAATTAATTATATAAGAAGGTAATTAATTGAATTTGGAGGGAAAAGGTGAATATTTAATTAAAAGTAATTTTAATTACTTTTAGGGTTGGATGGAAAAGGATTAAAAGAAGAATTATTGGAAAAAAGAAGGCATTCTTTTCATTATCAATTTCCATAAACCCTTGTTTGCAGTGCTTTGGTTCGATTTTTACCTTGAGGACGAAAATTCTCTTGGTTTATCCAGGAATTGAAAGACATAAATCTTTAGGTTGTCATGGTTGGCTTCATATAGGAGAAAATTTGTACCTATAGTGAATTATATGTTCTAGTTGTAGGTTACAAAAATTATTATGCAATAAATTATTCTAGATTTGAGACTGGAGTTTAATCAACCGCAAATTTAAGAATAATTATATAATAAATAATTCTAGATCTGATATTGGAATTTATTCTTATTTTATTGCTGGCCTTGACAAGACCAGCCATACCATATTCCAATCACTAAGTTGGCTGTACAAGTTTCAAGGTCTCCAATGATGGTGTGAAAGTTAAAAGTGAATAGTGTGTATTCCTAATGCTGTTAGAACTCTTTTATCTTAGCGGCACCATCATTTTTGGTGGTATGTCAAGTTGAAAAAACGCATTGCACTTATAATGGAAGCCTTGTTTGGAGTTTGAAAGGGATTGAATCACCTTGGAAGGTGATGTGAAGGGGGAAGGATTAGCAGCATAGCATTAAAATTTATATATTAAGATTTAAGGGAGGTCGTGGGACCTCCAAACCTAGTCACACCTTATTAAAAGTATTCGTATCTCCACAAAAAGTGAGTCATAGCTTTATGTGACCATTTCCTTCAGTGGAAGTGGCAGTTTGGAGGATACATGAGGATGTAGGCAGTAGAGAATCCTGATCACAATATATAAAATTATAAATAGATTTTGGGTGATATTCTCCAGCAGTCCCTTCCTTGTGGGCCCTTAATGCAAATTAAAAGTTAGTGCAGCAGTTTGGAAGCTAGCGTAGCAGTGTTCACAGACTAGGTTTTTTATAATGTTGTTTAAATTTCAATAAATTTTCCCTAATATTTGTGAATATTTTATTCATTGTTATTAGTGTCATTTTGGCTGTAACAAAAATTCAATCAGTATTATTTATTTAATTTTGCAACTCAGGAAAAAAACCAGATTTAGAAAAAGTTTCCAGTAGAGATTGTTGGAAATTGTTAAAAGGGATATTCCATAGGAGAATTTGGAGGCATCTTTTACATAATTATTGCTCTCCATAGTAGTCTAATATATTTTAGATTATTGCACACGACTTATGGGTGTAGTTCTAAACACTCTTTATTCTACTTGGAAATTTTGATGTTAAATTAACTAGGAAGTACAAAATTATATATAGAGTTTTCTAGAATCACTGTGTAAGATCGAAAGTAGGTCATGTGTAATTACGCTTAGCTAAATATATATGTAAAAACACTCAGATTTGAAATGTTGTATTGAGTTTCAACCCAAATGAATAAATTTGAAACATCGATGATGCATATTCATATAGAGTTGCTCATATATCCAGCTAGAATAGAGTATTTCATTCAAATAGTTTATTCAATGATTACAAAGATTTGGTGCTTCAATTGTTTGTTGATACCAAAGAGACAGTGATCACAAATATATTCAGGAAAATATTTGGAATGTTGAAATGCTCACTTTGAAATCCACTAACTTGACGTGCAAATGCAACCTCCGTGTGAAGTTACCCTCAAGAATTGAAAGGGCTTTCATCCTCCAAATTTTAGTTAACCAATGGGATTTTGT
The DNA here is from genome assembly GCA_007115665.2 of Sequoiadendron giganteum. NCBI lineage: Eukaryota > Viridiplantae > Streptophyta > Pinopsida > Cupressales > Cupressaceae > Sequoiadendron > Sequoiadendron giganteum. The sequence goes on from CM021104.1 coordinate 365,282,875, forward strand.
CTGCTAATCTCCAAACTCTAAGGGTTTTCTTTTTTAGATCCAAGAGTTAAACACTAGTGCTTGACTCTACGATTTCAGGTTTGTTTATATAATGTCTAAAGATGATCCAAATGTAAATGGCAATTCTTTGATATATTGAAATGAAAAAGATGCAATCTCTTTAAAGATAATTTACAAGAAGTTTCTAAAATTACAGAATTCGAAAGTTTCTAAAAAGAAACAAAGCAGAATGAAAGAATGGAACAAAACTAAACTAATAAAATACATTATTGACCATTACATTAAATATCTAAATATTAATCTAATACCCTCCCTTAATGGTCAATCTATCAACTACACCAAGATGCCCCTTGAATTTTACAAACTTATTCGGGCTTAGAGACTTGGTGAGAATATCAGCAGTCTGATCCTTAGTTAGAACATATTGCAATACCACCGATCCATCTTCGACAAGTTGGCAGATGAAATGACAATGAAGTTCAACATGCTTCGTCCTTTCATGGAAGATTGAATTTTTGGCGAGTTTTAGCACCCCTTGATTGTCACAATACAAGGGGGAAGGCCCTGCTTGAAACATTTGCATGTCAGAAAGCAACCTTCGAAGCAAAACTGCCTCACAAGCAACTTTAACAGTTCCTCGATATTCAACTTCAGTCGAGGAAAGAGTCACTGCCTGCTGCTTCTTGCTGGTCCATGTAATTGCACCTGTACCGAAACTGAATACATACCCAAAAGTAGACTTTCTGTCATCAACAGAACTTGCCCAATCTGAGTTTTTACAGCCAATCAACTTAGGATCTTTGCACCTTCCATACATAATGCCAAAGTCAGAAGTGCCTTTCACATATCGCAACACACACTTCGTTGCAACCCAATGTTCTGCTTTAGGGGCTGTCATGAAGTGAGAGATGTAGCTCATTGCAAAACTGAGATCGGGTCTAGTAGCAGTGAGATAAATGAGGCTGCTTACTAGTTGCCTGAATGCGGATTCATTTTGCAAAGGTAATATGATTTTGTTGATAGTTTTAGCCCTTTCTCCATAGGTGTTGATGTAGGTTTGCAATCATTTATTTTGAATTTATCAAGCAGACTGCGAGCATACTTGGATTGAGAAATAAAGATGCTATTAGCTGTTTGCCAAACCTCAACACTGAGACAATAATGAAGAAGTCCCAAATCTGTTATGTCAAATGATTGATTGAGATTATGTTTTATCTCCTCAATTAGATGTTCTGAGTTGCCAGTAATGATAAGGTCATCAACATAGACAACAAGCAAAAGAATATCATCACTAGACTGTTTGACATACAAATTTGAATCAGAAGCGCTTCTCTGAAAACCATGATCACCAAGGTACTTATCAATTTTCATGTACCATGCCCGTGGAGCCTATTTAAGGCCATAGAGTGCTTTCACGAGTCTGCAAACTTGATGTTCTTTACCAGGAAACTTGAAACCAGGAGGTTGTGTCATGTAGATTTCTTCTTGTAGATCACCATTGAGAAACACACTCTTGACATCCATTAGATGGAATTTCCATCTAAACTAAGCTGCAGTAGCGAGGACAAGCCAAATAGTACTCATTTTGGCTATAGGAGAAAAAGTCTCCTCATAATCAATGCCCTCTGTCTGTGAGAACCCTTTGGCTACTAATTGAGCCTTGTACTTATCAAGAGTTCTGTCAGCCTTGTACTTACTTTGGACACCCATTTGCAGCCAATGGGCTTCTTCCTAGGTGGAAGATCATTAAGGACCCAAGTGTTATTCTTTAGAAGGCTATTATGTTCAGCTTCCGTAGTCTGTTCCCACTCACGTACGCCTTTAGCCTCAGAATAGGTTTGAGGCTCAGAGATGTTGTGAAGATTGGCCATGAGAGCAAAATTAATAGTATTTTGCTGCTTACTCTTTTTTCGAGCAGTTCTACCCTCAAGTAATTCATCATTGCGAAGATCACTTATGGTTTTAGCATACCATTTAGGTTGGAGAGTAGAAGTACCAATATCTGAAACATGAGGAACAACATCGGCTGGATTAGGATCCAAATTGTCCTGAGGAGGGGCGGGTGGTGGAATATTTTGCTGAGATGCCTACACAATTGTAGAATCCCTCCCATCAAGTAGAGCCAGGGGAAGACAAACATCCAAATCAGAAGCTTGCATAGATTGATCCTCAGGGCTCATAGAAGTAGAAGACGGAAAGAAAGGCCCAATAGTTTCATCAACCACCATATCACGACTAAAGATGAGATGAGCTGTATCTACATCAATCAGCCTATATGCCTTATGATTCTCACTGTAACCAGTGAACATGATTTTCTGGCTTTTGGAATCCAACTTAGTGCGTTTGGCATCTGGAATCCACACATGAGCAGTAGAGCCAAAAACTTTCAAGTGGCTGACCTTAGGCTTGCGTCGAGACCAGGCTTTTTCAGGAGTCATCTTCTTAACCACATGAGTAGGAGACCGGTTTAGAAGATAAACAACAGTATAAACTGCTTCAACCCAGTATGTCTTAGTAACATTTCTATGCTCCAACATAGAACGAGCCATTTGAGTAATGGTGCGATTCCTACATTCAACGACACCATTCTGCTAAGGGGAGTAGGGTGTGGTAAGTTGGCGTTTAATGCCATGTGCAACATAGAAATTGGAGAAGTCATTAGAACAAAACTCCCCCCCCCCCCTTTATCAGACCTAAGAGTGACTATAGGAAAGCCTGACTCTTTGAAATATACCAAACACCTCTGATTTGTTTTTAAGGAAATACACCCACATTCTTCTACTAAATCATCAAAAAATAATAGAAAATACGTGCAACCAGTAACTGAAGGAGCATTCATTGGGCCACATAAATTAGCGTGAACCAACTGTAATACCTTGGAAGCTCGCCATGAGTCACCATCTGAGAATGGAGTCCAATGCTGCTTTACAGCTTGACAAGCCTCGCATACTCCATGATTTTGAGTTTGAATTGCAGGTAGGCCATCAACCAGATCATCTCGAGATAGCTGAGAGAGATATTGCATGTTCAGATGCCCATAACGCTGACGCCAGAGGTTGTTGATGGAAGTACTCCTGGTTGCTATAGCGTGCTCTTGAGAATCACCAGAATCAACAAGTCTATATAGACCATGATCCTCAAGTCCCTTAACAACTGTAGTGCGAGTATCTCTATCAACAATGCTGCATGTATGCATGCTGAAAATAATATCTAGCTGAGGAGAGTGAGTCATGATTTGACTAACTGAAAGTAAATTCAACTCCATGCTAGGTACAAAGTATACATCAAGAAAAATTAAATTTCTCCCTCTAGAATGAATCTGCACGTTGCCCTTGCCGACAATAGTATGCTCCTCACCTCCTCCAAAAATAACAAAGTCTCTGAAGGGCGTGTACTCAATGAACCAGTCTTGACAATGAGTGAAGTGTCGAGATGCACCTAAATCAATGTACCAGTCAGAGGATTTAACGGGATCTGCACGACTCTTGGCCATAAAGGCATAGAACGCAAACTCCTTTTGCTCAGTGTGCTCTACAACATGGGCTTTAGGTTTCGACTCCCCTTGCTTGTTCTGTTCAAAAGCCAAGCGTTTTTGGCAATATTTCTTCATGTGACCATACTTATGACAATAGTTGCACTGAACATTCTTCTTCTTGGAAGAATCCTGGGATTGCGCTTGATTGGTCTGCTAAGAGGGCTGATTCTTGCCCTTTTTCTTCTGAAATGTCTTGGCAAGAAAAGCCTGTTGTGTGGAGGATGAACTAGCACCGCTATGGAACTGTTGTTTCCAACGATCCTGCTGCAGAAGTATGGTGCAAAGATCTGAAAACTTCAAATCAACATTAGTTGAGGTAATGTTGAGTGTCTCAATAAAGTGCTCATAAGATTTTGGTAGACTCTTTAGAGTGATGACTACCATATCTTCTTCCTCCATTTTGCGATCAATAGCCTCTAGTTGATCATGGGTATCCTTGATTTTTGTCAAGTGCGCCTTTAGAGTTGTCTTCTCATCCATCATGATTGAGAACATGTTTCTCAAAAAGAACGCATGACTCTTGTCAGATGTTTCATGAAGATTTTTCAGAAGATCCCAATTTTCTTTAGCTAATTTGTCAGACGGTACCTGAGGTATCTAGTAATCAGTGACAGACAACTTAATAAGCATCATGGCTTCCCGATTTTTCTCATCAAACTCTTCTTGATCTTTATCTACCGTTGTAGGACATGTAGTGTTGCCCAGAACAATCTGGTCAAGGCAACGATACTCAAAAATTGTCATCATGCATTGCTTCCAGGTTTTGTAGTTGCGACCGTTGAACTTTTGATTGCTCTCCAACATAATATGTGACAAAGAAGCCATTTGTCACAGGCTTGTACATAACAAAATCTAACAAATAAGAGGCATGAAACCCCACAGATGCAGAAATTTGTCAGAAAATGAACGCTTAAAACCCAAGGTGTCTTTGAATTTGCAAAATATGAGGGAAAAATTAAAGCTGATGCCCACCAATCAAAGAGAACGCTGATTTATGAGAAATCGACCCAGAGATGCCGGTAGGGAGAATAGTCCGTCAAAAATAAAGCTCAAAATCCTTAGGCTAGACACGTCTTTACTAAAAATGTGCACAAAAAGACACATGCAGGAAGAGCAGAAACACACAAAAAATCCACTGATCAAGTTTTAGATGAAAGAGACTGTGCCCAAAACAGAAAATCACGAGCAAAAATTTGCCCAAAATGGTGCGGAAAAACCCAGGAAGCAACTCACGAGAATCCAATGGCCTAAAAATGCAGACAATATCCACGATTTTCAATGAAACTTCACGCGGGAAGAAAGCCGTTGTTGCAGAAACGAGCACACAGGTTATGTGCGCTAAAAGACTAGAGGAATCATGTTCAGAAACCTGCGAAAAGGTTGCACAAACCCTCGTGACTTGCAGAGGTCTCAAAACACTCACAAATCTCATAAAAATTGTGCGAAAATGTCTAGAAAGATGGCGTGTCTCTCAGAAAACCCACTTCGGAAAAAAGAGACATGAAAAGAGGTCACGATTTTTGCAAAAAAACACAGGCGCAAAAGATGTAAAACCCTCATGCGATTTCTTGTTGTAGATAATCTGCGAAAATCCTAGCTAATTTCAACACAAAAAAACTTTTGAATTTTTTTTGAAGAAAAAATGATAGAACAAATGAGTGCCAAAATTTTTTTTAGAAAAATTGTTTTCCTGCTTGACTGGCTCTGATACCATGTAAATGGTAATTTTTTGATATATTGAAATGAAAGAGATGAAATCTCTTTATAGATAATTTACAAGAAGTATCTAAAATTACAGAAGTCGAAAGTTTCTAAAAAGAAACAAGGCAGAACGAAAGAATGGATAGAAACTAAACTAATAAAATACATTGACCATTAAATTAAATATCTAAATATTAATCTAATACCAAATTGATGAAATTGTCTTTCTTATATAGAGGTTGAAATTCTAGCATGACTCCACTCATGCTAAGAGTCATTTGAAAGTTTCCAGCCATTTTACATTCAAATTTGGGCCCATTAATGGCATCCTTTGTTGGCCTTGATGGTCGGTGAATTTCTTTGTTTGAATGGTGGGGTTCCATGAAAGAGCATGCCACAAGGTGGGGATTTGAGGAAACACATACTAGAAGGATGTGATGGTTGGAGGGAGAAGGGATTGGGGGTTGGCAATATTAGTGCATAGGGAAGTGAAAATCCATGGGTCTGCAAACAACAAGGGAGTGGGAGACTAGGGATTAGGGTTTTGAATATTTGATACTAGTGGGGAAATGGGGAATGGAAGAAAGGCATGAGAGTATGAAATCGTAGCCAAGGTTGAAAGTGACTTAGACATACTCATACTTAAGATCATAGTTTGCAGATTTGGACTCAGAGAGTACTCGACAAGCCAAAAATTTCCGACTTGGAAAAACTTAGCAAAAACTTGGCAAAGATTGAACTTAAAAAAGTACTTAAATTTCCTTAAAAACACAATTTTTCTGCAAAATTTAGTTTCAAAATGTATCAAATGAGTCAAAAAAACTACGGGGAGGTTTTTTCTATTAAATTTGATTCTTCAATATGAATGAAGTACAAAATTGCATCATAATGTGGAGTCAAATACAATAGCTAGCTAATAATAATTATGAATTTATGATGATTGTCTTTGAAAAATATTGTCATAAATTGCATATCTAGGCAAGTAAAAAATTATAAGTTCTTACAATTTCTTCTTCCCCATTCTAGTGAAAATTGGGTAGTAGAGGGTCTAATCCTCACTCTCAATTTTGACTCCTTGCTTGGCCTAGAAGATGGTGCATGTTGCTACACCCTGCTACTAGATGGCAACAACTCCATTGCCACATCACTATCATCTAATGACAATCCAATCTTCTTGCTTCTATTGTAGCCACATCCTCCATAGCTAGCCTCTTGAAATTAAGAATCTCATCTTTTGTAAACAAGGAGGTCTCATCATTTGTATGGTATAGTCACTATAGGGATCAATCTCATCCAAATCAATAGGTTTCTTTGATTTGTCCTCCGTCTTTGCTATGCAAAGCCAAACATTGTATTATACAAAAACTAGGTCATTGAGGCATTGTTGAATCAAGTTATTATGCTTCTTTGTGTGAATGGTGTGAAACAAACTCTAGTTGTGCTCACAACTACAAGTACTACAAAGTTGAGACAAATTTTGAGGGCTAATATTGGAGAATTGGGGTATTTCTACCCCAATCTTCCCATCGAGAACTTGCAAATAAGATATTCAAGAGTTTGTAAATGAATAATATTTTATTAATAATTGTAACTTGTAACTTACAAGGCATAAGACTTCACTTTTTCTTACCTTGTGTCTTGGTGGATCATCGTTAGATAGCAATTGGCAAATAAAAGAGCCTCCCCCTAGCTTGCTTATAATTTTGCAACTCCAAAATGATGAGGTCTCTCACCTCAACCCTGGGTATCATCTTCTCAATGCATATGGAGATGCCCTCCGTAACCTTCCCATTAGCATCCATGAAGTTATTGGAGAATAAAAACTTGGGGTTGAGGAAATACCCCATTGAATGAATGGGTTGGTGGAATTGCTTATTCCACCTCCAATCAATGATTTCCCACATGGGGGAAAATCTACTTGTGTCTCCCTTGAAATAGTTTTGGATAGCCTCTTTGGCTCTATTCGTGATCTCATAAATGTATTCCATTGGATTTTACTGTCCACCCACTAGGTGCAAAACCCTCACTAGCAACTCTAATACCTACAAAGTACAAAGTACAAGCAAATTAAAGTTACAATGAAACTAAATACTTTTACAGTTTAAAAACAAAGGAATCAATTCGAAATTTAAATTGAAGTTTGAAGTTACCTTGACAATCTCTATAACTCTCTTGTGTAACAACCCCCAAACCGGGTAAACAAAATTTTTCTACTTTCACTAATAAGATACAAGGAAATACATTTATAATGACAAAGTAAATAAACTTTTCTTTTCATTCTAATTGAACATTTCATCATAAAGAAATAAATGACACGATACATCATTGTTCTATTTCCAAGTAAATAACAGAGTACGCTTTCGTGATTACTTTTCTTTCAAATAAAAAGCAAGGTAAGAATCTTACAAGTTTCAAACATAGCTCGGAAGCTTTTGAGCAAATAGGAATAAGACTGTCTAGGATCTTCCCTTTCAAACCTTGGTTCATCAGAGGTCTTTTGTGGAGGAGAAACATCACTCAGGTGCTTTCCCACCAACCACGGACTTATATTGCGGTCCCCCACACGTTTACTGTTAAGTAGACGACCCTCCCTTCTACGAAGAGATTGGTTGGGTAACCGGTTCTGTATGACCAACTGAGCATAGTGTGTAATCCTACATAACTAAATCCTTGTGCCCTCACAATCTCAATCTAGCATGTAACCTAGACTACTGTGAATTGACAGTGTAATTCGCCTCACAGTCTAAGTGGACGTTAGGTATACTACACTACTTTGGCCAAAGTGTTTCGGCAGTACTTAAACTGACGGTCATCTATCACTTGCACTAAGTCAGGTTCAGTTTGACTTAAGGCTATCTTATCCTACGCGTAGGTTGAGTCCTTTCCGTGGCTAGTCAATCACCCTAGACTTCCTACATCAACTACTTAAACAGGAAATGGAATACAATCAACAAGGGGTCCCTCTGGTACTTCCTAACATGGAAATCTTTATCCATGGAGTACATAGCTTTCCCTAGTTAACCTATTTAACTTTAAAGCTTTAGACTACCTTGGTATTGATTCCAACCTCGTCCTAGTATTAAATAACTAGTCCCTTTTCCTTTATTTAAGGAGTTCAAGCAGTATTCAAGTAATACAATACATAATATACTTCTATTAAAAAGTATTCAAACATTTCCCTTTCATGCTATTTCTTTTACAAGCTTTCCTATGATTTCAAGCTATCTCTATTCAATAAGCTCTTTCCTATGAAATTAAACTATTTCATTTCAACAAGCTTTTAAGCTATTCCATGCTTTCACTATGAAACAAGTTATTCCTAATTCAATAAGCCTTTTCTAATGAAATTAAGCTATTTCATTTCAACATAATTCTTTAGAAAACAAAGACTTACTTCAAGCACAACTGCAAAACATAATCTAAGTAGATAAACTCATTTTTAATTGAAATGACAGAAATACTAAAAAGACATTTCTCATGCCTGATTCCCTTGCTGCAAAATGAGTTCAATCAGTAGCAGGAGTAGATAGCAACTGGCGTAAATGGCAAAAAGCAACTAAGGTAAAATGCAGCCCTTTCTAAGCAAATTCGGAATTCTAAAAAGTGTGTCTTGCTAGATGAATTGGGCGGCTATTTATAGAGCCCTCAGCCAAACAATTTCCACTTATGCTCGCATGTAAATTGACAGAACTTATCATTTGAATAATTCAAACTAAAATGTGGCCAATTTTCCTTACTTACTCAGCCTTTGAGAAGTCATTCAACTTCCAGCAACTCAAAGAATGTTTCAAACTTCATTTGATGAGAAATGCGGATTTGACACCTACAGGCGGAATTCCAAAAGTGGCGCAACTCATGCACAATGGCGGGTAAAATTCCAGTCGAAAATGTCAATGCTATTTCTGCAGACATTTGGCCTTATTCCGCCCACGCCTTCCAGAATGGTGGCACTTAGCATTTGCGACCAGGTCCAAGGTGTGAGAAACTGGCGCGGGTTCTTCCCTTCTCCATTTTCATTACTTTCAGCCTTTCACAGTTCGCGTATTTTCTCATGAAGGAATCCGCAATTTTTAGCATCTTAAAAACTTTTGATTCAAATCATTTAATAAGCTATAGTTTTTATCATTTAAATTTCCCTTAATACTTTCCAACGTATTTCTTCCAAAAGTCTATGGAAATTCGAAATACTTTTATTTCTCATGGTAAATGCATTTTATTACCAAATGACTATATAAGTCCATTTCAAATATTTCCAAGGCAAAGTCATTTTAAATTATAAATTAAAATGTTATAAATACATTTAGCATTATATTTAAATATAAACTATTATAGTTTTATTTTCCCTTTATTTAAATATCTGAATATATCTATATAATATTTAAATATTACTATAGATATATCAATATATTTTATTATCGGTAAAACTATAATAATGTTTATATTAAATATACTATTAAATATATTTATAAACATATCCATATTTACACTTAAATATATCTATACATGTTTGTATTAAATTATCCAATTACTTGCATTACAGGCCAGTCAGAGTACCCTTAATACATGTATTTGCACAAACATGTATATATACGTTTAATTGTGAATTCCAGGCATCAGTATAACTTATCAGTTCACATTTCACATTCAAGGTTCACAGAACAGTAAGTCAGTCAGTCAAGTAACACCACTCATAAAGCATAAAGAAGTAATCAAAAACTCCTAAGCCTAAGGATGACTTACTAAGACAACTCAATCTGACTCAGTTCCCAAAACCCTCAGTGAAGTGTGTGTATGCTCATATGATCAACGTTACCGGTTAGCCGACCAAGTTCCTCTCCCGAGTGATGTTTCCCCTCCACCTGGAGGAATAGTTCCTGTTCCTGCATCCATTGGCACCAAAACCACGGCAGTCACTTGCTCATAACATATGCAGTATATATAAATCAAATATAAAACAAGACTAATTACTCTCCTCTATGCATTGCTTATCCAAGAATAACATCAATCAAGAATACAGAATGAGCCAATCATAACATGTAAACAGATTCTCATATTGATAACAAGGTTCAATCACATTTTATTCATTCAAAACCTTCCTTACAATCAGAATGCTCTAAGCATTACTAGAATAGTAACTATACAAATTCCGGGGTGTAACATACTCCCCCCTTATGATTCATTGTCCTCGATGACCAAAGGTATTATTCAAGCATAAAAACAAAACAAAATCTTTATTGTTCAGCATTCTCAAAAACTTCAAGAATGGCAAGAAATCTTCTTCGGATTTCCGCATAGTCCTCCCAAGTTGCTGAGTCTTCCGCATACTGGTCCCACTGAACCTTGCATTGCGAGACTTCTCGGTTACATAAGCGTAGCTTACGTATTTCCAGTACCTTGATGGGCTCGAGAGTTATTACTCCTGGATCCCTTACCTGTAAGGCAGTCCAATCAATAACATGATTATCTCCTGCAATATACTTTTTAAGGTAAGACACATGGAAGACATTATGCATTCTAGCAAGAGCGGGTGGCAAAGCGATTCGGTAAGCTACAGGGTTTAGTTCTTCTAAGACTTCAAATGGTCCAACATAACGTGGAGCCAATTTAGAATTCTTTCCAAAGTTAATGGAACTTTTGTGAGGTTTCACTCTCAAAAGCACCTTGTCACCTATGACAAAACTTCGAGGCACTCTCTTAGCATCGGCATAACTTTTCTGTCGACTGTTAGCCTCTGCTAACCTTTGCTTAATAACCTTAACTTGTTCTTCCATTTCTGCTAACATTTCTGGCCCAAGACTTACTCGATCCTCAAGTTTATCCCAACTTATAGGAGTTCGACACTTTCGACCATACAAAGCTTCAAAAGGAGCCATCTTAATTGCAGAATGATACGAGTTGTTATATGCAGATTCGACCAAGGATAAATAGTCCTCCCACTTATATTGCTGATCCATGCAATAAACCCTAAGTAGGTCTTCCATAACTTGATTTACCCTCTCAGTTTGCCCATCCGTTTCCGGATGATATGCCGAGCTAATGTTTAATTGCGTTCCCAATGCAAAAAACAAGGTTTGCCAAAACCTAGAAGTGATGCATGCATCCCTATCAGATATAATCTTCTTAGGAATACCATGCAACCTAAAAATTTCCTGAACAAACTTTCTTGCTATGACCGGCGCTCCATCGGTTAGATTCCTTGGTATGAAGTGTGCTACTTTTGTTAGCCTGTCCACTACTACCAGAATGGCGTTATGCTTGTTCCTAGACATTGGCAATCCTTGCACAAAGTCCATACTTATAACTTGCCATTTCCTTTCAGGAATGTCATGAGGATACAACAATCCTGCTGGATGATGATGTTCAGCTTTTACTTTTTGACACTCAAGGCATTGAGCTACATAATTTGCAGCATCACCTTTCATTCCTTTCCAGAAATATAATGGTTTCACATCAGCCATCATCTTGGTTACTCCAGGATGTCCAGAATATGGTGCCTCATGAATCTCTTTCCATACAAGATTTCTCAATTCCTTGATATCTAGCACATACATCCTATCCTTGTACCTTAATATCCCACTAGACTCGAATTGATATCCTTCATACCTAGAGTCTAGAGGATTCTCAATGAGTGCTTGCTTAACCTGTGAGTAAAATTCGTCCTCTTTGCATTTCAGAAGCACTTGTTCTTTGAAGTTGCTTTGAATTGTCACTATAGATGCAATATGGCGTCTTCTACTTAACGCATCAACAACTCTATTTTCCTTTCCTTTAATATAATTAATATTAAAGTCATAGTTTGCTATTAACTCCAACCATCTTCTCTGTCTAGCATTTAGATTAGGTTGAGTAAAGAGATATCTTAAACCATTGTGAGCTGTTTTCAACTCAAATGGTTTTCCAAGCAAGTAGTGTCTCCACATCTGCAAAGCATGTTCTACTGCTACCAACTCTAAATCATGTGAAGCATAATTCATCTCATATAGCTTTAGTTTTCTGGACTCGTAAGCAATTACTTGTCCTTCTTGCATCAACACACCTCCTAATCCTTCTCCACAAGCATCAGTTATGACTGTGAAGCTTCCTTCAGGATCTGGTTCCTTTAAGATTGGTGCGGTGGTCAACTTTTCCTTGAGAAGATCAAATGCCCCTTGGCACTTCTCATTCCATGCAAATCTTTTTCCTTTCTTCTGCAAAGATGTTATAGGGAAAGAAATCTTTGAAAAGTTCTCCACAAACTTCCTATAATATCCAGTTAGTCCCATAAAACTTCTCACCTCAGATACATTCTTGGGTATAGGCCATTGCATAACTGCTTTTATCTTGGCCGGGTCTACTGCTATCCCTTCAACTGAAATAACATGACCCAAGTAGTGCACTCTTTCTTGAAAGAAAGTACACTTGGACAGTTTCCCATAAAGCTTGTGTTCTCTTAACCTTTGTAACACCATCTCAAGATGTTTACAATGCTCTTCTTCATTCTTGGAGTAAATTAATATGTCGTCTAGAAAGACCAACACAAACTTATCCAAGTAATCTCTGAAAACACTATTCATGAGATTCATGAATGCTGCAGGTGCATTAGTTAACCCAAATGGTAAAACTGTGAACTCATAATGTCCATAACGAGTTCTAAATGCAGTCTTGAAATTATCTTCATCCTTCACCCTCAGTTGGTGATATCCGGATCTCAGATCTATCTTTGAAAATACTGATGCGCCTTTCATCTGATCAAAGAGGTCATCAATACGTGGCAACAAGTACTTGCTCTTTACCTTTGCTTTGTTTAGCATTCGATAATCGATGCATAAACGTAACGTACCATCCTTCTTTTTAACAAATATCACTGGTGCTCCCCATGGTGATACGCTAGGTTGTATTAACCCTTTGGATAGCAATTCATCCAACCGTGTCTTCAGTTCCATGAGCTCAGTTGTAGTCATCCTGTACGGTACTTTAGATACCGGTTCGGATCCTGGTACAATGTCGATTGAAAAATCGAACACTCTCTTCGGTGGAAGACCTGGTAGTTCCCCTGGAAATACATCAGCGTAGTCTCTTAAGATAGGATACTTTTCCATATCCGATCTTCCTGTTTCTTCCACTTCTCTATCTTCAAGTTCTTGAGAACTTTGAAACATAGAGTTTCCATCTTCTTGCCCTAGTTTCTCAATCTTGACTGCAAAAAGTTGACAACCTTTCTTCTTGGCTTTCACTAGCTGCATTGCTGTGATCTGCCGAACAGTCACTTCCCTTGGATTTCTACACGGTTTCCTAAATCCTCAAGGCATCTCACTGTCTTGGCTTGGCAGTCTACAATAGCCCTATGTCTCCACAACCAATTCATTCCTAGGATTACATCATAGGACCCTAGAGGTGCGACATATAGGTTAACCTCAGTGGCAAAGTTGGGTAATTCTAACCTAACCTCAAATAGACATTGGTCAACCCTTGCTCTTGTTTGGTTTGCATACTCTACATTCCAAGCTTTTTCTATGTGTCCTGCCTTCCTAGACAATTGCCTAGTTACCTTAGGTGAAATGAAATTTTCAGTTGCACCAGTGTCGATTAAAACAGAAATAGGTAGTCCAAAAAGGTTACCTTGAACTTCAAATCGGGGTGATTTGATAGTCTGCTTGCCGATCGTCCACTGCAGCATGAATCCTCTATTGGAACATTGCCTACTGCGAAGGCAAAGCATTTCCTCGTGACTGAGAACTAGAAGTCCTATCCGGGCACTCACTTGCATAGTGTTCTCCCTTACAGATAAACCATCCATCTCTTGGTCCTTTCTTTTCAGGAATTACTCCTGACTTGTTTGTTCCATTTCCATTCTTGTTGGTGTTGTCACTTCTTTTTCGGTCTCCTTTGAAATCTTTTCCATTGAAGCGAGACCGCTTCCCTTTTTGCTTTCTAGAGGTGAAAGTGGAGTCTTCTTTCCTAGATGTTGTCTTGCTGCCCACATCACTGTCTTTCCTTTGATCCTTCCTATCCTGACGGTAGGAATCTGCCCTAAGCTTCTGTTCTTGACAGATAGCCTTTTCATACACTAGGTCCATAGTGGTTGGACCATGCATGTCAACCTCCCTTCCTATCCGATGATTTAAACCTAGAATGAACTTCCGTATTCGGAATCGTTCATCCTTGAGATAAATAGGCACATAGTGGATAAGACGAGTAAATTTTTCCCAGTACTCGTGAACCGTCATGGTTCCTTGTTTCAGCTCCTGGAAGTCGGATAGTTTCTGATCATAATATAGTTGGGGTAACCACCGGTTACGATAGATTTCAACAAACTCGTTCCAAGTTAACTTCCATGAACTTATGTTGAGCTCCAACTTTTTGTTCATCCACCAATTAGATGCTTCTCCAGCTAACTGGTAGGCTCCCCAAGCAGCCTTGGTAACTTCATCATAATCCCGGATTTCAAAGTACTTTTCCATTTGGACAAGCCATACTTCGGCTTCATCACCCCCAGTAGTTCCATCGAACTTGGGTGGATAAATTTTCGTCATATCCCTTGTTAATTCTTGAGATATCATCTTTTTGTTTCTGTCCATAGAGTTAGTAGGAGACTTCTCTCTTTTTTCATGGTGTGAAGAACTTTCTTCTAACTCTTCTATAGTTATATCTTTTTCCCCTTTATCCTTGGCTTTTTCCTGCTCAAGGTTGGCTAGTCTAGCCAATATCTGGTCTAGCTTAGCTTCCATCTCAGCTGATGTCAATTCTTCTTGCTGATTTGCTTTGGATTTATTTCGATTTCTTTTGTATATTTGAACCATAGATTAAAGAAGTTATAACCTGAAATTTTAATTTCAAGTTAGACTAACTTTTACTTTACTATTATGTAAACATATAATCAAACACCATTTCATACAAACAAATGTTTTCACACAAAAATTTGACATTTTGATTGATAGATAAAACTCGTTTTATTTATAGATAGGAGGATTTCAAAAGAATCCACAAGATTACATAGAATGACTATTCAGTTAGTCAAGGGGTGAATATCTTCCGATTCACTCTCGGATACATAGCTAAGAGGTGTGTACCCTACAGATTGAGAGAGTTGTAAATCTCTTTCATTCAGTTCTTCCCTAATCTGGTCTTTCCTATCCCAAAATGGATACTATCCCTCGGATTTATTGTCCGATATATATATTCGGGATGCAGTGTCCTTTAAATGTTCCTCTTCTTTATGGTCCATGCCTTTCGCAGGCATTTGTTCATGAGACCATTTCTCTATTGGCGGGGTCCTTGGTGTATATCCCTCAGACTCTTTACTTGAAGATATCATAATAACTTCCGCCATTGGAACGACTTTAGGATCCCTAAATATGAAGGCTGGGCTGGAACTTTCTTTAGATGGCATATCTCTGGATAGAGACAAGGGTTCAGACTCTTCAGGTGCAACGGAGGGCAGGTAGTTATACATAGCCTCCAGTTTCATCTTTCTCTTCTCACCATGGATTCGAGAAAGTGCGTGGCTGAAGGTTTCTATGTCACTCAACCAAACTGTGTTGTCGTAGTTGGTTCCTTCAATTGTCTTCACAATTGCCTCCTTTTCCTTCTTGGCCTTTAGGTAGCGTTCATTTCCGATTACGGACTTTTTTGCTGTTAATCTAACACGTACCATCCTGACACAAGAATTTTCACAACATTAGGTAATGTTGGAAAAGGAAAATTTGGTGAACTCATAGGTTCCAGAGCTAAACCTGGTAGCTCTGATACCACATGTAACAACCCCCAAACCGGGTAAACAAAATTTTTCTACTTTCACTAATAAGATACAAGGAAATACATTTATAATGACAAAGTAAATAAACTTTTCTTTTCATTCTAATTGAACATTTCATCATAAAGAAATAAATGACACGATACATCATTGTTCTATTTCCAAGTAAATAACAGAGTACGCTTTCGTGATTACTTTTCTTTCAAATAAAAAGCAAGGTAAGAATCTTACAAGTTTCAAACATAGCTCGGAAGCTTTTGAGCAAATAGGAATAAGACTGTCTAGGATCTTCCCTTTCAAACCTTGGTTCATCAGAGGTCTTTTGTGGAGGAGAAACATCACTCAGGTGCTTTCCCACCAACCACGGACTTATATTGCGGTCCCCCACACGTTTACTGTTAAGTAGACGACCCTCCCTTCTACGAAGAGATTGGTTGGGTAACCGGTTCTGTATGACCAACTGAGCATAGTGTGTAATCCTACATAACTAAATCCTTGTGCCCTCACAATCTCAATCTAGCATGTAACCTGGACTACTGTGAACTGACAGTGTAATTCGCCTCACAGTCTAAGTGGACATTAGGTATACTACACTACTTTGGCCAAAGTGTTTCGGCAGTACTTAAACTGACGATCATCTATCACTTGCACTAAGTCAGGTTCAGTTTGACTTAAGGCTGTCTTATCCTACGCGTAGGTTGAGTCCTTTCCGTGGGTAGTCAATCACCCTAGACTTCCTACATCAACTACTTAAACAGGAAATGGAATACAGTCAACAAGGGGTCCCTCTGGTACTTCCTAACACGGAAATCTTTATCCATGAAGTACATAGCTTTCCCTAGTTAACCTATTTAACTTTAAAGCTTTAGACTACCTTGGTACTGATTTCAGCCTCGTCCTAGTATTAAATAACTAGTCCCTTTTCCTTTATTTAAGGAGTTCAAGCAGTATTCAAGTAATACAATACATAATATACTTCTATTAAAAAGTATTCAAACATTTCCCTTTCATGCTATTTCTTTTACAAGCTTTCCTATGATTTCAAGCTATCTCTATTCAATAAGCTCTTTCCTATGAAATTAAACTATTTCATTTCAACAAGCTTTTAAGCTATTCCATGCTTTCACTATGAAACAAGTTATTCCTAATTCAGTAAGCCTTTTCTAATGAAATTAAGCTATTTCATTTCAACATAATTCTTTAGAAAACAAAGACTTACTTCAAGCACACTTCAAAACATAATCTAAGCAGATAAACTCATTTTTAATTGAAATGACAGAAATACTAAAAAGACATTTCTCATGCTTGATTCCCTTGCTGCAAAATGAGTTCAATCAGTAGCTTCTGCTCTTCCTCCACAGTCCTTCACAGTCTTTTCTAGATACTTTTCACAGCATGAACAAAGTATGACTCTCAGGTAAATGCAGTACAACAAAGATAGATTATGGCTCTCAACAATACAGTCACAACAAGATAGTATATGGCTCTCAGCAATGCAATCACAACAAAGATGGATTAAGGCTCTCTAAACAGAAATTCGCAATTTGCAGGAGTAGATAGCAACTGGGGTAAATGGCAAAAAGCAGCTAAGGTAAAATGCAGCTCTTTCTAAGCAAATTCGGAATTCTAAAAAGTTTGTCTTCCTAAATGAACTGGGCGGCTATTTATAGAGCCCTCAGCCAAATAATTTCCACTTATGCTGGCATGTAAATTGACAGAAGTTATCATTTGAATAATTCAAATTGAAATGTGGCGAATTTTCCTTACTTACTTAGCCCTTGAGAAGTGATTCGACTTCCAGCAATTCAAAGAATGTTTCAAACTTCATTTGATGAGAAATGCGGATTTGACACCTACAAGCGGAATTCGAAAAGTGGCGCAACTCATGCACAATGGCGGGTAAAATTCCAGTCGAAAATGTCAATGCTATTTCCGTAGACATCTGGCCTTATTCCGCCCACGCCTTCCAGAATGGTGGCACTTAGCATTTGCGACCAGGTCCAAGGTGTGAGAAATTGGCGCGGGTTCTTCCCTTCTCCATTTTCATTACTTTCAGCGCTTCACAGTTCGCGTATTTTTCCGTGAAGGAATCCGCGATTTTTAGCATCTTAAAAACTTTTGATTCAAATCATTTAATAAGCTATAGTTTTTATCATTTAAATTTCCCTTAATACTTTCCAACGTATTTCTTCCAAAAGTCTATGGAAATTCGAAATACTTTTATTTCTCATGGTAAATGCATTTTATTACCAAATGACTATATAAGTCCATTTCAAATATTTCCAAGGCAAAGTCATTTTAAATTATAAATTAAAATGTTATAAATACATTTAGCATTATATTTAAATATAAACTATTATAGTTTTATTTTCCCTTTATTTAAATATCTGAATATATCTATATAATATTTAAATATTACTATAGATATATCAATATATTTTATTATCACTAAAACTATAATAATGTTTATATTAAATATACTATTAAATATATTTATAAACATATCCATATTTACACTTAAATATATCTATACATGTTTGTATTAAATTATCCAATTACTTGTATTGCAGGCCAGTCAGAGTACCCTTAATACATGTATTTGCACAAACATGTATATATACGTTTAATTGTAAATTCTAGGCATCAGTATAACTTATCAGTTCACATTTCACATTCAAGGTTCACAGAACAGTAAGTCAGTCAGTCAAGTAACACCACTCATAAAGCATAAAGAAGTAATCAAAAACTCCTAAGCCTAAGGATGACTTACTAAGACAACTCAATCTGACTCAGTTCCCAAAATCCTCAGTGAAGTGTGTGTATGCTCATATGATCAACGTTACCGGTTAGCCGACCAAGTTCCTCTCCCGAGTGATGTTTCCCCTCCACCTGGAGGAATAGTTCCTGTTCCTACATCCATTGGCACCAAAACCACGGCAGTCACTTGCTCATAACATATGCAGTATATATAAATCAAATATAAAACAAGACTAATTACTCTCCTCTATGCATTGCTTATCCAAGAATAACATCAATCAAGAATACAGAATGAGCCAATCATAACATGTAAACAGATTCTCATATTGATAACAAGGTTCAATCACATTTTATTCATTCAAAACCTTCCTTACAATCAGAATGCTCTAAGCATTACTAGAATAGTAACTATACAAATTCCGGGGTGTAACATCTTGGAAAGGACATCATAAAAAACTGTCATTGTGGTTCTCTTTCCATCAATCTTTGTTGAATATGTTGAGTCTAGCCATGCTTGACTCACAAACGCGTTCTCCAAGGGAGTCAATAAACTAGAAATATTTTGCAATGTTAGAAAATTAGATGCAAACGTTGTGGCACTTGATCGTACAAGCTCTTTTCCCATGGTGTGATTTCTTAGCAAATTAAGAACCCATGGGTGATTATAAATATATTTGTTATATTCCTTGCATCTTCTACAACTAGTCTCACCCAATCAATCTTGCCTAGGCCCTCCAAAAGAAGATCAAGGCAAAGGGCTTCTCAAGGGGTCCAAAACAGTGTTGAATGCCTCTCTTCAATCAGTTTTCTAGACGTCACATATGTTGCTGCATTGTCAGTAACAATTTCTACAATATTTTGTATGCCCACCTCTAAAACAACCTCCTTCAACATCAAGCTCAAAGTTTTTGCATTCTTTATTTTGTTGGAAGCATCAATTAACTTCAAAAAGATCAACTCACCATTTGAAGCCACTAAAAAGTTGAGGAAGGTGTGGTTCCTTCCATTCATCCACTCATATGAAAGAATTGTGCATCCAAACTTTCACCATTGCTTCTTTTGATCTTCCAGAATTATTTTTGCATCTATGATAGTATCTTGGAGCAACCTACCACTTAAATTTTTTGGAGAGAGCACCTTGTACCCTTCCCCTGCAACTACTAATGTTGTCACCAAATACTCCCAATATGGACCCTTTGCCATGTTGAAGGGAAGGTTGTTGTAATACCAAAAATTTGCTCATGCGTTATTTGCTTTTTGTGTGTGCCTTCTTGTTCCACCTTGTAGCTTCCAATGAAGCTTGTGCTCTATGTATGTTTCTAGGCATAGAAAACCCCTACGACTAAGCTCTACTTAAACTAAATGTGCCATGTATGGGTGGACCATGACTAGAGCTCACAATGCATGTTATATCTACATTGGATTCTATTGCCAAACTAGGAGTAGTGGTTGCTTGTAGCTTGGCCCTTTTCAATTTCTTTTCAACTAGTGATGCAAGAAGCACTGTCATCTTTCATTTCACCTCTTGTGGGGCCACTACACATGGCTTGGAATCACGATTAGGAATACTTGAAGGTTGGTATTTGAGGCAATGGATGCCTCCACTAAGCTTCTTGAGCACTAGGTACAAATCATAGTACTCATTATTGGTCCCATTATGGTATATTTCCAAGTGAGGATACAAATTCCAAGTGGTTTAGTTCCAATAGGATGACTTCCATTTTTGCAAAGGCTGACCTTGATGTATTACCAAATGTCATTGTATATTAAGCTGCAATATTGTTAAAAGAAAAAAAATAGTGTTTAAAAAAAATAGCAATTTGAATATGAATTTAAAAAAAAATTATGTAAAATTTAAATGCATATGAAAAATTTAAATATAATACGATAATATGGTAATTGAATTAACAAATTTGACAAAAATAACATCCTTTCACCCTAAAACATAAACCTTATATTCAAAAAAAAAAGGGAAAAGATTTGATTCAAATAAATTTGTGTAGTTGTAAATTATTTAAATTTTAACCAACAAATTAACTTACATAAATTGAATCAATTCAATGCAATAAAATATGTGAATTTTGCATGCTAAAACAATTAGAAATTATAAAATGAGTACTTGGCGAGTTTGTAGACTATGCTTTGGACAAGGAATATTAAAAAAGTTTTCCCTTGTCAAAATTGTTTGCACTCAAGCAATACAAATTTGGATGGATCTTTGGTCCTTCCCAAGTAACATCTTCAATAGATAGATTCTTCAAACAAACTAGATACTCTACAATGCTCTTGTTCCTCAACTTGCTCACCGTAGTATCAATAACTGCATCAGGTTCCATTACAAGTTATGTTTCATCATCCAATGGTGGAAAAACCACTAATAGTGTGATATGTTGTCTAAGGGCCCTATTGAGATGAGACATATGAAATACATTATGAATCTTTGTCGTTTTCTAGTAATTCCAACTCATGCAATTCCCAACTCTCCTCAAGATCCTATAGGGATAGGATTGTGGTTTGATCCTTGCAACCCCACTACTTTTGATAGAGGTTTGCTTGTAAGGAAGTAATCTCAAAAAGACCATCTCTCCCACTTCAAATGACCTCTTTGTGCAGCTTTAATTTGCATAGAATTATTTCAGTTTTGGACTTGCTGAAGGTTTTCTTTGAGTGATCCCAATATGTTATGGCCATGCTCCACCAAGTCTCCAGTTGTTGGCACTTTGCTATCTATGAACACTAAATCAATAAATTTTGATACATCATAACCATATAATGCCATGCATGGAGACATACCGATGGGCATATAGTGGGTAATATTGTAGTGGTACTCTCTCAAATATAACCACTCAATCCAAGTTGATTGCTAATTTAAAATATAGTTCCACAAGTATGCTTAAACTCACTTGTATACTATCACTATTTATCCATTTGTTTGGATATGATAGCTTGTGCTAGGAGTGAGTTCCGTATTTTCTAACTACTAACTTACTAAGTCATGGTCTTTTTTATTAGAATATTCATTTTCTTCCTCAATCTCATCTCCTCTATTATTATTTGTTTATTCTCATTTGTGTCTATCCTTCCATGGGTCATAATTATTGGTCTATTTTCGTTTTTCCTAAATTTTTCAATATCCTCTTCCTTCAATTGTCTTTTTATTTGGTTATATTCTCTTTCTAACAATTCTTCTTCTATCATAGAAGGTTGTCTCAATTCTTGTCTAGATTCTACATCTTTTTCTTGACATCTATTAGAACTTTGTCCTTGTTCCTTCAATTTTTTTATTAATACTATAGCATTCTGTGGTGCAATAGGACTTGACGCTTTTTCACTTAAAGTTCCTTGTGCCGGTCCATTCTTATAAAGTTGTGTGGGTTTGGGACAACTGAATGCATTATGTGAATTGTCACTGCAAAATCTATAACTGTACCATGTAGATAATAGATAAAATAGATTCTGCTAAAAAGTGGTGCAATAGGACTTGACACTTTTTCTCTTAAAGTTCCTTGCCGGTCCATTCTTATAAAGTTGTGTGGGTTTGGGACAACTGAATGCATTATGTGAATTGTCACTGCAAAATCTATAATTGTACCATGTAGATAATAGATAAAATAGCTTCTGCCAAAAAGAGGCGAGGAATCTACTATCTTTGTCACTAGCTATTTTTAGGCAGCTCATTGAGCCTAAACACTTATTTGAAAAATAAATTGGCCACTTGATATGCTTCGAGTTTCGAAGAAATAGTAAATAAGTGTGCATACTTTGTTAGCTTGTCCACCCCAACATAAATGCAATTGTTTTCTTGTACTTTGGCAAGGTCTGTGATGAAATGCATGGATATGCTTTTCCCATTTTTTATTTGATATATGTAGTGGTTGAAGCAAGCTTGTTGGAAAAATATGTTCAACTTTGTTTTGCTGATAGGTCATGCATTCTTTGATGTGTTTGAGGACATCCTTCTTGAGGCCTTTCCATGAGAACCTTTCCCTAATTTGTTTGTAAGTTTTGTAAAATCCTAGGTGACCTACTAGTGGTGCATCATGGAAAACCCTTAAAATTCTCTCCTTCATTCACAATTGAAGAATTAAGAAGATTCTATTTTTTATAAAGAACTAGATCATTTGCTACTACTAATCCATCTGCCCTCACATTTTCATCAAAGAGATTAGTATCAAAAGCACTTTTAACATATTTGCTATGCCCTTAATATTAGTGTACATAGGGTTATGAGTAGTTGGATTGTAGCTATCTTAACTCTTAATTAAGTCATATTATCATTATTATATTGTTCTTTAGTTATTTAGGTCGGCCTAAGGTTTATATAGGGCTATCTCAGTCGGCCTGGGTCATATTATAGGCATACATAAGGTATATATAGATGGTAGTGAGTTTTATTTCATTATCATTGCGAATTGTGTTCTCATTGGAAATATTTGGAGGTTTGCTCCCTCAAAGTGGCTTGTTATTCTCAGTTATTATCAAGTATTTGCAGCATATTTACTATCACATTCTTCTATTGTGCAAGTTATTTCATTACAATATTTTTCCATAATAGTGACTTTTTAATTGGCAGAAATAACATAAGTAGAGTGTAGAGTAGGCATTTTAGAAAGTGCATTAACATTTACATTCTTTTTTCCTTTTATGTACTTTATGTCAAATTCATAAGTTGGATCTTACTCACCCATTTTTTGTTGCTTGCCATTCATGTTGGCCTAGGAAAAATTTCAAGTTGTTATGATGTCTTTGTCACAAATCTTCCACATGCTAAATATTGTCAAAACTTGGCCAAGGCATGCATGATAGCCAACATCTTTTTTTCATAGATAGAGAACCTTTATTTTGATTCTTTCATTTCCTACTTTACAATGCTATTTCTGGGATAGCAAGAATAGGGCACAAAATGATTATCTTCTTAAGTTTATCAAAAGCTATTTGAGTTGTTTCAACCCATGCAAAAGCTCTTTTCTTTGCCATATTAATTAAGGATGTTGCTAGTTGTGAAAATCCTTTAATCAAATCTCCTATAATAGTTGCAAAGGTCAACGAATCCTCTTAATTGTTTCAATGTGATAAGAGGAGGCCAATCCAAGATGGCTTAGATCTTTTGTTGATCCACTTGAACACCTTGAGCACTAATGATGTGGCTTAAGTACAAGTTCGTTGTCACCTCAAACTCACATTTTGATTCTGCTGCAAAGAGGGCTTGTTGTCCAAATGTTCCAAGGACGAAGGATAGTATCTAGATGCTGCAAATGATATTCCTAAGTTTTACTATAAATCAAATGTCATTGAAGAAAATCAACAGAAATTTTCTTAATTGATTGTTGAAAACATGGTTCATGCATGATTGAAAAGTATTTAGTGCATTTGTTAAGCCAAACAACATGACTAAGAATTCAAAATGCTCAAAGTGACACTTGATGTTGTTTTATGTACATCCTCATCCCTTACATGGATCTAATTGTAGCTTGATCTCATACCAATCTCCAAGAAAACAAAATCCCATCTTCAAAAACTACACAACTCCATGCAATTTGTCAATTAAATCATCCATCTTTGGAATGGGATACCTATTTTAGATGGTCTTCTTATTCAAAGCTTTGCAATCAATACACATCTACATGGTGCGATCCTTTTTCTTCACAAGAACCATGGATGAGGTTAGTGGGCTAAAACTGGGTTTGATGCATAGTTACAAGACTCGGACTCACCTCGGACTCGGCAAGCCGATTTTTGACTCGGACTTGGACTCGGAGCCTAGACTCGCCCAAGACTCGGCAAATAGAAAAACCCTTGAAATTTAGAGATTTTTAAGGATTTAAAGCTTGTTTCATGCACCCTTTAGTGAATAAACCTCAAATACACAATAACATCATGAAATAGAAACTACTATGATCCTATACACAAACATATATCGATCACATAAGTATAAACGCAAATTTTAGCTGAAGGAAATAACACATTCAGATATATAAGTATTGTCAAATGTATACAAAACTCATGGAATATGAAATCCATGGCATCAAAACAAATATCAAAACTAAAAAAATAAGTCTATGGCTCAGAAGAGCTTGCATTACTCATCCCAATATCACGACAAGTCATGCGCTAGTGTCTAAGTTAGGTCCTAGATGATGATGTAGCCATGATATTTGCTTGTGTCTCAATGATTGGTGTGTATATTCAAGTGAGGATTTTATTATTAAAATTTTATTGAAGCCTTCAAGACTACATGTTTTGTTGTCTAATGTATGAATTTTGAAACAAGATAATCCTTGATTATGGCTTTGACTATGAAAGATGCAAAGATTCGCAACAGGGGATATGTATTTTGTAGGTTTTTATGATCATGATTCATCATTGGCCTATAACATGCTTAGACCTATAGTTTGATGAGGGTTTGGGGGAAACGCCCCAACGGGGTCAAGGGGCAGCGCCCCCAGCGGGGTCGAGGGGCAGCGCCCCTCGCAGGGTCCCGGGGCAGCGCCCTGGGCGCGCTCCCTGTCGCGATACAGGGCGGGGTCGAGGGGCGGAGCCCCCGCCACCAAGCCCAAATGAAGACCTTCAAAACCACACAAACCTTCATGGCGCACACCATTTATTTAAAAAATTTGAAAAAAAAAGAATGCAATTTAAAAAAAAAAAATTTAATCAAAATGGCCGAGTTTGGGGCATGAGACTCGGCGAGTCCGGCGAGTCTGCCGAGTCCGGCAAGTCCGGCGAGTCTCGGCGAGTACTCGGCAGCCGAGTCTCTGGGACTCGTTTAGGGTCACCCGCCTCGGGACTCGCGAGTACTCGCCGAGTTTGGGCGAGTCTTGCAACACTGGTTTGATGTGACTCATCTCCAAAAGCTCTTTGTTGGCCTTGTGTATCTCCTCTTTGTACATCCTTTGTAATGTCCCATTTTTGACTTCATGGAGAAATATAATATTAATTTAATTAATTAATACTTTCTTCCAATTGTTAATTCAAAAAGGAAATTTTATTAATTAAATAATATTATATTTATGTGACTTATTAAATGCAAATTCAAAAAATAAGTGACAATTTAAAATTAAAAGATGGAAAAAGAAGGAATTCAAGAAGTCACCAGTGTTAGTGTTTGGTAGCTTCGAGAGATATTTTTTCCTTAATTATATCTTTGCTCAAGGCAGGTCGGCCTTCATCTTTTATAAATAAAATATATTTGCTCTAGGTTGGCCCTAGAGAGAAGGCCACCTAGTTTGGTATTTATAGAGGATGGAGTCCTCTCATTTTGATTATCAATTCATTTTCACTCCAATTCACATCTATTCAGAAGTAGGTTCGCATTCTCCAGCAGCAGCTCCATTTCAAGAAGAAGTGTTATCATTCGCTTCAAGGAGAAGTGACATATCTCATTGCATAAGAATCAACCTATTCTAGGGTCTGATTTTGTATGCAGTCTTCTGCACTTATTCTTCTAATTTATATGAGAATATTATTTGTTGGGTTTTTCACCCTCGAGTAGGAGGGTTTTCCCAGGGTAATCACTGTGTTCATTGGTTATGTGTTGCATTTTCTGCTTGGTTGCATTTCTGATCCTTAAAACTAACATGGTATTAGAGCGGGTTTAGAGGAAATCCGATCAGATTTGACTAAGCAAAGTTTGCAGGGTATGAGGATGCTGAGATTGAGAAATTCTTGAGTTGATCATTATTTGGGGTTTGTGTTGCATATACCTGGGCACCATCAGTCTTAGCATAATTAGACCTGGGAACCTTGTATTTTGAAATTGTGAATGCCATATGCTGGTTAGAGAGGGCGTATGGACATAAGAAGTGTGGACATGAGCTTACAGTCTCAAAACTTCAAGTTTTTCAGACGTGATACTTCATTGGGTGGTTGCTGTTGTCCCTCAGTATTATTTGGCATTAATGTCACAACACCAAAGTTGAGGTAGTAGGTTGTGCACATGATGATCTTTTAATTCAATTCTTCTTGCATGAGTTTATATATCTATTCTGATCTATCTTGGCATCATCACTTGCATTTGGCATATTCCAGTGATTGATATATTTCACAGTTTGGTTTTAGTCAGCTTGGCATATATTCTTAGGCTCAGTTCTATTGTTTGGTTACAAAGGCAGTTTTGATATTGTCTATTGAGGCAGCATATGGAGGCAACATACTTGGATTATATTTATCTATTATTGATCAATGATTTATATGACAGTGGGACATTAATTTTGGTGTTGGATTATACAGTGATATTTGGGTCTTGAACTTGGATTACATTCATCCATCATTGATCTTAGCATGTTTACCTTGATACTTTGATATTACTAAGCACATCATGGAAGTTGATTACTCTAAGGTGGACTGGCACATGTTATTTGGCATTATTTAAAGTTCTTGCAAGGCATGGTTTATTATCGACATACTTATGAGTTTATGGTTTTGCATTGACTAAAAAATATAATGTGATCATTGCATTGTCAGTGGAGATTATTTTTTGTTGAATGAGAATTTTTCCCATCATAATACCCGAACTTGAAAAGACATTATGCCGAAATCAAAAGCTTCTATGAAGCTTCAATGAGCATCGTGGTTTCAGGCAAGCTAGGGTTCAATGGAGAAGGTTTGTTAACATGTGAAAAACACAAATCATTGTGTCGGTTGTAAATTGAGAATGAAAGCAGGAGGGTTTACAGTTCATGATGGTTTTCTTGTAAACAAGACTATGCTCGATTTCAGTTTGTCGGAATGTTGTTTATACATGCTCTCTTGAGCTAGGGCACGACAGTGCAGTGGAAATGATGAGGAAATGTCTTCAAGCAAGTTTGAACAGGTGGTTTCGTTCCTTAACTCTGATGGCTTTCAGTTTTTCTGATATGGCAATGGCTAAAAATTATCATTAATCTTGAACTGTTGTTTAGTTTATTTTATTGCTGTGTAAATGATGATGAGTCTGTTACAAAATGATATTTCATAAATTTGTAAATATTTCTTTTGAACAAAAGCACAAAATCAATTTGTGATTAAGGGATAAAGTGCATATAGGTAGTTAGTTTTCTTATTTATATTTGTTTGTGGAACACACCGATTACGGTTGTTAAGGAATAGTTGTTTAACAACTTGAGGATGGCAGTTTTTAGTTTCGGTTTTCTCAATTTTGTTTTTGAGAACATAGAACATGTCAAATACTTTATTGTGCTCACATTCAAATATGATGAGAGATTTTTGAAAGGAACGAAATATATGTGTCAGAAAGGCAATACATATTGTTTTTGTGTAGTTGAAATTTTTGACTTTGATTTTGAGATCATGGCAGAACAGAGTATGTAATTCTTGAAACAGAGATCAACTCTGTATTTACAATTCTTTCATACATGTTCGAAAGACTATCAGTGAGATAGCATTATTGTCAGTGGGACAAATCAGCCAGTGAGGCTTTGTACAAAGATTATTTTCAGATAAGGCCAGTGAGGCCAAGTTCAAGTGGTTTTATTCCCTAGGAGGGTTTCCACTCAAGACAATCTATGTGTCAATCTTTTATATGTGTTTGTTCATTATCTATTCATTTGATTTTTATTGCATGAGTTCATTCATGATCTGAATTTTTTAAAAAGAAATAAAAGAATTAATTTGATTGTTAACATTGATTCACCCCACCCGCACCCCCTCAGTGTTAACTGTACTCCAACAACTACATGGGAGTGTATGCTCTCATTTGATTGGATAATAGTTGCTGAGTTGGAGTCATGAATTATTGTGAAGATTGCTAAGACAAACCTGCATCTTTAGGAGTTTCGAATGCCTACTAGACTAAGCGTGAACTTTATCAAAATTGACAAATGAACTATGCAGGAAATCTGAGCATAGTCATGAATTATCATACAATCTTGGCGTGAATTTCTGGGACTCACCATGACCTAGGCGATTGCTGGAACCTGAGTGCCATAGTTGGAAGAGCATGACCAATTAATGTTTGAGGCATTTCACAATTGCTAGCCGTGGGTATTGCAGAAAGGACGTGAATCTCAGTAGTAGTCGACTTCACTCTCCAAGCAATTACCCTGTTACTTCCTTTTCTGCTGGTTGCAAGTTGTGGTATCATCTAATCTCCATTACTAAGAAAAGGAATCGATATCAAACCCGTTGGGTTATTGTTGGAAGCATTTAATTGAATTGTTGGTCAATGAATCAAGATTTGTTGTTCTCTAATTATTGTGGTTGTTAAGCAATTTTATTGAACCTGTAAATGTGAAAGAAATAATTCTTAATGTTGGGCAGTTATCAAGATGATATCCAAGTTACTGAAGCTCAGTGGACATTCTGGAGATTGAATAAAATCTTGGGGCTGAGTCTTCATTATCAGCTGGAATGTATATATAGGAAATTAAAGGAACGAAGGTTTGAGATGGTTTTGGCAAGATGTTGGTGACAACAGTTGGTATGAAAATAGGATGAGGGTAAATTGATGGCAACATTGAGTGAAGGTGGTGAAGAGGAAACACCGCTACAAGTCTAGCTCAATGGTGTACCAACAGTAAAGAGATAAGTATTTTATGTTTGTACCTTTGAATAATGATCATGAATTTAAATAATCATGTAGTTAATAATAATTCATGCAATAACATTGGGAATAGTGAATCATGTATGCTACCAGCATTGGTTTGTATATTCCTCTTCGGGGTAGTTTGATTTTATGAACTATTGTTAATCTCTTTAAAAAATGCAATATGGATCATGGAGCAAAAGGATAATGAGAGGTTGCATAAGGAATTCAAAGGGAGGAAGAGCTTGAGGCATCCTGTGAGGAAGTCATGCTGGCTGGAGAAATGAACAAACATGGAGACATAGCTTGTAGCCTTGGGACTGAGTTGGTGGTACATAACTCTCATGATTCTTCACTAGAGACATCTTTCGAGGGCACAAGGTTGGGTCAGCCTTGGATGGAGAATTTGCATCGACAAAGGAGATTGAGAAAGATGAAGACACTAAACAACGAAGAACCTATACAGATTGTCATTGCGATCAGCTACTTCGAAGAGGAGGAAATGACATTTAGAGGGAGTTAAATTTCGAGAATTCAAGACATGAGTTGAGAGAATGTTCGGGAAAAGGACTAAGGTTCTGAGATCACTCAATGGAGGGGAGTTCACTTCCAGAGGATTTCTTTGCAATCTCTGAGGCAGGGATCAAGAGGGAGTCCTGTGACTCACTGAGAAGAAGTGAAGGTGTCAGCTAAGTGGGTTGCAGTATTGCAAGGCCAGGTGCTAAAGTCCTTGGAAGACCTCTTCTGGTGCAGAGAATAGAATTGCACAAAACAGTAAATCTGGATTTGACATTGGTAGCTCCGCAAACCTATTCAGAATAGGGTGATCTGCGATGAGGTCAAGAAGGACAGTCCTGAACTTTCGCAAGTTAGTAGTGCCAGAGGTGTGCGTTGGAAACCGTTCCTCTAAGGCAAGCATTGCAGGCAATCTTGGACGAGGAGGTCAGGAGGTTGATGCAAGTACTTGGAGCTTTAGAGGGAGTCACATCATCATGAAGATTTGTTGTAATGTATATTTCTCCGAGACGAAGAAATATGAGGTGAAAGCCCTTGTAGTGTATATTTCTATGAGACGGAGAAATATGAGGTGCAAGCCCTTGTTCATCTCTGAGATTGAGATGAGACGTCATGTTGAGAGACTCCATGACGACATCATGTTGAGAAACTCTGTGATGAGCCCTTGTACATCTTTGAGACTGAGATGTGTTTCTTTCCACACATGGGAGTAGTCATTGTGGATGTCATGTTGAGACTCCATGACGACATCACATTGAGAGGCTCCGTGATGAACCCTTGTACATATCTGAGACTGAGATGTGTTTCCTTCCACACATGCGAGTAGCCATTGTGGACGTCATGCTGAGAGACTCCATGACGGCATCATGTTGAGAGACTCTGTGATGAACCCTTGTATATCTCTGAGAGTGAGATGTGTTTTCCACAAATGGATGTAGCCATTGTGGACATCATGTTGAGAGACTCCATGATGAACTCTTGTACATCTTTGAGGCTGAGATGTGGTTTTCCACAAATGGATGTAGCCATTGTGGGTGTCATGTTGAGAGACTCCATGACAAAGATATCTAGAAAAATACCTCCATAGCTAAGAGGGAGTGTTAGTGTTTGGTAGCTTCGAGAGATATTTTTTCCTTAATTATATCTTGCTCAAGGCAGGTTGACCTTCATCTTTTATAAATAAAATATATTTGCTCTAGGTCGGCCCTAGAGAGAAGGCCACCTAGTTTGGTATTTATAGAGGATGGAGTCCTCTCATTTTGATCATCAATTCATTTTCACTCCAATTCGCATCTATTTAGAAGCAGGTTCACATTCTCTAGTAGCAAATCCATTTCAAGAAGAAGTGTTATCATTCGCTTCAAGGAGAAGTGACATATCTCATTGTATAAGACTCAGCCTATTCTAGGGCTTGATTTTGTATGCAGTCTTCTGCATTTATTCTTTTGATTTATATGAGAATATTATTTGCTGGGTTTTTCTCCCTCATTCCTAGGGTAATCACTGTGTTCATTGGTTATGTGTTGCATTTTTTGCTTGGTTGCATTTCTGATCCATAAAACTAACAACCAAGAGGAGTTACAAAGTGAAAAAAATAAAAGATTGTTGGAAGCTTTGTTGCAGTAGGTTGGAGTTTGGAATTTTGGTAACTAGATTTGGCTGGATATTTTCCAGAACTTTGTGAGGACAGAGTTCTCTTCTCATAGAGAATATAATCTTCGGTGTTGGAAGATACACCCAGGATGGTTGCTGATAGTCCTACTTTAGGGGTTGTGCTGGGATTAATTGTGTAAATTTTGTGAAGCTTTATTTGAAGACTCTTTTAGAATATTAGTATTGAATAAATTATTTTACAGCTCGGTACTAGATGTTTTGCTAATGAATTTGTATTGGAATTTTGGAAATTAATGTGATTGAATTATTTATATTCTAGTATCTACGAGAATTTGCTAACATGAGAGATTTGTGTATATGTTTTTAAGACTGCATTATCACCACCTTGAGTTTACAATTAAACATTCAAGGAGAAACGTGATTTGGGTTTGATGCAACACGTTAATTAAGATTAAGAGAATATATATTGTATAATTTTATTTGCCAACTCATGGGACAAATGTCATATAGTATTTAAGCAGCTTTTGGTAGACAATGCCAATCTTTAATGGCTCATAAAGCAACGACTCAGATTGATATTTATCGGGTCTAGTTTGAGGGGGAACATTTTAAGTCTTTCGAAAATATCTTGGTTGGGAATTGAATCGTATCAAGTTGGTCTCTGGAGATTTGAGAAAAGAAAAGCCACAAAATCCTGTTATAGAATTGTGAGTAAGAGAGCTGTAAAAAGCAGAGTATCTACATCGCCAATGGGAATAGAAGCTGTCGTCTAAATTCTAGGGTGGTTTGTTGAGGAGGACAAGATGACACAGGAAGCTATGTAATTGGAACGATGTGAATTTTGAAGATTTTTGGCGTGGCAGTTTGGTTAGTAGTGAATCATCTTGACTGTGTCAACGGAATAAATGACTAAAATGTCGTGTCTTTGGAGGTGACCAATTGAACTCATGTTTGCACCAGTTAAAAGTAAATACGGGGTTCTCATCACTACTGTGTATATCCTTTGGCACTGCTTTTTAACATTAATCTCTGAAGAATGAACATTGTTGTGTGAAGCTTGGAAAGTCGGGAGTTTTTAAATAATCGGGAGCAGTAATGACTCTAATGTCTCTTGCTGCTGGAGTATTAAAGAAAAGTTCAAGGACTTTCATCTACAGTCAAGAAGCAAAGCTAGAAAAGGAGGATTTCGGTTTTCAATGAAGAGTCTTATTAATAAATTAGCATTGAAAATTGGTAGTGGTAATATTTTATAAGGAGCTGCCGTTATTTGCAAATGCCATGGAATACTAAAGGCCGTGGCATTTAATCTCATTCTCTGTTCCTAGAAATTTGTGTTCTTTTTGGAGGAGCATGGCATGTAAATTGGCATTCATTATAAACATCTGTTGGCTATACAAATAATCAAAGAGCTCGTGTCAGCTGGTGCGATCATATGTCAAACGTGGAGACTGTATAGTATGTTTGTGTTTGGTTTAAATAGGCTGTAGTGCATATCTGAAGGCATCATCGGTGTTAAAGAAGGAAGTTGTTAAATTATGGGTTGTATGCCTTGCCTTAGTATTGGAAGGTGACAATTGGACAGTTATAGGTTAGTCAATAATTTTGAACTAAACTTTGTATGTTGAGCTTCTGAATTTTATATTCTGAATATTGTAATCCAGAGCTTTGAAAATGACTATTCATATAGATGTGTCATGAATGTCTATATGTTCAAGTGGAATTGGTAACTCTGTGAAATGCAATTGTGAAATCATAACTCTTTTCAAGGCAGCAAATCAAGAGACTGTTTGACGAAATGCTTGAGCCATCTAGTTAGTGAAAAATCGAAAAAAAATTGTACTCAGAACAGGGTAGCTTCTTACATCCTTGGGTGGTAGTAAGGAGTGGTCATAACAGGGTTAGAAACCAGTTCCAACCCTATGATATGTTGGAATCCTTTGTTAGGTGGTAGTCATAGAGGCAAATCACCAAGCACCATACTATGCTTATTCAAAATATTCTGAATATCAACATGATAAGTGCATTGCTTACTTGATAGATTTGTAAGCATGATCAAGAAACTTGCTGCCCCAACAACTTGTCCTTTGCAGAATGTTTTCTCTATCCTTACTACTATTACTACTCATGGTGCTCCACTAGAAATTTCTCTAAGCGTCACATCTTTCCCGTCAGATTTAAACTTGAGCTCTATGGATTGATAGTTCCTTGAAAACACACCAAGGTAATGCAACCATTGTACACCCGAATCCATGTCAATCTTTCCTAACCCCACAACATAGAAATTATCACATACTTTATGATCTCCTATGGTTATGTTGAGCTGTTGAATTATTTTGGTGCATGGTATAGTGAATCCATTAGGAACAATAACATCGAACCCTTCAAAATCCTTAGCTTGTAGACCTTTTTTGACTGCCAAACCTTCATCATTGAAATTGTGTATGGCCCCAAAATCAATGAGTATTGTTATCCTCTGTCTAAACAACACTCCTTGAACCCTAAATGGATGATATCTTGGCACTCTTGAAAGAGCTGCAAGTGTGCCTTTGTGCTTTCATCCTCCATCTTTTCAAGTGTGTGTTCCTCTATGGATGGATGTGGCTTAGGTTCTTCTAGATCTAAATTATCATCAAATATTACTTCAAGATAATGGACTTGGCCTTTACCTAGGCATTTGTGACTTGGCTCTTGTGGGTCCTTGCAAGAAAAGCATATCTTTTTCCTTTTTAGTTCATTTCTGTTCTAGTCATTTGTCCTCTTGGTTGTGGATAGTGGAGGTATGATCTTTTGTGGATGTGAGTAAGATCCCCCTTTCAGAAAATTTCCTTTTTGTTGCCAAAATATGGTTGCCTTTGACTGAGATAGAAATTCTCCCTTAAGCATAGATGGCTCATGTGTTAAATCTCTTCCAATTGCTTCTTGTAGATAAATAGGTGAAAAGGCCTTAACAAGACCTTTGAGGCATTCAAGCAAACCTTCAACAAATAGAAAAATGATCCTCTTTTTAGAAATGTCAGGAACCATTACTTCAATTCACTGAAATTCGGCAACATAGGATTCAATAATGTTGTTTGATACCAACAAGTTCTCTAAACTACTCATGCTCATTGTTTCGTTGAAAGTGGTTTATAATCCTTTTGATTGAAATCGTCAAATGTTTTCACAAAGCTATGTCCTTGTGTCATTAAACCATGGTGCCACCTATCATAAGCAACACCTTCTAATGAATGGCATCTTCCTCCTTCATAAGATTAAGGGTAAAATAAGTTTGCAATTTTTGCAAACAAGCTCTAGTGGAAATTTTGTTGCTGCCATCAAAGGTGGGAGCATTCAACCTACCTACTTTTTGCTACAATATTATCCTTCCATTGTTTTTATTGCCATCCAAGGTTCTTTTCTTAGAAGTTCTCGCATCACTGATGTTTAGGTAGCTAACAAAAGATACTATATTTTTAAAGGCTTCAAATTTACTTTGGTATTCTTCAAAAACTTTGTCAATTCCCTCTTTAGGGGAGGCTTTAGACACTTGTTCTTCCCTTGTCTCTTTTTGCAAAAACACGGGTTTCGATGGCTTTGGCATGGATTTAACCCCAAATCTATTATTTGTAGATGTACTCTCTTCTCCTTGAGATGCCTTAGTAGGTCCCGAGCTTTTCAAATCTTTTATAGCATGCAACATCTACATCATTAGATCTATCAATCCATCCTAACTTGGTGCAATCTAATCATGTTCTCCTAGAAAAATTCTTCTTTTACTTCAATTGTTCATTGTTCTTCTCTCTTCCTCCTATACTTTTTTTGGCTATAATGCCTGCAATTTCTTTTGCTCCCTTCTTTGATATCTGATTTATTTTTCACTGGGGCACATTCACAACTTGCGTTACCTAATAGGTTGGCAAGATTATAGTTTTCATACCACTGTAATGAACCTTAGCTAAATATTTATGTAAAAGTGCTCATATTTGAAATATTGTATTATGTTTTATCCAAAATGATTAAATCTGAAAGACCCACAGTACACATTCATCTAGGTTTGCTCATATAGACCAGCTAGAACAAATTATTTCATTCAAAATAGTTCATTCAGTAATTAGAAAGATTTGTTGCTTTATTTTTTGCTGATAACAAAGATTATGATGATCACAAATATATTCAGAATGCTGAAATGTCCAAATGTTAAAATCCACTAAGTTGGAAGTGCAGATGCAACCTTTGTGTGAAGTTTCCCTGAAGAATCTAAAGGGGTTTCATCCTCTAAACTTCAGGAAACAAATGGGATTTTGTCCATTAATTTGTAGAACCTAAGGGTTTTTGTCCTTAGATTGAATAGTTAAACATAGGTGCTTGAATCTATGATTTCGGGTTTGTTGATATGATATTGAACGATGATCCAAATTGATGAAATTGCCTATCTTATATTGGGGTCGAAGGCCTAGCATGGGTCCACTCATGCTGAGAGTCATTTAAAAGTTTACCATTTTACATTTAAATTTGGGCCCATTAATGGCATCCCTATTTAGCCCTAATGATAATGAATTTCCTTGTTTGAATGGCGGGGTTTCATGAAAGAGCATGCTATAAGGTGGGGGTTAGAGGAAATGCATACTAGAAGGATGCCATGGTTGTGGGGAGTAGGGATTTGGGGTTGGAAATATCAAGTGTATGAGGAAGTGAAAGTTTGTGGGTTCGCAAACAAGGGAGTGGGAGGCCAGGGATCAAGGTTTTTGGATATTCAATACCAGCAGGGAATTGAAGAAAGGTATGACAATATGAGAAAGTTCGAAATTTTTCCCAAGGTTGGAAAGTGACTCAGGCATCTTCATACTTAGGATAAGGGACATTACATCATGTTGGCTGGATGCATCCTTTGCATTGCTACTTTCTTCATTATTTCTAATTGAGGAGAACAAAAATTTGGAAGTTTTAAATGATGGATGACTAAAGCTGCCTTTAGTTTTCGAGAAAGTAAGTGAACTCTTGGTAATAGTTGCAATGCTATGATGGGCTTGTATGATGTATCTTTTGTCTATGCTATGATGGGCTTGTATGATGTATCTTTTGTCTATGTTCCACGATATTTCGGGGGCGAGGATGGTAGTTTGGGCTCCCCATTTTTTGTGGATGGCAGTATCCATATAAATATGGTCCATGGTGTTTTAGGGATGGGAATGGTAGTTTGGGGTCTTCGTCTTTTGTTCATAGTAGTGTGTGTGTGTGTGTGTGTGTGTGTCCTATGGCATTTTGGGGATAGGGATGGTAATCTGCGATCCCCATTTTTTATGGACAACAATGTGTGTGTGTGTGTGTGTGTACATATATATATATATATATATATATATTTTTATATTATATATGAGGAGGAGCAGCTGGGATTAGTTGGGGTTCCATTGGATAAGGTATAGTGACCTAGATTCAAAGAGTTCTTTTGATATTGATAACCTAGACGAGGCATAGATGTACTTAGTTGTAGTATGATATTTTTTTATGCTATGCCTATTGCAAACTTTTTGAAGTTTGAAAAATGAAATCAGAAACTTATCTCTTATTTGATTAGTGCTGCTATATTGCTATCACCGTTAGTGATATAAACTATAAATCATGATATATTTTGCAAAAAGACAATTTATGTTTTACTTCAAATTTATTATTGCTGCTATCTGGCTGTCATTGATCAATTCAGCCATGTCTATTACATTTTGAATCTTTGATTTAATTTTAATACTGAATTTGATACTTTATATGAATGTGTAAACTTAAATTTTGATGTCATGAAAATCAGTTATGCAAATATGACAACCAATATTTGGTGCCCCTTGCATTTTTGGCTTACTTACTGCCCAAAATGGTGGCAAATTGCATCAAGCATTTTTTTGGAGTTGAAAGGACTTTCTGCAAAATATTTGAGAGTGGGTGAAGGGCATGTAAAATGGTTTCTTGCAACAACACTTTTAGAAGAATAGGAACCCCTGTCACTTCCTCTAACTTCATTTTGCCTTGGGTTTATGTCGACATTTGCTTCTTCACTTTCATCTTACACTCACCACTGCTGCCTTTTTTACTTGCAAAGAAATATGTGATAGTCTGCTGTAGGAATATAATTTTGTGTAACTAACAATGAAGAACAAAGAGAAAAAGAAAAGGAAACAAAGTCCCTAAATTTTATGACAAAATAAATTAAAATAAAAACAAACTGTCAGCCAACATGATTGCAGAGCCTACCTTGCAATGGCTGAAAATGACTTTCAAAGAGCATTTGCAGCCTGCAAATCATCTTCCCCTTTCCTTCTTTCCTTTTCTAAGCTTCTTTCATTCCTCTTCTTTTCTGTACAAGCTGCCCAGAAACACAAACAAAACAGCAGGCAAAAATAGAACTATGCTTATGTTTTAATTTTGGAGGCTTTTAGGGTTGCATAAGGGGTGAGGCCACAAGACCTCCAAAACCCTTTTAAAATTGTTTTTAAAGTAATAAATGCAAGTATTAAAGAAATAGATGATTTTTTTTCTCCCATTCTAGATGTCTAGACATCCCCAAGATGGTTGAGAAACATCTCAGATATCCCTGGTCATCTCGTAGATGTTCCACAAGTTTTTTTAATGCCCTAGGAATGTTCTAGGGTTTGTTAAAGAAAAGGGGATGAGCAGGGGACATCCCTTGTCATCTTGCCGTTCTTGATATGCTATGTTACCGATTTGTCGCTCCTAGCCTCTGGATACGATACGATTCGTACCGGATTCAAAATTCAGATTTGGTATGATTCAAATTCGGACAGGGTACGAAAATTGGACTATGGATTCGTCGTGGATTTGAAACGCCACTGTGGATACGTCTAGGATTCGCCCAGCTGAATCCGAAGCGAATCTAGGCATCAAAATGCCCAGCCCGCGGAAAAAGTGCCTTTTTTTGCAATTTTTAATTATTTTTTTGACTAAAAGTTGACTTCTAAATAATAAAATATTAATTCCAACCCTAATATTTGCCTCACAAGGACCTGAAAGCTAGACATTTTTCCCCATCTGTGCAAAAATTGGCAACATGGTATATTTTTTCATCATGCAACGAGCTGTTTATATTGGTCTGAAAATGACAGATCCCTCAACCTCAATCTAGAAAGAACAAACATATTAAATCCTTAACATGGAGGTTCCTTTCAAGCAAATTTCCATACTACTGTTCATCGATTACTGCCGATATACATCAATTAGAATCAAAAGTTTATTCCAGAATATTGAAAGCAACACAGGAGTATATAAATAATATTCTACAGAACAAAAAAGGAGTTTGTATGGTGGGTGAAACCCTAAGTGAGACTAGGCAGCAAATCACCAACATTAAATATATATGGATACAGTTTTTGCATGGGACAATATGGATAAACAAGAGCTGCTTCTCAAGTGAAGATAGGTTAATATGATATAGCATCTAATGATGCTGATGATGCTCTTTTTGATGACCCATATGATTCAGATTGATCAATGATCAATAATGGCTGATTGTAAACACTTGACATTTTAATGTTTGAACTTTAATATCATGACATTCTAGTATCACTAATATTTTAATATTTGACTATGAAAGTGGTGATGTATTTTTGCTATGTTATTTGACTATTAATATGGTGGTGTATTCTGAACTTAATTACTGCTGCAAATATGTATATATTTCTGATTTTTATATGTTTTTTGTATTAACGTACCCCAACTGTACCCAACCCCAGAATTGTTTTTGACCGAATCCCGTACCCGAATCCAAAAACGAATCGGTAACTTAGTTGATATGACATTGGGGATGGAGACATAGGTTTTGGAGTTGGGGATGCATCCCTGTGTAACCTTGTCTTTTCATGGATGGAGTTTGAACAAATGACATTAATGTAGAAGGGCTACTTAAGGGTTATGTTATTCCTTAAGATTAAAATTGGGCCAACACACTTCGCTTATAGTATGGAAATGAGCAACACATCAAAGAAAAATCCGTTGCCAAGATGGACTTATGCAAGTTTCAAGATTGAAAGGATGCTTTGCAAGTTGATAACCAGACAAAAAATTCTTAAACAAGCATGATTAAATGAGTGTCAATGTGTTTTCATGTAGAAACTTTCATTCCTGAATTTGCTTTTTCTCTACGTTTTAATGTGCGAAGAATTCTAACTTATATCCGCTTATGATAAATTTCAAAGTTACTGCAATTTATGACTGAATTAGTTATTAAACTTCAATGCTTGCATACCAATACTTGCCATTAATCACATTTGTCTGGTTGATGCAGGAATGCTGATGGATCTTGTTTCTCCTCTCTACCCTGCAAGTTTTGTAATAATACTCTGTCTAGGAAGCATTGCAAGATCTTTCAGTAAGACTCAAAAAATCTGTATATAAACTATGTATTAACATTTATTTCTTCTTGCATTGTTTTTCCCTAACTTTGTCAAACCAAGAAGGATTACGAATAATAATCCATATCAATCTCTCAGTAAGACTGAAATGTGAGCTATTCTGTTAAATCTGCCAAAAAATTTTCATATCGGTGTAATTCTGTACAAAACTTGGTAAATTTTACAAAAAATCATCCATATTTTTCTACGAACCTTACCTCAAAAATGGATTAATGTTTCCATTTGGTGGTTATGAAAAGGGATTCTATTAGAGCTTATTTTAGATAAGAAAGGCTGAAACTTTAATTGAAGATGTATTATTTGTTCACTACTTTTCTGATTTTTAATAGATGTTAACGTTTTCAGATGAACTTTGCAGCGGGAGTGGCAAGTGGAGCTACAAGAGCTGCTTTAACACAACACTTTGCCCTGCAACAAAATGCAGCAGACATATCTGCAAAGGTTTACATCTTTTTTGGAATCCATATTTTAAATTTCAAAATTTGTCATATGAATGTTGTATATAATTCTCATGATCTTAAATTGTTTGATTAACTGACAGGAAGGTAGCCAAGAAACAATGGCTACCATGCTGGGCATGCTGCTTGGGATGGTTCTTGCTCATATTACAGCAGGACGCCCTGGGGCAATGTGGTCTTCATTTCTTCTCCTGACATTTTTCCATATGTTTGGTAAACTTTTGAAGACACCTTTGCTTGAATCTATATGTTCCCTCTTAATGACTGTCTCAATTATCATTAGGCTTACAGTTAATATTGAAGGTTTTCTCTGAAATGACAAGTGATTTTCTCTACAATATAGTATTTCCATGTTGGTTCTGACAACTTGGTTTGATCAGTTACCCATGTACAATAACATATGCATGATTCATGCACCATAAGATATGCATGTCCCTTTGGTCTTAATGCAACATATGCATGCCAATTTAGGTGTTACAGCATAATTTCAAGATACAATAGCAGCCTTTGAGTTTCCACATGGTTGTCATTCTATCCCACCTAGTTCAATAGGTAATGGCCTCTGCAACCACTGAGTACACAATACTAATGGTACTTGTTTCTGGGTTCACTTCGTATCTTTGCAACTATTTCTTCTTGAATGTATTGTGGTTTACTTTGTTTGCTTCTCCTGGCTATAATAACCCAATGAATCTATGCATCTTGCTTCAGCAACATTAGGTATCCATTTACACAATTACCTTTGCAACATTATGTCTTTCTAACAACACTGCTTTTGCCTTTGCAGCATCCAAATAACATGTGCAATATTCATTAGAAATTGTGGCTTGCAATTCAGTATTACATAACATCAGCTTCAGAAATGATCATTAGCTAAAGACTTTGTCCTCTCTCCTGTCTTTCTGTTCATGCAACCACCTGCACCAGAACATTTTTATGTTCCCTTCGATTTTTCACCCTGTTTCCCACCAAATCTTCCAAGCATGTTTTTTATATGAGTTCATCTCCATTCGCTCTTGAGTGAATTCAAGCAAGACTCTTCCCTCCAAAGGATAGGTAATGCTATAAGGGAATACATCCTTTGTTCTGGATTTACAAGCTTGGCAAGAGTCTTCCCTTGGTATGCTTTACAACATGAGCCTTTTGTTGAGGACCTCTCTAGTTGGTTTTTTGATCAGCCAACCTCTTTTTGTAGTGCTTCTTTGTATGGCCCACCTTTTCACAGCAATGACATGATTGTTTTTAGATTCTTGGTTGCATTGTCATTGCTTCTTTGCTCTTTCTTCTTTTCCCTTTTTCCTTTTCCTTTGCCTTTGCCTTTGCCTTTGACATTGGCTGCAAAGGCCTGTTTTGGACCCATAGCTCATTGATACCATTAAACTGGTTCTTCAATATATCTTGCTGTAAGAGCTTATTGCACAACTCTCCAAACTTTAGGTCATCATTTGTGGTGGTGATGTTTAGGGTCTCAATAAGGTATTCATAAGCATGAGGTAGGCTTTTCAGTTTTCAGCATGATTACCACTATGCGTTGACAACTTGTCTCTAATGTCTTTGATCTTGATTAAATGTTCCTGCAATAATGTATTCTCATCCATTGTGACTGAAAACATCATATTGTTTAAGAAAAATCAAAAAGGCTTTTCCCCTGTTCAAAGTCTTGTGCAACTCTTACAAATGCTTCCAAATTTTCACTGAAGTCTTCCCTATCAGGACTTCTGGAAGCATTTCATTTGTCATGGACAAGTTAATCAGCATTATTGCTTCTTTGTCTCACTCATCGTCGTCATCTCTACCAGTAGTCATTGGATGAGTATGTTTTACTTCGGATAATATCAACCAAGCACCTATACTCAAATATGGTCAACATACCTTGCTTCCATGTATTATAACTTTTAATAAAGAATCTTTGGTGGCCTTCCAACATGATGTGGGGTAAAGAGGCCATTGGTACAAGTAAAAAATGTAGAAATATATACTGAAATATAGTAAAAATGCTAATAAATACCTTTTCTTCCCTTCCTCAATTTGCAATCTTGGAGTAAGAACACTTGCATATTGGCTCTAAGCACCTATAGCAGCCATGCATCACTAAACAACACACAAAATATTTGAATAGGATGCTAGTTTTTAATAAATCTGCCTTGATATGCAATGTATCATTGAACAACATAGAATCATTGAATAGTACACTAATTTTGAGAAACTGACCAAAATAGCACCAGAATGCACAAATTTTGATAAATCTGCCTTGGATCTGCTGAAAATCATCAAAACTATAGTTTTCAAGCTTGCAAGTCATTTTGTACTCGCCAAAAATAAAAATAGTGGTAAGCTTTTACACATTTAACTTGTAGGGTTTTTTGTGAGTTTTTGTCTAAAATTGACAAGTTTTTTGGCAAGCACTCGTTGAGAACTTCGTGAGTTTGAGCCTTTGACTCATGTTGTGCCTGAAACACATCAAAAACATTGGAAAAATGTAGAAAAACCACAGATTTCTGCCTTTACAAGCCCTATTTGGCCATGTTGAGTGCACACAACAACATTAGAGCATTTTAGAGCAAATTGGAAGGTTTTTTAGGGGATTTGAAGAACAATTTTTCAGAATTTTGGATCTGTGTTAGGTTAGTTAATTTTTTTTCCTATTTTTTTAAGCATATAAATCTATAAATCTTTTCTAATTTTTTAAACATGTAAAATTTACAAAATTTATTGCATTAAGTTTAATTCATGTAAATTTGTTTGTTGAATTATAATTTACACAAATTCATTTAAATCAATTGTTTTCAATTTTTTTTTTTTTAAAAAGGGTTTAAAAGATGTTATTTTTGTCAAATTCATGAATTCAATTACTATTGAATTACCATACGATTATACTACATTTTAAATTTTCAAATGCATTTAATTTTTAGATGATTTAAAAAGAAAATATTGTGTTTAAATTATTGTAATTTTTTAAAATACTATTTGTTTGTATTTATTAATGTTGTACGTTAATATATAATGGCAGTTGGCTTTGCATCAAATTTAGACTCAACAAGTGACTTCAAATGATGAGCTGATTTTCTTGAAGTCAATTGATGCCTCCAACAAAACAAAGAATGTAGAAACTTTGAGTATGATGTTGGAGGAGGTTGTTTTAGAGGTGGGCATACAAAATGGTGTACAAGTTGTCACTAACCATGCAACAATATACATGGCAGCTAGAAAATTGCTTTAAGTGAGGCATCCAACACTCATTTGGACACTTGTGCAGCCCATTGCCTTTACTTTCTTTTGGAGGACATAGGGAAAATTGATTGGGTGAGACCAATTGTAGTAGATGCAAGGAATTTAACTAAGTATATTTATAATCACCCATGGCTTCTTAACTTGACAAGAGATCACACCAATGGAAAGAATCTTGTGCAATTGGGTGCCACAAGGTTTTCATTTATTTTTCTAATGTTGGAAAGTATTTCTAGTTTTTTGAATCCCTTGATACAAATGTTTGTGAGATAAGTTGTTGGTTTTGGTATGAGGTCGGGTATGGGTACAAGGTTGTGGTA
The DNA here is from genome assembly GCA_007115665.2 of Sequoiadendron giganteum. Lineage (NCBI taxonomy): Eukaryota > Viridiplantae > Streptophyta > Pinopsida > Cupressales > Cupressaceae > Sequoiadendron > Sequoiadendron giganteum. The sequence continues at coordinate 365,326,651 of CM021104.1, forward strand.
CACTGGTAAGGCAATTTTTTTATCCTTGTGTATAGTATGGTTGGGTACAACTTTATATATGCATTTTTTTTTTTTTATGTGTGTTAATGATAGCTTTGGTCAGATGTGATCAAAGATCATCACTTATAAATCAAATAAATTTAAGGAACATTTAAATCGAAGTTATGAGCATACATATAAAATTCGATAAAACACGTGATATTATATTCTGCATTTATGTGAAATCGGAATTCTCTTATGTCATCCGCCATCATATAGAAGGGTGTATATGTGTGAGTGTATACATAACAAATGGTAATCAGAGTTGTTAAACAAACCGCACCCTAAAGGGCGCGTCCCATGAGTGGATGTGCCTCCACTCGTGGAGACACGTCCTCTCATGAGGCGCGCCTCTTAGGGGCGGACTTCTCCCTTACTAATGGTGGTTCCTCATTCGATATGCAAAACATAGAAATCGGACAATGTTCTGCAATCAGCACATTCAATAAAATTAAAATCTGGAAATTGAAGATCTGGAAATTGAAAATTTGAATATAGAAGTTAAATATTATTTGACTTAGAAAGTTTCTTATACAGTTTCTTGACTTTAGTTCAATCTTAGTATTGTCTTAGGATCCCTTTAGTGAAGAGATTTGATTACATTTACATGGTATCAGAGCCACGTTGTGCGAATCCAAATCAAATCTAAAATCAGATTGCTCAAAGAAATTTGTATTTTCTAAAATCGAATTCACATCACATTCTTCATAATGTCTATTGTGATCAGATTTGAAAATCATCTTGCAAGAGCAGATAAACTAGTCTCACTTATGAGAGAAACTATTAGGGAACTAGAGGCTGAACCTAAGAAAATTAAAAACCTTGTGTTCTACACAGCCCTTTCTAATCAAGTATCTAACAACACTCAAAATTGGGTAATTGATAGTGGTTCATCTAGACACATCACAGGGTTCAGAGAACACCTAGACTCCATGACTGAAAAGTTTGATGAAGAAGTAACTATCGGGGATGATTCTGCATACCCTGTAAAAGGGGTTGGAACATGCTCCATCAAATTGAAATCTGGGATTTCTGTACAACTCACTAGAGTCCTATTTGTACCTGGAATTAAGAGAAATCTTATATCCATCTCTGCCCTTGAAGACAATGGCTACAGAGTTACATTTATGGATGGTAAAGTTCTAGTATGGCCTAAAAACTCAACTATCAAGAAAGCACATACCATAGGCATAAGACAAGGGTACCTTTACAAACTTTGCACTGAGGTTAAACAAGCCCTTACCCTAGACACTATTGATTCAAATGAAATCTGGCATAGAAGACTAGGTCACCTTCATTCCCGTGCCCTACCTTTTATGGAAAAACTTGTTACAGGCTTACCCAAGCTAAAACTATCTCATGAGGGAACTTGTAAAGGTTGTGCCCTAGGAAAGAATACTAAAGGATCCTTCTAGAATAGCCTAAGTAAAACCCTTAATGTATTAGAACTGGTTCACTCTGATCTTTGTGGACCCATGTTTGTACCTTCTAAAGTAGGATTTCTATACTATGTTATATTTGTAGATGATTTCTCTAGGAGAACTTGGATCTATTTCCTTAAATGCAAAGAGTCGATAGAAATCCTCAAAAGGTTCGAAGAATTTAAAGCCCTCACTGAAAACTTCTCCGGAAAGAAAATAAAAACTTTAAGGACAAACAATGGAAAAGAATATACCTTTGAAATCTTTAAAGAATTCTGCATGAGTGCCGGAATTAAGAGGGAATTCACTGTCGCCTACAACCCTCAACAAAATGGGGTTGCTGAGAGGAAAAATAGAACCATTGTAGGAGCTGCTAAAGCAATGTTGCTAGACCAAAACATTGAAACATCTTTCTGGGCAAAAGCCTCTAGGACTGCTGTCTATATCCAAAATAGATGTCCTCATTCTCATCTTGGTAACAAAACTCTTGAAGAAGCCTTTACCGACATAAAACCTGACATTAGCCATCTTAGGATTTTTGGCTGCCTTGTCTATATTCATATACCCAAAGAGAAGAGATCCAAACTAGAACCTTTTGGAAAGAAGGGAGTATTTGTGGGTTATAGTGAAACCTCCAAAGCTTACAGAATATTCATACTCGCATAGAAACAAATTGAGTTGAGTAGAGATGTCATCTTCGAAGAAGACATTGCATTCAAAAGGGCAAGAAGTACTAGTGAGACAGAAACCTATTTCCCTAGAATACCTGAAATGGAACCTGCTCCTGAGATTCAGAGGGAGCATCCTGAGGAAATGCCACTTGAACCTCCTACCACTTCAAATGAGGACACAAATGACATCGGCAGAAAGAGACCACTTTGGGCAAGGAAGATGATCAAAGAAGCAGAGGATCATGCAGCACCTAAAGGAACGTTCAGGGAGAGTAAAAGACCCAAACGTTTCTCTAGCTATGTTGCCTTAATGAACAACATCATAAACTCTGAACCTGCCAGTGTTACAGAAGCCTTCAGACATCAAGCTTGGAAGGATGCAATGACAGAGGAGTACCAATCCATACTAAAGAATGATGTATGGGACATAGTGCGTAGACCAAAAGAGAAATCTGTTGTTTCTTCTAAATGGCTCTTCAAAATCAAGCATGCTGTTGATGGCAGTATAGAAAAACATAAAACACGTTTCGTGGCTAGGGGTTTTTCTCAAAAGGAAGGCATTGATTACGAAGAAAGATTTGCACCTATTGCTCGTTATACATCAGTGAGAGCAGTATTAGCCATTGCAGCAGCTAAAGGATGGAAGATCCATCAAATGGATGTGAAAACTGCCTTCCTGAATGGAACCATTGAAGAGGAAGTCTATTTGGAACAGCCTGAAGGTTTTGTGATACATAAATCTAACTCACATGTGTGTAGGCTCAAGAAAGCTCTCTATGGACTTAAATAGGCTCCCAGGGTCTGGTATGAAAGAATTGACAGCTATCTCTTGGGATTAGGATTTTCCAAGAATGATGCTGACTCCAATCTCTACTTCAAGGTAATCAAAGGTGATATGCTTATAATTATTTTATATGTTGATGACCTACTGATAATAGGAGAAGATCACCTCATTGCTCAAGGGAAACAAGATCTAATCTCTAAATTTGACATGAAAGACTTGGGTATTCTTCACTACTTCCTTGGTTTGGAAGTATGGCAGAAATCAGAAGGTATTATACTACATCAAGGAAAGTATACTATTGACATTCTGAAGAGATTTGGAATGTTGGACTGTAGACAGATGTCTACACCCATGGAAACCAACCTTCACAAATTGAAAGAAGTTGCAACAGAATCCAAATGCGCAGATCTGACCCTTTACAGACAGATGATTGGATCCTTGATGTATCTGGTTAACACCAGACCTGATATTTGCTATGTTGTAAATGCTCTCAGCCAGTTCATGTGTGAACCCAAGGAAATTCACTTGATGGCTGTAAAACATATTTTCAGATATCTTCAAGGCACTATTGGATATGGTCTTCTTTACAAGAATGATCCACCAGATCTACATGGGTACTCTGATTCAGATTGGGCTGGAAGTGTAACTGATCGAAAAAGCACATCAGGATGCTGCTTCAATTTGGGATCGGCTATGATCTCTTGGATTTGCAGAAAACAATCGTCAGTTGCACAGAGCTCAACGGAAGTTGAATATATTGCAGCCTCAATGGGAGCAAGAGAAGCAGTGTGGCTTCGTAAATTGCTTGTGGGACTCTTTGGTGAGCCCTTGAATCCTACGATTATTCATTGTGATAATCAGAGTTGTATAAAACTCTCTGTGAATCCTGTCTTTCATGACAGATCTAAACACATTGAGATCCCCTATCATTATGTGAGAGATATGGTGGAAAGGAAAGTGATTCAGTTGGAGTATATTAGTACAAATGATCAAACTGCATACATTCTCACCAAGCCTCTCTCCCGGATCAAGGTAGAGCACTTCAGGAAGAAACTTGGTATGGTTGAAATGTAATTTGTTATTTATGTTTGAAATACAAATTGTTTATAAATTGAACTAATATATAAAGATGTTTAATGTGTAAACTCTTTTGTCATGTGTGTGACTCCATGACCTTATGGGCCTACTCCCCCTGTGTACATTATCGAAAGGTGACGATCTTTCAATAATGTACACTTGTATTTGACATTGTAAAGTGACGACTTTACAATGATGAACTATCATGATAGATATCATGTGACTTGATATCTATGGACATGTCATGATAGTATCTCTTGGACACCTTGATGGATATCATGAGACTTGATATCTGAAGGTCATTGTGAGCCGTAAGAGATAATGATGGTGGATGATTATATTCGTGGATATACCATGAATTATGGTAGACATCATGTGACTTGATGTCAGTGCACATACCATAATGAAGATATGTTATGGAGAATGTCATGTGACTTGACACTTTCAAAAGCATATCATATCTTCTGATATCACGAGATAGGTGATATCACTTTGGAAGTTATCCTTCCTAGTTAAAGAGGGAGTGTTGAAATAATGAAGATGTGTTATGAAGAATGTCATGTGACTTGACAACTTTGAGAAAACATATCATATCATGTGTGAAGGTGATATCTTGACTTATTTGATTTGAAATATCTTCCCTAGCTAAGAGGGAGTGTTAATGATGATAGCTTCGGTCAGATGTGATCAAAGATCATCACTTATAAATCAAATAAATTTAAGGAACATTTAAATCGAAGTTATGAGCATACATATAAAATTCGATAAAACACGTGATATTATATTTTGCATTTATGTGAAATCGGAATTCTCTTATGTCATCCGCCATCATATAGAAGGGTGTATACGTGTGAGTGTATACATAACAAATGGTAATCAGAGTTGTTAAACAAATCGCACCCTAAAGGACGCGTCCCATGAGTGGACGTGCCTCCACTTGTGGAGACACGTCCTCTTAGGGGCGGACTTCTCCCTTTCTTATGGTGGTTCCTCATTCGATATGCAAAACATAGAAATCGGACAATGTTCTGCAATCAGCACATTCAATAAAATTAAAATCTGGAAATTGAAGATCTGGAAATCGAAAATTTGAATATAGAAGTTACATACTTAGAAAGTTTCTTATACAGTTTCTTGACTTTAATTCAATCTTAGTATTGTCTTAGGACCCCTTTAGTGAAGAGATTTGATTACATTTACAATGTGATACAAAATTGAAAAATGTAAATAATGACATGAATCTTTGATAGTATGATACTTCATCATTGATCAATGATAGTAATAACGATAATTGGCAATTGATAAATTTCAATATTATGTCATATATCATATATGTCCAAGATGATTCAAATGAAAATAATTACAATTACAAAATTTGAAAATAATATAATAAAAAATTTGTATCATAGTTTTCAATCTTCATCAAAAGCATCTAGATCAAGGTTATTACATAGTTCAATATCATTTGAACCACAAGTAAATGGAATGCCACTCCCACTAGATACATCATGTGTAAGAGCCTCGCCATCATCTATATTGACTCTAGCAAGCTCTACAATAGATGCATCCAAGTTGGTACACTAAGGGGCTATATCCTAATTCTTTGTTGTACATTCCTTGTAGTCATCTTCTTAATGTGATAGGAGATGCAAGTTGGAATTGATATAAACCAATTATTTTGCTTTTTTTTGTAGCAAACCAATTGCACTTCATTGAGTGGATAAAGGAGTATGTACTCCAATTCCATTTAACTAACGAAGAACTTGCAATCTGTTGAAATTGGGGAGAAAACCAATGGAACTTAAAAATACAAAATGCAAAAGAATGGTAAGTACTAAAGTCTAAAAATGTAAAACAATAAAAAATTCTTGTGATAGAATTTCGATTGAAGAGGCTGGAGGAAGAAATAATCTTGCTCATGATCTCAAAGAGCACAAGTACTATGATCTTGTCATGAGATCATAGTACGCGCATCTTCCTTGTATTGGTCTCAAAGAGCACAAATACTATGATCTTGTCTTGAGATGAACTTGCTAAACTCTTTCTTAACATTATCCACCACTTTAGGATTTGAGAATATTCATCAAAATGCCAACTTGTACCCATTAGCAACTTCACTATCTCTATATGGTGTAGTTCTTTTTGGCAAAGAAAGTATCTCTGTGCTATAATATTTGGGGGAAAATAGATTTGCAAGGAGATGCAATGGTGTGTTCATCTTGTTCCAGTGGTGATAAATGATTTTTTGCACTTTTTAGAAAAAATGTTTCTTTGAGGTCATTCTCCTATGCGATTATGACCTTTATTATTCTATCATGAGGTCAATGCCATCATAGATTTCAAACATGATTGATATGTATCAACAAACCTAATCATACTCATGATAGGCTCAATGAAACTCAATGCAGTCAACATGAGCCCACCAATCATCATCTATGATCAATGACTTGACATTTTGGGCCCTTTTTGAATTTGATTGCTTTCAATACTCCATCAATGGCTAATGACCATGGCATCCAATGCCTTTCACACCTTCACAAGTCTTCTCAAAATGATCGTGTGTGATGTGAATCGAGTCTCAACAACCTAATGTTGTGTAAAAAATAAGTTAATAACAAATTAAAATGTAAATATATATGACACAAATTAAATTTACCTTCAACAACTTCAAATTCGAGAAATTATTGAAAATGCCTTGTGACATATGATGGTTTGACACAAACATTTGGATTTCCTCACCCTTAGTGTATATAGCTTTCATCTACTCTATGTGAGTGCCAATTGTTTGCATCACCAAGTTAAGGGAATGTATGGTACATGGTGTCCAAAAAATGTGCTTGTACCTTTCTTCAACCAAAGCACTTCATCTCTATGGAATCAATGAGGGTTTTGGAAATGAATTCCGCCTCTTTGATTTGCCCCTCACAATCAATTGCTTTCAAAAACATTGCCCCTCTGGGGGGCATTGTAATAACATTTATTAAAGGTTGATTTTTGCGATCTTTCCATCCATCCGAAATAACATACACTCTTGTTTCAATCCATGAATCCTTAATTGGTTTGAGTGATGTAATGTCCCTTCCTTAGACAGCTCAGCCTATAGCGGAGGTTGGCCTACTATTAGGGTTCTCGTAGGTCAGCAAAATGGTTAGGGGACCCAATCGAGGGCTATGGAGTTTAGCTGGGAACCTTATGAGCCTTTCAGTTTGGAGTTTAGCTAATGAATCCAGGGTTAAAGTGAAAATTTTAAGGTTTGCTTTAATGGAATAGTAAAAGGTGAATAGTAACTGAAAATTATAAGGTGAATAGTGAAAAGTGTCCCCATCCTAGCAACTCAAGTTGTTTTTAAAAAGTGGCCCTTTTATTTGGATGAGGAAAGACCCTCAAGAAAATTATTTTATTGACTTTTATTAAAAAAGTCCATGAGAGGTTATAAAGTAATGTGTTGGGCTTCTTTTTGAGCATTCTACTTTCATTTTTACAAAACACTTTGCAGGTTTTAGCTCTGGAGAAGGGTTTCAGCATTGCTTCAGCCTTCTGGGAATGAAAACTCTCAAAGGCTATCGTGGATTGGATGAGAACCTAGTTCACCTTTGGGGAGGGCCTACCTTGGGTCTTCATTTGGGCTTATTTGGATGAGTTTCAGATATATATTTTGCAGATTTGGATAGTTTATGGCAGTTAAGGCACATGGGTATTTGATTTTATTGCATATCCTTCCACGGCAACAATTTATCTTCGATTTGGTACCTTATTCGTGGAGTTTTGATCAAGGCTGCTTGTTGGGTATTTTGGGAGGCACCTAGGGTTTGGTAAAAGGTTGATGTTCCTGATTTTTATCATTATTTCCAACATATTGGTGATCCTCTACAACATTTATTTCTTCATCATACTCAGCTATACCATTTGAAGTTGTAACAACGAAGTGATTCATGATTTGACTTCAATAATCAAGCTACAATTAGAGCTATACGTCCGGGTATGTGTTTATCATTTTGGGTAGTCAAATATTGCATTATATAAGGGTTTTAGACTATTGTTACAGACTGATATAATGTATATCAAACCCTTGAAACTTGTAATCAGATCTGATATAGTTGAATAAAAGGGATTCTATTGAGTTGCAATTGTTGTCTTTCACTTATGCAATAGTTCTCTTTCATTTCTATGCTTTCCTCTATGATTTTGCAATAAAAAACAAGCAATGAATCTCAAACAAACAATCAGCAAAACCAAATCAGACCATGCAAGACAACTGTTTGACATTATGGCAAGAGGGCAAAACTGAAAAATTCAGGGTAGAATTGGTAAGGGATCTTTCATTGGTATCAGAGCCTAGATTTTGCCAGCCTGTTGGGTGAATTCAAGTTGTGTATACTACAGTGGATTGGTTTCCAATTTGGACAGCGAGATAGGTCATCATGGCAGGGTTGTTTAGCAATAAACAAGCATGGAAAGAATTTGAAGAAACACAACACAAGATCATTCGTAAATTGCAGCATGTTGAGGATTCCCTTTCGATGAAAATTAGACACACTATTGGTTCATATCCATCTACAAGAGCTGCTAAGAGTTCTCATGCTTCACCAACAAATAAAGCAATTATGGCCAGCTATGACAAGTATCGCTCTCTTCCTCAAAAGATACAAGACATGCTTTCTTTCACACAATTCTTGGGTATACCAGATGAGGATGAGGATGATTTGAAGTTTTCAAGTCCATATCAACAGCAAAAGAAGAAAGAAATATCAAAAGATGGTAAAGAAGCCATTGGAAAAGGTGAAGAGTTTAATGTGCAAGATCAAGGAAAGGAAGAAACACTTGTTTGTAGTTTGCAGCCTACAAGTGATCACAATGAATGCGAAAATCAGTCATCATATGGGAGTCCTAAAGAAGAAATAACTTTGGATCAAAGGGAGATACATAGCACCCCATTGAGTCATCATGTTGATCACAAAGTGGAAGATCTTACAATCACGGGTCATCCCATTAGAGGTGTTGAAAACATGACACCAAGGCTTGACACCTATTCTGATTTTTGCAATAGTTCTAGTCATGTAGTAGCATGCATTTCACATGACGGTAATGATGTTGTTGAGTCCTCCTATGATGATACTCAAGTTGACAATGCTACACATGAGGTATATATTGTGGATTCATACCACAAAAGTACTGATTTTATTCACCACACTATGGAAGATGTTATAAGGATAGAAGGGTTGTGTGATGGGTGGTCACTAAGAGCTAAGCAGGCCAAAATGCTTGCTACCCAAGCAAGACAACACTTGCATGAGGTCAAGGAAAGATGCAATCAGCTTGATAATGCAAGAAGACAAAGAGAATCATACATTAGGTCCTTATTTCTTCCAAGGGAAGAATGTGTGGATGATGGGCATACAAGCGAAGAGCTTCTTGAGGTAAGCCCACAAGAAGAGCATGCTGAGTTGTGTGATAAAAAAAGGAGGTATGATGTAGGAGTTTCAGTTTGGTCCAATTTGCATTACGAAGTTTATGACTTCCCTCTTTTAGAGAGCCCATTGAAGGCTCAAAACAATGATGATAATACATACACACTTGTTGGGCCAGCCACAAGTGATATGTCCATGCATGTGCAATGGAATATATTTGAATTCTTTTGGGATATTTATGCATCTTCTACAGTGAAAGGACAATTGTTAAGATCTTATGAAGCATTTTGTTTTAAAAAGTTGAATAAAGAGACTAAGAGGTTGCTTACTAAAAAGATCTTGCATTTTGATAATGTTTGGTTTGTCCAAGACTTTAGCAAAATGGAGTTGGAGTTTATGGCTGATGGTAAGAAAATTGTGCTTAAAGCTCTTTCAAATGGTGGGCCTATAGAAATTTCGGCACATAGGTTGGAGTCTTCCGTCAATCATAATGGTAAAAGCAGCCTAATGACTCCTATTGATGAAGAAATCAGCCACCTAAGATTTGATTCTTTGTACCATAACATGGGTGATGTGGGAAAGACACTAGACATGTGCAAAAAGTGGAGTCAAAGAGCATCAAAGGCTAAGGCACTTGCTGCCCAAGCACAACAACAATTGCAAGAAATCAGAGATCGCTGCAAATACAGGGAACAAACAGGACAGCAGAGGGAAAATTACTTTAGATCCATGTTTCTTCCAAGGAAGGAATGCATACAAGTTGAACAAGCAAAGGAAGATCTCATAGGAAATGAAACAAAGACTAAAATCAGTCTTAATCTTCAGTTTGGGAACAGCAGTGATATGCTCCACTTTTCTAATAACATTGCCACTAATAGTTATGAAGAAAGTAATGATACCATTCCTACTATTGATGGACTACAAGAGGCAAGTTTGATACATGACAGTTTTGATGATGTCCCTTGTTTGAAGATTGCGCTTATGCAATTTGATACACCTGATGTTGCACATGGCACTATTGCTACTCTTTTCAGTGTTCCTAGATATCACTCTTTCGTGTGGGAAGGAATTGTCAAGGAACGACGGGTGTTATGCATGGTAGATAGTGGTGCTACTCATAGTCTCATCAATGAGGGCTTTGTAGCCAATATGGGACTAGAAGTTGAAGAGTTTGAAGGATTCCAAGTCATGCTAGCGGGTGGTTCCAAAACGAGTTGCACAAGGAGGATACCACGATTATCCATTGCATTGGATAATTATTCTTCCACAGATGACTACCTTGTTGTAGGTATTGGTGGAGAGTTGGATGTGGTACTTGGTGTGCAATAGTTGAAGTCTCTTGGAAGGTTTGTCCAAGACTTCAACAAGATGGTGTTAGAGTTTACTCATATGGGTAAACACAATGTGTTTAAGGCACTTGAATATGAGACTAAAAATGAGGCAGCGAAGAGAATGTTAGTTTGGTCTAACTTTGATGACTCCAAAGGTATGGATACAAGGAAACAATTCAGTCCTAATTCTTTGATTTATAACAGCAGTGATTCATCCTCCCTTTTTAATGATTTTGGTGCTTCTAATCATAGGGAAATGAGTCATGATAATTCTATTATGGTGGGTACACATGATGCATGCTTTGGTCATGATAAGTCACATGATATATCTCATGTTAGGACTGGGTTTAGACACTTCGGAGCAGTGTATATGACTCAATCCCAAATGTTGAATGATGATTGGCTAGAGAGGGCAAGGCAAGCCAAGTTGATGGCTCATCAAGCCAAACTTCATCTTCAACAGGGTTTTGATTCACACGACTCCACGGATGATGAGAAGGAAGAGCTATCTAACATCCAAAATTCTGATTTTTCAGTTGATGTTGGCAATTTCATTAAGGTGTATCGTGATTTTATGGGTGATATGTTCATTGGATCAGCCACTCTTGGTTTGACTTTGGGTATTAATGGAGAAAACTACAATACAACAATGGATTTGCCTCCTATTTCATATGCTTATGCAGCTGTTTATTGGTTGAGTTGTGTGATGTCCCCGAGTGGGCCCCTAGCGGAAGGTGACGTAGGTCTGTCCGGGCGGTTTGTCCTAGCCACGTGTTCGGGGTCCTCGTCAGGGAGGCCTGCCCTGGGGTTGCCCCCTTAATGCGGGAAGGTGCCGTTCACTACCAGTCTGGGCTTTTGGTGCAATGGTTACTAACTTGGTATCAGAGCTGGGAGGTCTCGAGGTCGAGACCCGCGGAGCGTGGTGGGCTGTGATGTCCCCAAGTGGGCCCCTAGCGGAAGGTGACGTAGGTCTGTCCGGGCGGTTTGTCCCAACCACATGTCCGGGGTCCTCGTTAGGGAGGCCTGCCCTAGGGTTGCCCCCTTAACGCGGGAAGGTGCCGTTCACTACCAGTCCGGGCTTTTGGTGCAACGGTTACTAACTTGGTATCAGAGCCAGAGGTTAAAAGGTTACTAAATGATTAAAACCTGATTGTTTGTCTCTAGAATGCAACCACGTTGCTGATTGCTGATTGTTGATGAAGCTGCAATTTTACTGTTCACGCACACTGTTCATGCGCACTGTTCACACGCACTGTTCATGCACATTGTTCATGCGCACTGTTCATGCACACTATTCACGCGCACTGTTCATGCGCACTATTCATGGCTGCAACTTTCTCTCCCTTGTTTTGTAAATAGAAGAATACTGAAAACGTACTGTTGGAGCACAATTAGAACCTCTGTATGAGATTCTCTTTGAAGTATCAAATTCACCAGGTATTTCACTGGCTCAAATGATAAACACATAGAAGAACTACATTCTTCAATGGCGAATACTGAAAACCCTTGTCCAGAGCTCAGAGCAAGAAGCAATAATCAATAACAATAACAATGGATGCTGAGAATGAGCTCTTAAGTCTCTTTTTATTCTTTCCTTAGGAGAGCTCAAACACCTTCCTGGCCAATGTGGGATAAAAGATTTATTCCCACATTAAATTATTCACTTAACGCACTTTACTATATTAAAGTGACTTTATTATTATAAAGTTACTTTATAACTTTATAATAATATTAAAACATTAAATAAATCACTTAAGTCACTTAAATTTTAATATCTCTTGATTTACTTGTCTGATTGCTAAGCCGTCTGAGCCAGGAGTCGAGAGACTAAATCCACATGTGACTAAACTGAGATTCTAAAAATAGCAGGGTGCTCCCATGACTTACTAAAAATAGTAAGTCTACCCAAAAGATGTCCGATTGACCCCGAACGAAAGCCAAGCAAAGAAACTCCGCTAACCGAGGCTGAGCCATGCCTCACAAAACCCCCTAATCTCCTCATTAGCCTACGAAGGTCGCATAATAGGCTAACTCTACACTGCAAAGAGATGTCAACTAGAAGGGGACATGACAGTCCGTACCCTCCTGAAATTGCTTGTCCTCAAGCAATCTCAACCCCGGATGCTGCAAAATCTCCTCGCTCTCCCACGTAGCATCCTCTACAGGTAAATCTCTCCACTTCACCAGATATTCCCTGATAGTCCTCCTGCGAAGCTGTCTTTCCCTATACTCCAGAATAGACTCAGGCACTAAAATCAATTTTCCCTCATCATCTAAGGGAGGTAATACTGCTGAAGGTACTACACAATGTCCTAGCGCCTTCTTGAGGCGTGATACATGAAAAAAATTGTGGACCTTACTATCAGCTAGGAGCTCTAACTCGTAAGCCACCTCTCCAATACGCCTGGTAATTCGGAAAGGACCATAATATCGTGGCTTGAGCTTCTCTGATCCACTCTTCCTAAGAGTAGACTGTTGGTAGGGCTGTAGCTTGAGGTATACCATGTCTCCCACCTCAAAAGATCTCTCTATCCTCCTCTGATCCGCATACTGCTTTTGCTGATTTTGTGCCTTAGCTATGTTCTCCTTAAGAGCCTTTACAATGTCTTGGCTCTCTTGTAATAAGTCCCCTGCACTGGGCACCCTACTGTCGCTCAAAAGCAAATCAAGAAAGCTAGGCACCTCATAACCATACAGTGCCATGAAAGGGGATATTTGGATGGTCATGTGATATGTGGTATTGTAACAATACTCACACAAATGTATCCATCGGACCCATGCCTTTTGCTACCTTGCAACATAATTCCTGAGGTAACCTTCCACCCATTTGTTCACAATCTCCGTTTGACCATCGGTCTGCGGGTGGTAACTGGTGCTCGGTGTAAGCTCGGTCCCACAAAGTCTGAACACCTCTTGCCAGAAGTGACTCAAGAACCGACTATCCCTGTCGCTGACTATACTCCGTGGCAAACCATGTAATCTAAAAACATCACGGAAGAAAATCTCTGCTACCTGTGTAGCTGTGTGAGTGGTGGTGATCGGGAAGAAGTGAGCATATTTCGTCAACTGATCCACAACTACATAAATACAGTCACGTCCTTGGGCTTTCGGCAAGCCCGTAATAAAATCCATCGACAGGCATTCCCACTTCCTATCAGGAATCGGAAGGGGCTGCAATAATCCTGCCGGAAATGTGTTCTCCTGTTTGTTCTGCTGACAAACAGGGCACTCACGCACATACTGAAGAACATCAGCCTTAAGGCCTTTCCATGTAAACCGCTCTCGTACCTGTCTGTATGTTTTAAAGTAACCCGGATGTCCTGCTGTAGGTACGTCATGGAAAACTCACATAATGGTGTTCTTCATCTCAGAACCTGGGACCAAGAAAATCCTGTTCTTGTAAATGATCAGCCCATTTACAAGTGTGTACCTGGTGTCTACTACGGATCCCTCAACAATACCTGATGCTTAAGTGTCCCTGGCATACTCTGCCACAATCAAATGCCTCCAATCCTCTGTAATGTGCACCATAGAACTCAGATGAGGCCGGCGAGAAAGAGATTGGCAATTTCATTAAGGTGTATCGTGATTTTATGGGTGATATGTTCATTGGATCAGCCACTCTTGGTTTGACTTTGGGTATTAATGGAGACAACTACACTACAACAATGGATTTGCCCCCTATTTCATATGCTTATGCAGCTGTTTATTGGTTGGGTTGTGACATAATTTTCATGGATTCATGGTTGACACATGGCTGTCCTACATGGTTATACATTGTATATTCAGATTTATCTGGGTCTACATCAGTTTTTGGGTTGGATTGGAGTGTGTGGAGACACGATCACTGGATAGGTAAGGTGTATGAGATGGGTCTCTTTTTTATGCATGGGTATACAAACATCATTGACTTCACTTTAGTTGTTGGTCTGATTTATAATAGCAGCCTTGAAGTGGGAAGTTTGACAGATCATGAGAGGAGTTTTCAGTATGTCACACACCTTGGGATAGTAGGCTATGATAGCATCTATGAAGGCAAACGTGGAAGGTACAAATTTAAGGTGGGTCTCATGTTGTTGATCAGCCATCTCCAACCTTTACATGGTTTCATTCATCTTGTTATTATGCAAGAATATGTGATAAGAATTGAAGAACCACATTTCATGCAAGGTTTGACATTGTGCCTTTGTTTCATAACAATATCATTTCTTGATCACACTTGGAGAGTATATTTGGTAAATGAAGAAGACAACATGGAGCATGTAGAGGACAATAGTACTTTATATTCAAACCTTTGCGTTTTGAGTTACAACACAAGGATCGAGGGCTGCTCTACATTTTTGAGCATGAAATTTTCAGCCATAGTTCATTGGGTTAGAGTTCTCACAATGGTGATAGATGGTTGTTTCATTCTATTGATCACAAAGACTGTAGTTTGGTCCTTTAGGACAACAGTTGGTTGGGGAATTTGGAAAGATTGGGATCATTCTTTCTTTGTTAGAGGTTGGCATAATGATGAGCTCCCATCATCCTTTGACATTAGAGGTACTTGTGGTTTCTGCTGGAGTGAGGTTCTCAGTTGGATAGATGATGTTCTCATTTATAATAGCAGCACATGGCAGATTGATTTGATTGATTATGCACGAAGGATGATTTGGGATTTTGGCATTCACATGATTGGTGCATTGTTTCTTATGGATCATAATGAGTTGTTTCACAATTCCAGGCATAGTGATGTTGGTATCAGAGTAGGACAGCAGATTGGCGGAGTAGCATTCTTGAGGTGGATATGGGATCTCGATATTTGGTTTCGGCATGCAGGTGCAGATTGTTTGAGGGCAAACAATCCCGGGAAGGGAGGACTGTAATGTCCCTTCCTTAGACAGCTCAGCCTATAGCGGAGGTTGGCCTACTATTAGGGTTCTCGTAGGTCAGCAAAATGGTTAGGGGACCCAACCGAGGGCTGTGCAGTTTAGCTGGGAACCTTATGAGCCTTTCAGTTTGGAGTTTAGTTGATGAATCCAAGGTTAAAGTGAAAATTTTAAGGTTTGCTTTAATGGAATAGTAAAAGGTGAATAGTAACTGAAAATTATAAGGTGAATAGTGAAAAATGCCCCCATCCTAGCAACTCAAGTTGTTTTTAAAAAGTGGCCCTTTTATTTGGATGAGGAAAGACCCTCAAGAAAATTATTTTATTGACTTTTATTAAAAAAGTCCATGAGAGGTTATAAAGTAATGTGTTGGGCTTCTTTTTGAGCATTCTACTTTCATTTTTACAAAACACTTTGCAGGTTTGAGCTTTGGAGAAGGGTTTCAACATTGCTTCAGCCTTCTGGGAACGAAAACTCTCAAAGGCTATCATGGATTGGACGAGAACCCAGTTCACCTTTGGGGAGGGCCTACCTTGGGTCTTCATTTGGGCTTATTTGGATGAGTTTCAAATATATATTTTGCAGATTTTGATAGTTTATGGCAGCTAAGGCATATGGGTATTTGATTTTATTGCATATTCTTCCACGGCAACAATTTATCTTCGATTTGGTACCTTATTCGTGGAGTTTTGATCAAGGCTGCTTGTTGGGTATTTTGGGAGGCACCTAGGGTTTGGTAAAAGGTTGATGTTCCTGATTTTTATCATTATTTCCAACATATTGGTGATCCTCTACAACACTTATTTCGTCATCATACTCAGCTATACCGTTTGAAGTGGTAACAACAAAGTGATTCATGATTTGACTTCAATAATCAAGCTACAATTAGAGCTATACGTCCGGGTATGTGTTTATCATTTTGGGTAGTCAAATATTGCATTATATAAGGGTTTTAGACTATTGTTACAGACTGATATAATGTATATCAAACCCTTGAAACTTGTAATCAGATCTGATATAGTTGAATAAAAGGGATTCTATTGAGTTGCAATTGTTGTCTTTCACTTATGCAATAGTTCTCTTTCATTTCTATGCTTTCCTCTATGATTTTGCAATAAAAAACAAGCAATGAATCTCAAACAAACAATCAGCAAAACCAAATCAGACCATGCAAGACAACTGTTTGACATTATGGCAAGAGGGCAAAACTGAAAAATTCAGGGTAGAATTGGTAAGGGATCTTTTAAGTGATGTCTCTACATTTATTTTTCTTTTGCCAATAAGGTGGTGTGCACCTTTTCATGCCCAAGACTCGTGTAACTGGAAAGTGCATTACTGATTGCAGTTACCATGTCCTGCCAATATGGTGATCTCACCAAGTTTAAAGGAAGACCATTGGCATAAATGCAACTTGCAATTTTTTCATCTACAATGTATCTTGTTTCATTTTGAAATGCCTTAACCAATGAGCCTTTTTTGGTGGAAGAAGGATTTTTTTTTTGGATAGAGACTGTCTCCAAGAAAAGATGTTGGGAGGCCATTATTGAAAGAGAATTTGTATGTGGCTTCAATGACATTTTCTTTGCTAAGTCATGAGATTTTAATTTTTCTCTCATTCATAGTATTAGCTTTTTCATGTTCTTTAATGAATGGCATAGTTTGTTCTTTTGACAACCTCTTTTTATTTCACCCCTCACATATTCTAATTCCATGTGCACTTATAGCACATAAGTGAGCTTTCACTTGACTATATGAATTCTTAAATCGGACCTCGTATTGATTATAATTCCAAATAAAAGCCCCACCTCTTGGAAGTTGTTCAAGCATCGTAACATATTTCCATAGAGGAGATGCTTGATTATATTTAAATTGTTTAATCCCTTGAAGGTCCACTAAACTTGAATTAGTGGTCATTCCAAATATATTGTTGTTATAAGAAATTATAAAATTTATATTTAATTTTTTTTGTAACACTACAATATGTATAAACCAATAAAAGTTCAAAACAAACCCCAAAAAACATTTTGAAAATTCCTAAAACTTTTTTTTTTTTTTTTAAATTATTGAATTAAAAAAAAACTTGAAAAATTCATTAAAAACTTGGAAAAATTTGTTAAAAATCTAAAATAATGCGTTAAACTACTTACCCTAGATCAATAGATCTCCTTTATGCAAGCTAGATATGTCCCTTTGGCACTTTTCAATCCTTCTTCAAAAAATACAATCAATCTTCCAAAATGCAAAACTAGAAAAACAAAATGAGTTTGGGCGAATATACGATTGCTTTTGTCCACTAAGAAATATAATGGGCGTGTTTTAGGGTTGGAGGCACTTTTTAGGTTTTGTTTTTATGTTTAAATCTTTAAAAACTACTTTTTATTTTCGTTTTTGATATTTTTTTAAAAATTCTGCACCTAGAAGTCATGGGAGTGTGTGGGAGCACCTGAGAGTGGCTAGAGCGTGTCCCTATCGACTCAGGTTCTCTATAGGGAACTTGGCGCGACAAAGACATAGCTTGTTTGCTTTGATGTGCTCCCATTGTTAGGTTGGTACCCAACTTGATTGGGTATGGGACCGAGACCCTTAAGGGAGAACCTGGTAACTTAGTTTGTGAGTCAAGTATGGCTAGATTCAACATGTTCAAAGAAAATTGATGGAAAGAGGATGACACTTACAGTTTTTGATGATGTCTTTACCAAGAGAGTTATAGAGATTGCCAAGGTAACTTCAAACTTCAATTTAAATTTCAAATTAAATCCTTTGTTTTAAAAATTTAAAAGTATTTAGTTTCATTATAACTTTAATTTGTTTGTATTTTGTACTTTATAGGTATTAGAGTTGTAAGAGTTTTGCGATTGGTGGATGGGGAACAAAATTCAAATGGATACATTTATGAAGCCATGGATAGGGCCAAAGAGGCCATCCAAAACTATTATAAGGGAGACACAAGTAGATTTACCCCCATTTGGCTGGAGGTGTAATAATCAATTCCATCAACTCATAAATGTAGTGAGGTACTTCATCAATGCCAAGTTTTCCTTCTCTGATAGTTTCACAAATGCTAATGGGGAGGTTATGGTTGGCTTCTGAACATGCTTTGAGAGGATGATAGTTGAGGTTGAGGTGAGATACCCAATCATTTCAGAGTTGCAGAATTATAAGCAAGGTAGAGGGAGTTTTTTTCTTCACCACTAGCTATTCAAAGATGCACCCATGAAGTCTTATATCTTGAAAGTCATAAATTATAATTATTAATAAAATATTGTTTGTTTACAAACTCTTGAACATTTTATTTGTAGTTTTTTGGTGGGAAGATTGGGGTGTAAATACCACAAATCTCTAGAGGCTAGCCCTCTGAATTTTTTATCAACCTTATAGTTTTTCTAGCTGTGAGTGCTACTGGAGTTTGTTTGACACCATTCACATGAAGAAGCATAATAAGTTTATTCAACAATGCCTCAATGACCTAGTTTTTGTACAATACAACTTTCAACTTTGCACAAGAAAGGTAGAGGACAAATTAGAGTAACTAATTGATTTGGATGAGATTGATTCCTATAGTGATTGGATTATGTAGGATGATAAACCCTCCTTGTTTATTGAGGATGGCATTGCTGATTTTGGAAGGTAGGCTATGGATGATGTGGCTGCAACAAAAGTAGGAGAAATTGAATTGTTATTGAATCACATTGATGTGGTAGAGGGTTATTGCCATCTAGTAGCATGGTGGAACCATAGGCACAATCTTCTATGCCAATCAAGGAGCCACAATTGAGTGCAAGTACTAGACTGCGTACCCCTCAATTTTTCATTAGAATAGGGAAGATGAAACTGCAAAACTTGTTATTTTAAACTTTTCTAGATATGCAATTTATGATGATGATTTTCGAAGATAATCATCATAAATTTGCAATAGTTATCAACTAGTTATTATATCCACATGATGATGCGATTTTGTATTCTTTTTGTATTCAAATTCAATAGAAAACACTTCCCCCATGGTTTATAGACTCATTGGTAAATTGGTACACTTTGTAATATAATTTTAGAAAAAATATGTTTTTAAAGAAATTTAAATGTTTTTTGTCATAACCACCCCTTGGTTACTACTATTTTTTTTTTCTAATTCATAACAGGCTCAATCAACCAAGCATCTTCTATCTAATTTAGAAGTGCCAACTTCATAACTTCTACAACCATAGTCGTGGCGACAATTCTATGCCATCACTCATATTTACACTAGAATGTGGTCTGTGCTCTTTATACTCATATCTAAACCTCGAGGGTTCATTTGTAATGTCCTTGTCTACGTATCCCTTTTGAAAATTAGAGGCTTTGTAGTGCATAGTTTATTAATAGAGAAATTATGTCCTCGCATATAGGATGAGATATTTGACTGTAATGTCCCCATTTTAGCCATACGCTCTTTTGTGTTCGATAGCCTATTTCTGGAAGCCTGTAGGCTAGTCTGAAGTTGAAATTAGTGTTTTCAATTTCAAAGGAGGTTCTGAGGGCTTGCATGCGAGAATCTTTGATGCATGTCTGGTGGGGCTTTCTGGGTTTTCAGAGAGCTTCGGGATGAGCTAACATGCATGACAAGATATTGACTTGCATTTTTGGCTGATTCCTTGGCAGTTTTGGAGGCTTGCATGTTGTTGTTTTACAGTTTGGATTCTGGATTCCTTCTGGGTTTTCAGAGAGCTTCACGGTGATGTGACATGCAACTGAAACGTAGGACTTTTTCGAACTTACTATTTTTAGTAAGTACGACGGCTGCTCGGATTGTGGTTAAAATGAGTTTGGAACAACTTACTATTTTTAGCAGTATGCTATTTTTAATAAGTTTTATTTTTAGCAGTGCTATTTTTAGTAGGATTTATGTAGTTCAGTTTAGTGGCTGTATTTGGTAGGTTAATTTGAGCAGTTTGGTGTCCAACACCCTTGGTGCTATTTTTGGCAGTGTTTCAGCAACTTGGTATTATGGCTATTTCTGGTAGGGCAGCATATTCAATTGATCTCTAGCATTTGAGGTGATTACTTTGGCAGGTTTGATAGTTCGTGAAAATAACATTTTTAAGTGGAATATTTTGCTAAGGCTTGGAGGACAAATTATTTGAAGAGGTAATTAAGTTATATTTTAATATATCTTAATTGGACACATAGCCTAGAGGAGATAAATGCATTTTAAAATGTATTTTGCATTTGATAATAAGGGACGCCCAAGTTAATGTTTTAATTGCAATTCAAATAAGTCATCTCTCTTGGACGCCTTATGGAGGAGACATAAGTGATTATTATTAATATATATTTCACTTATACCTTGGACGCCTAACTTTGAAGATTATTTATATTTTGATAAAGTGAAATGCTTTCATGAAGGGGACGACTTGGAACAAGGTGAAATGAAATGCATATTGCAAATTACTAAAGATGAAATTGAATTTCATGTTGGGTGCCCTAAAGAGAGGGAAATGGAAATTTGAATTTGGAGACTGAAGGCTATAAATAAGAGTGTTGGGCTCTTTGTTTCTTATCCATGAAGAAATTATATTGTTATGCTGCCAAAATGGTGAGTGGTTTGCTTCGAGGAATGCATACCTCCTAGCTTGGACTTGGTTTCTTGCTTGAAAGATAGCAACTAGCTAAGTGAGAAGACTATTCTTTACTCAGAAGGACATATTGAGCTTATTGTGATGGAGTCTTATGATGTTTTCTAATTTCTTTTGGTGTGTTTGTCAGTTTTTCATGTTGCTAATTTTGGTGTGGCTGAAGTAGGTTTTCATTCACAACTCTTTAGATGAATTTTGTTGGCTTCTGGGTATTGGCCCATTCTCTTCTTTGGCTTTGGGTGCCCCTTCGTGCAAGTTTTGGGATTTTTTCGTGGAGCCATTTATTTTATCTTGCAGGTCGCCTCTTTTCTAGGTTGCACTTTTGCCTGGGAAGTCTGGGAAAGCTTAAGAAAAATAAATATCTACAATTTGCAGTTGTTTCTCAGTCTTAGCTTGGTTGCCATCTCTCTAGGGGTCATATGCATTTCGTTTCACATCATTTTGAGTAGTTTTGAGTGAGTTATGAGCATTTTAGTGAGTTTCTTAGTTGCTGGTTTGAGTTTTCAGCTTGCAGGTCTGTCATATCAGATTGTCTAAGTTGGAGTTTTGGAGTGCACTTTTCATTTATAGTGAGTCTTTGATGATTGGAGATTCATAATAACATTTGCAGCTTCTTGGACAGCTAATCTCTTGGCTTCTTGCATGATTCATTCTCATTGTAAAGTTGTTACAGTAGTACTGCTCAACTAATATTTATATTCTGCAAATTTAATTTGTATTCCCACTTTAGTGGAAGAAGGCTAGCCTCGCCGCCTTGTTTACTTTCTTGCATTGCTATCATTCTCACCATTGGTAGAAGAGATAGGCCTTGCCGTCTTGCATATTGTACTGGGGTTGGCTTGCCGCCCTTCTTTACTTTCAGTATTCATATTGCTGATCGGCTGAACCGTCCATTTACTTTTTGTACTTGCATTCATACTGTTGATCGGCTACGCTGTCAAATCACTCCTGTTGAATAAGTGGTCGAGTTGCATGTTTGTATTTCCAGCATTCAGTTTCAAGCTAACGATCCCCGACGCCATATGCTCACACCTTGCCCATCATCGGGATCCTAGTGTACATTCTTGGTGTAGGGTTACATTCTAGTGTTGGTTTATGATTTGGCTAACGCTGACGGGTGCCTTTGTTGAATTGTTGTTGCAAACAATTGAGAAAAAATATAAGAGGGTCATTTCATTGACCTCTCATTTAAACCACAATTTATTGAGCTTACACTTCAATTTAATTCAATTACAATAGAATGCAATGGAGATATTCCAATCAAGCCTTGGTTCCAATGCAACATGAGTGTACAAACATACACAAAACCACATAGGAACTACAACATTTTGAGATCCTATGGTCACATAGTGATTGGCTCAAGCATACATCATCTATACACAACATGGCTAGCTTCTTCTTGTGTTGCACATACGTAGGCGATTAACTCTACACATGGGGGTTAGTTCTACACTTCAGAAAAATATTTCTTTGGGGCCTTTATCTTTTTGTGCTATTATGACCTTTATTTTTTTTATAGTGGAGTCAATGCCATCATATATTTCCCCCAAAAATGGCCGATTTGTATTAGCAAACATAATCATACTCATGATAGGCTTGGTGAAACTCAAGATGTAGTCCACACGAGTCCACCAATCATCATCTAGATTCAAGGACTTGACCTTTTGGGTCCTCTCTAAATTTGATTTCTTCCCAATACTCTATTGGTGGCTGATGACCATGGTGCTTAATGCCTCTCGCACCTTCACAAGTCATCTCAAAACGATCATGTGTGATGTGAATCTGATCTCAAAAACCTAATGTGTAAAAAATAAGTTAATAACACATTAAAATGTAAGAAAACATGGCATAAATTAAATTTACTTTCAACAATTCCAAATTTGAGAAAGTCTTGAAAATGCCTTGTGACATGATGATTTGTCACAAACATTTGGATCTCCTCATCCTCAATGTATACAGATTTCACCCACTCTATTTGAGTGCCAATTGCTTGCATCACCAAGTTAAGAGAGTCTATGGTACATGGTGTCCAAAAAAGTATGCAGATATCTTTCCTCAACCAAAGCATTTGCTGCCCTGCAATTTCTCATTGTCTCTAATGACTTGGAAAACATTTTTAGGACCCACCATCTCTATGGACTCAGTGCGGAATTTAGAAATGAATTTTGCATCTTTGATTTGCCTCTCACAATCAATCGCCTTGAAAAACATTGCCCCTTGGGGGATACTGCAATAATATTTATTAAAACTTGATTTTTGTGATCTTTCTATCCATCAGAAATAACGAACACTCCTGTTTCAATCCAAGAATCCCTAATTGGTTTTAGTGATGTCTCTACATTTTTCTTCCTTTTTCCAATAAGGTGATGCACACCTTTTCATACCTAGGACCTGTGTAACCTGAAGGTACATTACTGATTGTCGTCACCATTTCCCACCAATATGGCGATCTCACCAAGTTAAAAGGAAGGCCATTGACATAAATGCAACTTTCAATTTTTTTCATCTACAATGTCTTGTTTCTTTTTGAAATGCCTTAACCAATGGGCCTCTTTTGCAAGAAGGAGAGGGATCTTCTTCTTGGATAGGAGGTATCTCCAAGAAAGGATGCTGAGAGGCCATTATTGAATTTGTAGGTGCTTTCAATGATGTTTTCCTTGCTAACAGATGAGATTTTAATTTTTCTCTGTCACTCTAATGTCAGTTTTTTTTGGCAACCCCTTCTTATTCTGCTCTCCACATATTCTAATTCCACGTCCACTTATAGAACGTAAGTGAGCTTTCACTTGACCATATGAGCTCTTAAATTGGATTTGTACTCATTACAATTCCAAATAAAAGCCCCACCTCCTGGAAGTTGTTTGAGCATCGTAATATATTTCTATAGAGAAGAGGCTTGATCATATTTGAATTGTTTATGTAATAACCACCCTAAAAAAATTATTTATTTTTGCAACATGTACACTTGACATAAACACATCAACAATGCAATTTCCACTGTTTCTGAATATTGAAAAGGTTACGATGCTGATAGAGTTCTGATATGTAACAGTTGAAAAACATTTCCAAAACTCCCTGATTTCATAAACTATCTACCCAGCTGATAGATAACAAAGTACCTCAAATGTCAGATAAATGCCTGCTGGTGCAAGACTGTTAGAGGCCTGAAACACACTGTAACGGGAAGATCAGCAAAGGTACTCACTTCAGCAGGCTTACCAGCTTCACTCCCAACACTCCAGTTGTGATTAAAGGCATGAAAGACTCCTGTGAACACACCAACATGACCTCCCAACACATCTTTGTCCCATTAAAGGAGATATATGACTAGAAAATGAGTAACAACAGCTAAATAGGACTGTACTTGCTGTTCACTCTGTTCAAACAGATCAGAAAGCCCTGAAACATTAAGGCAAACACCTCCACAAGCTAGTTCAACACTCCGAATAAAGAAGAACACTCTCAAAACAAGTCATCAGCCTATATGCAGTTCAAACTATTCCCAAATAGTGCCAGCATGCACCCCAAAAGACTGATTGCAGGTCTGTTACGGCAAACAGAGGGTTTTGATGCTACTGGTATGACTGCAACAGCACATGCAGTGCTCAAAAAACTCAACAAAGTTCATGAAAATAGTCTAAGATTACCTCCAAAGGCTCCAATAAGCCTAACACACACCGAACACTGTCTAACAACCCCGAAAAGACAAGAAGAATTTCAACAGCAGGACTGATTCACCTTTAAAATCTCAACCAAAAATCATTGGAATAATCTCTAATATAAACCCAAAAATCTGTAAATTAGAAAACCTTGAAAATCTTCTTTTTTTTTTTGAAACCCTAGATTATAGAACTTAGTGAAACCAATGTGATTCCTGCGTGAAATCACTCTCTTAGCTAGGGAGGATCTTTTACTACCGAAACTAGTGATTTGATGAGAGTTTTCGTTCTCAATCAACTTTGGAACTTCTCTATTCATTCCAACATCCTGTTATGTGTGCAAACTTGAATAATCCAAAAGAGAGCCCCAAACCTCCCTTTACAGTTTTTTCACTGCTTTTTCAAAAAACATTTTTGCTTTTTTGTTATTTTTTTTCTTTTCGAAAAAGTACTTTTTTTTGCTTTTTCATTGTTTTTTTTCCGAAAAAACACCCTTTTCGGTTTCTTTTCAAGAAAAAACACTTTTCTGCGTTTTGTAAATAACTTTATGTCTAAGTCCACTTTTCCACTAGGCATCCACTTGAGGGGACATAACATAACTTTATTAAATTAAAACACTAAGTAAATATTATAATGTTAACTTTATACTTTAGTGTAGTAATTTAAATAATCCAAACCACTTTGCAGAAAGCACCACCAAGGCACCAAAAAATGAAACTGATCTCGCCAAGAAGAAGTTGACACTAAAGAATGATGTTGGGTGCCAAAACAAGCACTTACTAAAAATGATAATGTTCTCCAAGAAATGTGGAGAACAACCTAGATGGCCAAGAACACTACAAAGATCACCACCACAATCTTGAATACCATTTGAACACCAAAACTACCCCGGATGCCAAGAAACCCCAAAACTGAACTCTCCAAGAACATTGGAGTTCTCCCAACTCACTTGGAAACTTACGAAAAGCCTTGGAAATTGGCCAACAGTTATGGAACATGGCATAAAATGGGAATATTGGTCTCAATGCCCACTAAATTTGAACTAGTGGCAATTCCAATTAGATTGCAATTTGCTATTATATGAAATTATAAAATTTTAAATTAAAAAAAAATGCAACCTTTACAATATGTATGAACTAATAAAAGTTAAAAACAAACACCAAAAAACATTATAAAATGAAGAATGAGAGAAAGCAACCGAGTGAATAATATTGAGGTGCAAGCATGATTAAATACAATGAAAGGTTGGTGTATAACTAACCTGATTGGGCATACCCGATCAATAGAAACCAGTGTTACCCCAAGTTTCTGGGACGGGGACGGCAGGGGATGGCGGGACGAGTCCCCAAGTTTCTGATTTTTGAGGCCAAATTTGGGGATGGCGGGGGACGGCTATATAAAATATAGGGAGAATTTAAAATATATAGGGAAAATTTAAATATTCATATGAAAACATGGATAAACCATACATAATATACATTATAGAACCTTAACATATAACATTTGTGTTCAACATTCTTTGTCAATACTCAATACACATTAAAAATTCAGAATTAACATACGCGAATCATAATACAACCTCCAAGTTATTATTTATAAACTTATATCAAATTACATAAGGTTATTTCCAACTCAAAAATTGCTGCACTCAAGGAGTTTTGTGCCTCAAATTGTCTTAATATTCAACCTATTTCCAATTGTGAAGAACTGTTTAAAAAGGTCAAAATCCTAAGTCTTTGTCTCTAAAACCTGTTAGTGAACAACAAGCAAATAAATTCAAGTTTACACACTTTTGGAATAAATTTTTGTTATTTTTATATATCTCTAATAGAGCATCAAATATTTATCTTGTGAGTGTTCCAAATATTGTGAAAGATATATGAAAATAATTTAAACGAACAACTCATAAAACAGAAAACTGAAAACTATTATATATATATTTTTTATTTTTAAAACATGCTTTGACGTGGGGGACTGTTGGGGGACGGCTCAGGCGTCCCTTGGCCATCCTCGGGACCGGTCAGCCGTCCCCATTTGGTCAACGCCGCTCCCCCATTTTGAGGACGTTTCCTATTTTTGTTTTTTAAAAGGGGATAGTCCCCTGCCGTCCCCCTGCACCCGGGACGTCCCGAGGACAAGGACACGACATTTTAGGGGGGGACGTGTCCCCGGGTTTCCCTAATAGAAACATAACTAAAAAATTAGTATGTACTATTTATTAAATGATGTAATAACAAAAATCTATTCTAACACCCCCCCTTATTACATCATATGCCCAAGAGACCAAAGTATGAAAGTTTAGAAAGCCTCGAACTTTACAGCTGCAAGTGATTTGGTAAACATGTCTACATGCTGCTCTTGAGTTGGACAAAACTGGAGCTATATATTTTGTTGCTAAACATGCTCACGAATGTAATGGCACTAAACCTCAATATGCTTGGTATGCTCATGAAAAATTGGATTGCGAACAAGCTTCAACACACTCTGATTGTCGCAGAACAAAGTGGTAGGACCTGTATCAGGAACACCTATACCTGTCAAAATGCGACATAACCATATCGCCTCGTAGACAACCCCCCCTACAGTGCGATATTTTGCCTTTGTGGAAGAGCGAGCAACAACGGTTTGCTTCTTGCTCCCCCAAGAAATTGGACCAGATCCCAAAAAGAAAATGAAGCTTGAAGTAGACTTCCTATCATCCATTGACCCTGCATAGTCTGCATCCGTGTATCCATACAAAGAAAAATCTGCATTCTGCTTATATTCTAGGCCATATGCCACTATACCACAAATGTATCTCAAAATCCTCTTTGCTGCCTTCCAATGAACAACCTTAGGTTCCTGCATAAACCTAGAAAGATAATTGACAACAAAACTGATATCTGACTTGGTATAGGTCAGGTAGATGAGACTCCCAATCAACTAGGGATAAAGAGTAGCATTCACCTAAGTAGATGGATCGTGGCGGGAAAGTTGCAAACTTGTCTCCATGGGGGTCGACATAGGTTTGCAATCTTCCATGTGGAATCTCTCGAGCAATGTCTTGGCATACTTCATCCGAGAAACATATATCTGACTCTTCTTTTGCCAAACCTCAAGTCCAAGACAATAATGTAGGAGCCCAAGATTTGTCATGTCAAACGATCTTTTGAGATCATTCTTTGTTGCATCAATCATCTGTGGAGAACTCCCTGTGATGACCAGATTGTCGACAACCAGAATGACAATCTCCCTCCCTTGCTCTTTGAGGTAGAGATGGGATCATATGGATTCTTGATGAATCCGTGGTTAAGGAGATGCTCATTGATCTTGATATACCAGGCCTGTGGAGCCTGTTTAAGACAGTAGAGGGATTTGATGAGTCTGCATACTTTGTGCTGCTGCCCAGGTGTAGTGTATCCCTCTGGTTGAGTCATATAGACTTCCTCCATGAGATCTCCATTAAGGAAGGTGCTCTTAACATTCATCTAGTGAACTTTCCACCCAAACTGCATTGCCATAGCCAACACCATACGGATAGTCTTGATCTTTGTTGTAGGGGCGAAAGTCTCATCATAATCGATGCCTTCCTTCTGTGCATAGCCCTTAGCCACAAGTCGGGCCTTATACTTGTCAATGTTACCGTCTGCCTTATATTTGATCCGGAAAACCCATTTGCAGCCAATAGCTTTCTTCTTTGGTGGAAGATCAACAAGTTCCCATGCATTTTTCCTCATAAGTGTCTAATATTCAACATCCATAGCATCTTTCCAAGGTGGTGACTCAAGAGCTTGCTGCACCATGTCAGGTTCAGAACTCTGCAAAACTATACACATAAGGGCCATATTCACCTCGTCACAAGACCTCCTGCGAGTCTTAGGCCCACAAAAAGATGTATCAACAACTGCATCAACTTTTGCATCCTTGATGGTGGTATAATACCACTTAGGAATCTTCTTGTGTACAAAAGATGAGGATGGAGGAATGAGAGGAAACTCATCCAATGGAAACAAAATGTCATCAACCTCCTCGTTAGCAACCTCCTACTCTTCTACAATTTCCTCATCAATAGGTTCAAGTAACTGTGGTGTTTGGGAACATATAGGTGATGGAGAGGAAGAGGGGTTGCTCCCAAATTCCTCATCAAAGACGACATCCTTTCTAATGTACACCTTCTTTTTGACTGTATCCATGAGCCGATATCCCTTTGATTCTGAACTATATCCAAGAAAGATACACTTGATAGACTTATCATCCAATTTTGCTCTTTGAACCTTGGGGACATGCATGAAGGCTGTACATCCAAACACTCTGAAATGTGAAATAGAGGGCTTTTTCCTAGTCCAAGCTTCTTCTGGTGTGATATTATCAAGCACTTTGGTGGGTGCTCAATTCAACAAATACACAGTTGTGTGAACTGCTTCAACCCAAAATGCAAGAGCAAGATCTGCATCCTTCAACATGCATCGCACCATTTCAACAATAGTATGATTACGCCTCTCAGCAACACCATTTTGTTGCGGCATATGTGCAACGGTCAACTGTCTCTATATTCCATGCTTTTGCAAGTAGGCTCCAAATTCTTTACTAGTGAACTCGCCCCCTCGATCTGAGCGAAGGGCTCTGAGAGATTGACCAAATAACCGTTCTGCAAGAGCTCTAAACTCCTTGAATTTCTCCAATGACTCATGCTTGTGAGCCAAACAATATACCCACATTTTTCTTGTATAATCATCCACAAAGAGAAGGAAATATTAGGCATTCTGATGACTGCAAGGCATAGGTCCACAAAGATCCATGTGAACCAATTTTAAGGGACTAGAGGCTTAGTTTTTTGCAGCAGAAAAAGGAGCCCTATGTTGTTTCTCGACAAGACAATGGGAGCAGATAACTTCTGATTTTTGAATGGGAGGAAGTCCTCTTACCATATTTCTCTTACTCAATGCAAGAAGATAAACCAATGCTAAGGTGGCCAAATCTTCTATGCCAGAGAGCTGTGGATGAATTGGTTTTGACTACAAGGGCTTGATCTGCATTTGAAACATCAACCAACTGAAACATCTTGCTTGTCCCTGAAGCACAAGCTACAACTGCCCCATTGCAAGACTTGTCTTTGATAAGACAAAGTTTCTCACCATTGAGTTGATCAAATTCAACCTGTAGATTGTGCTCAAGCAATTGACTTACGGAAAGTAGGCTCTTAGTGAGCCTCAGGACATATAGAACCTTTGTGAGTCGACATGTATGAGCTCTCAATGGAAGTGCAATATTACCAATTCCCTGAACTTTGTATGAGGTGTCATCACCCAATGAAACATGTCCATAGGAGGTGGATGGAGTTAAGGCACAAAACCATTTTTGAACTTTGTATGAGGTGTCATCACCCAATGAAACATGTCCATAGGAGGTGGATGGAGTTAAGGCACAAAACCATTTTTGTTCTCTTGTCATATGCCTGGATGCACCATAATCAACATACCAGATTGAATTGTTATATGTGACAGCCTTTGTTTCTGCAGCATATAGAAAATCCCTATTCATCTGAATGACAAGTGGATGCAACATTTCCTTGTTGTTTGTTGGGCTTTTTCTGCCATTGTGGATTTTGTTCTTATCCCCTTGGAAAGATTTTTGTGGCTTTTTGCTACTGGATTCACTATTGGCATAGGAATTATACCAGCATTTTTGAGTTCATGACCCTTTTTACCACAAATGAGGCATTTCTTTTTCTTTTTGGAAGAGTTGTCTTGGCTTTGGTTTGACTGTCTTGATGGACCACTTCTACAATTAGGTTGTTTTCCCTTTTGTTTTGCTACAAGGGCCTGATTGTCTTGAGTATTGGTCTCACCAAACATTGCTTCTTCCTGTTGAAGCAAGTTGAGCAGTTCTTCAAATGAGGGTGTTTTATGTGCCACATTCAAACATGTAATAAACACTCTAAACGAAGGGGGCAGTGCTCTCAGGACAATTGGTACAAGAGAGTTATCTGTGACTTCTTTCCCTAATGCTTGAAGTGCAATTCTCAATTCAGCAACTCTTCTAAATAAATTTTCTACCTTTTCACCATTTTGTATTTGGAGACAATGTAACTAACGCTACAGATGGAGGATTTGGTTTTTGTTTTTGGCCTCATAGACAGTTTTGAGGCGATCCTAGGCATCTTTTGCAGAGGCTATAGTGCGAATGTGAGGTTGAACCTTATCTAAAATACTAAAAAGGATGATAAACTTGGTTTTTTGGTTGGCCTTATCAGACTTATTTTGCTCATCACCGACTGTTGGTGGTCTGGTTTTATTTCCCGAGACAATTTCCCAAAGGTCTTGAGACTCTAATAGCATTTGGACTTTGGTTTTCCAGGCTGCTTCGTTTTCACCCTTTAGGAGTTGGGAATCAGGCATGAGGAATTTAGGTGCACTAGAGGCCATTCTGAATTATCCTTATAACCCCTTTCAAATTCAGAACTCTATTTGTTTTTTTCCAGAAAATAAAAAAACTGCAAATATTCTGAATTCTGCAATTCTATTTTTTTTATCTTTCAGAAAAACAAATGCTTTAAAATATGTTTTTTTTTTAAATTTTATGTTCGCAGAAGGATTTTTTTCATTTAGAAAATAAAGACTTAAATATTTCGACTCCTTTTTGTGAAAGAAAACAATAAAAAAATGAACTTTTTTTTAGTTTGAAATTTGCACACGTTCAGATGCCAGACTTGTCACGCATTCAGAAGCCGAATTTTGTTTTTACACACGCACCTTTGCACAACATTCTCTACTCGGAACGTCTCGCCTCATACATCAACCGGATCACATAGGCTCGACAACCTCTTCATGTCACTAGGAGACCCGTATCTTAATCTATTGGCGTTTTCTTCAGTACGAACCAACATGTTCGTTCAAACTGCATTCGGCAAAGATTTTCCTGTCAATGTCTCTTTCCTATAGAATGCCGCTTATGCTTGTCGGACATCAATCATTCTTCCGTAACATCTTTTTTTTTTAGCAATCAAAGACACTGTAACATCAATCATTCTTTTAGAAAGAAATGATGATTTGGATTTTCTCCCATGCGTGATCTGGATTCTCTCCCGCGTGAACAATTCTCACGGAAATCTATCTTCCAAGCAACTATCCTTATTGACGCCTCCTTCAGAATGAACAGGATGAAGCTCTTAATTTGCCCCGACAACGGTTCGTGCGTTTATCACACAACTTTTCTTCAAAAGCGATCAACAACGATCATACTTCAAAAAGACGCCAGAATAGGAATATTTTATTCCGTGTGATCTTCTGTAAGAAGTTCTTCAATGGCGAATCTCCAGGTAATTTTACACCTCCAATTTATTGCATAGGCTCAATTTTTTTTTGTTTGCTCTGATACCATGAAGAATGAGAGAGAGCAATCGAGCGAATAATATTGAGGTGAAAGCATGATTAAATACAATGAAAGGTTGGTGTATAACCAACCTGATCGGGCATACCCGATCAACAGAAACATAACTAAAAAATTAGTTATGTATTATTTATTAAATGATGTAATAACAAAAATCTATTCTAACATAAAAAATGGTGAAACAATTCATTAAAAAATTGAAAAATTTCGTTAAAAAATTTAAAGAATTAGTTAAAATAGTTACCTTAGATGAATAGATCTCCTTTGTGCATGCCATATTCGCTTGCATGCCATATCCACTTTGTGATCGTTCTCCTTCAAAATGCAAAAATGTCACAGGTAGAAAGAGTGTGTGAAATAGAGTTGTGTTTATTAAACAACAAACATAAGGGTGCATTTAGGGTTTAGGGTGCTTTTTAGGTTTTTTGTTTATTTATGTTTTAATGTTTGTTTTTTTTTGCCGCTTTACATGTTTTCTGCCTGCAGGAGCATTTGAGAATGCCCAAGAGTAGACAAGGAGTATCCTTGCCTACCGAGATGCTCCCGTCGCCACTCTTGAATGTGGCCTGGGTGGGTACGGGACCATGAACCGGTTCAAAAGAACTCGGTAACATAGACAAATACAATACCAATTTTGACAATAAAGTTATAAACAATGTAACTAACTCAGCCACCAAAACGTTTATCTTATTCATATGTTGATAACACTATTTAATGATAACAAGACATATTGCATTTTCTGATTGATTTACGTTGTTTGTGGAATTGATCAAAGCAATAGCCACCACAAACCTTAAAAGTACAATTTTTTATTATTTTTGATAGTAGGAAAATACTCTATTTTTAATTTAGTTCCACCTAGGCAGGACTATGGGACTGCTTTTTCATTTCTGAAAATTCCTTCATGTGCCAAACACCCCATTTTAAAGCAATGATTCTCCACTCGTGATGTTTGAACCTGGGTCCTATGCTTGTCGATATCCATTTCAACATCTAGATGAGAGCCCAATGGACAAAGTTGCCATGAACTTATTTGAAAGACCACCTCACAATTTATGATGCAAAAGGGCTTTTTTTGTTGGTGTGCTTAATTGTTATATTTTTGAAAGATCTTTTGGAATGATCTATATTTCAGAGTAGTTTCTGAACTTAAAGGATCAACATTATTTGTGGACATGTGATTTGGTTTTGTACTTAAACTAAAGGTTGTTATGGACCAAATCCAAGTTGAAACTTATCTTGCTTTGTGATATATCAATATTAATGCCTTTGTAATATGATTCACATTCAAAAAGAATTAAACTGTTGTCAATTAGGATCTTTAAGCTATGTTTTTGTAAGTTTAAATCATTTACAGACTTGTTTTGGTTGGTAGAAAGATCCATTTTGGGCATGGGTCTAAAAATTGTTTGAGATTTCTTATTTATTGTCCTTCAATTTTGTTAATCAAATATTCAGTCTTTCTTTGTTGGATTCATTGGTTTGTGTGTTTTCTTGTACAGCAAATTATCAAGCTGTTAGATGCGTTTGCTTGGCTAGCTTAAATGAAGGAAGAACTTCAATTCTACTTCAAAGATTCATAATCAATGGCCAAGGTTTGTAATATTGATTATCTTTCCTCTTGCGACGTAGAGGGTAACAGTTTCCTTGCAATGAATAAGAAGCTGAACCATAAAAGTTTGCACTCTCTGTGCATGGCTGGACTCTTGTCTAGCTATACTTTTGTCTCTGTGATTGTTATTTTCAAGAGTTACTTTATAGGAGCATTTCTTATAGTGTAATCCACACTAATTATAGATTTTATATTTATTTTTGTTATAACCCAGCTACTCTAGCTAATACTAATGAATTTTTATGCTTATGATATGGTCATTTATCAAGTGACAGCAATGAGGTCTAGTCAAAGGCCTTTAAACCTAATATACTTCCTCTTTTCGGATCTAGTTCATTTGAAGTTTAGATAGCCAAGTGACATGAAGCTTGTTAATTGTGTTGTTTCAGAAATGCATCTGATTTGATCTTTCCTAATATACTTCCTCTTTTTGGATCTAGTTCATTCGAAGTTTAGATAGCCAAGTAATGTGAAGCTTTTTAATTGTGTTGTTTCAAAAATGCATCTAATTTGATCATTCACCTGTATAAAAATCTATTTGCTTGTAACAATAGTGTAACATACACCCCTAAGTTTTGTTTTGAAATTTAACTTCAACTGAAAACAAGATGCATAACAACTTCCTTTCCACTTTCTGTTCACCCAAATCCTAAAGAGGGCAAGGTGAGAGAGCATACGGTGTTCAAGATTACAATTAAACTGAATCAGCAACTGAAAGTAAAGCACTAGGCAGCAAGCCAGCCAACACCACTTATCTAGTGGAGTGCATAAACAAATACTAAAGATGTAAACATCCACTTTCCAACGGGAATTACAAGGGCACATCCACATATTCAGTGGGAAAGCATATACAATACTGGAAGATAAAAATCAAGCTTCTACCATTTATCCAATGGGAGCAATTACAAATAACCACTTATTCAGTGGGTTAAGTATCAGCAATAAACAAGAGCAGATCATTAGCGGTACTACCATCCAGTGTTACAATGTTAGCTCAATCATAATCATGCCAAACGAGTGTTATATCTGCTGTCATAAAAAGTTGATGAAGATAATAATGCTGATATGAGAAATAAACTGCTGAAACACTCCCAAGGGTACCCCAAATCATGAAACTAATTCACCAAGTTGGAATTAACAACAATATACCTCAATGATTGAAGGATATTTTCTGGTACAGGTTTGGAAAGGTTTTGATAATGCGCTGCAGCAATCTAACCAGCAAGGAAATATTCCCAGAAGTTTCAATCAACTCTTACCCATCAAGCCAACAACAAACATGCCCCAGTAACACTAACTCCAGCACACCCAATCTTCACCCAATCACTCAGAAACAAAATACATAAATCTGATATTTGTATTTCAAATAGGTACAGGTCTGTAATGACCAGTGTTCCACGGGGACGCGTCCCCCCCAAAAAACCCCGTGTTTCCTAGACGGGGATGTCTCAGAGACTTGGGGACTTGGGGGGGATGTCCCTCCACCAGCCCACCACTAGCGCCACCATCCCACCACCAGTGTCGCTGTCTCTTAGACACCGCTAGGACTTTGAGGACGTTGGGGTGTCCTCAAGACGTCTAGGGGACTCCTAGTTGTCTCCAAGATGTATAATTCTTATACTTATACATCTTTTTATAATTATTTTTTCAAGTACTATATGTATCTCAGCACCTTGCCGCCCCCCTCGCCGCCATCCCCTTGCCGTCCCCCAAACTTAGAGCCCCCGTCCCCACGTCCCCGAAACACGTCCCCCCGTCCCCGTCCCCGAACCCGAAACCCCGTGGAACACTGGTAATGACACATTAACAACAGGTACAGCACCATTGAGATTAACATATCGCTCCAATATTCACCAATGTTCAGCACTAAAGTACACAGAAACAATAAGAATGATATTGATGCTCCTCCAAATGAAGAAAACTAGCTTAAGGCTAACTGCTTGACCCAACAATCCTCATGCCACTCCTTGCAAAGACACAATACGACTTGTACTATGTTGTACGGTCCTTAGGGAAATAGACCAGCATCAAAGTTCAACCAAAAAATGATGAAGATAAACCTTAGGCAGCTGGACGCCACCCATCATCAAGGAATAATGCTGAAACATGCAATGCCTAAGCCAGAAAGCTCATGCCAGCCTCTCTTTCAACTGTATGGCCTACTTGTGGAATTGGTACGACCAGCAGGAAGTACAAACCCTTCAATCGCCTTTGAATCACTGCAAAATCTTCAAACAACTTCACATACAATGGCAAATCTGTAGTCTTAAAAGACATCAGAAACATCCTTGTCGGCAAAATCACTAAAACTTTGAATTGTAGCAATGTGATTCCTGAATGAAATCACAACAATCTAGCTAGGGGGTCTTCATCCCCAAAACTAGAAATTTTGAGAGGGCTTTAAGTTTTAGTTGCTAAAAGATTTGGAAGTACTCCAGATTCATTCCAATAGCATAACAGTATAAAATTCATAAGCATAACCCTTCAAATGAGTCAATACCTCCTTATATAGCTTTTTGGAGGGACAAATCTGTTAATGTTTATGGCAGCGTCAGTAGTATTCTTCCAGCGATCTCCTTTACATCATTGGTTAAATTAAATTATAGCCTTGGGGCTATTTAATTTACAGAAGATTGCGATTGCTCAAGAGACACATCATTTGTTACTGATAATTAATATTTATTGAAGAGGCTTGATTTACTAAGGAAGCCGACCTCTTGTAAGAGGCGCGATTATTTGTCAAGGCCGACTTGTGTTCTTTGAAAGGTCATGTCTCTCCTTCCCATCTTGTATATATACTACTTCATTTTAACTCTCTTGGCATTGATTTCATTTTGTTCTGGCATTCCACTTCACTTCTACTTGGTGCGAATTTGTACAAGGCAGATTGAGTTATCTTAGTTCGTCCTTATTGAAGGCTGTGAGTTGATCAGTGATTTGTCTCTATATATTTCTGTGTGCATCATAATATTGGTGCTTGAATATAGGCCTTCATATCAGCCTCTTGTAAGGAGATCATCATTGTGATAATTCAATAAATAAGTGATATATTGTCGCTGGGTTTTTCTTCCTCGAGAGGAGGGTTTTCCCAAGGTATCTTGCTGTGTTAATTGTCTTATGTGCTGCATTTTCTGATTGCTTTCAGTTTTATATATCTGATCATGAAAAACTAACAAAATCCGGTTAAAAATTATAATAATTCATTTATTCCTCAAGATGACCTTTTGAATTACAAAATATTACTTCATGTGTAAATACCCCTCCTTATCTCTCCTAGGCATCCACTTTTGAGGAAAATAAACATTTTTAATAAAAGATAAGTATATAACACTTAAGCAGTTACTTTATTAATTCAACATTAGAAACTTGAGTGCATATTTATAATGTTTCACCCAAGTTGTGAAAAGCACTGCCATGACATCAAAATCCAATTCTGATCACACCATGATGAAACTGAAGAAGCAGGATGATGATTGGAACCAATTGGGTGATTTACTAAAAATAGATGCTCTCTCCAAGAAGTTTGGAGAACACCTCAAATGTTAGAAAACACTTTTAAAAGTGTCACGATGCTCTTCACTGCTAACTGAGCTCATTGCCATAAATAAAAATTCTGAAATGCTGAACCTGCACTCTCCAAGAACTTTGGAGTCCCTTTAACCTTACCAATTAGCCTATGGGAACTCATAAAATAGGCTAACTGTCACCAAACTGACTAGGCCTTAGAAGGGGACATTACAAATAGATGAACATGTCCATGAATAAACTTAAGTAATTTCATAAGCTCCATATTGTTTTGTATAGACTGTTAGTAAATATGTAGTGTAATGAAGTATGTAGGAAAAAGATAGGGTATTTTTGATGCAATGGTGATTTCTCTCAGATGACAATGCTCAGCTTGTAGTAGGCCCCAAGAACAGGCTTCATACAGTTGATTATAATCATCTTAACTTTTGATTGTAATTTGTGATAATGGGAATTTTCTAAATTGTATTGCAGTGGGATGTGATAGTTCAACATTCCAATGAAATCTTCTGATGGAAATGGAAGGATACACGCCATCATGAAGTGCTTTAGAATCCCGAAGTTAAATAAATAGCATGGGAAACTGTTTCAGTCACAAGTGGATAATAGATGTGTTAATAAAAATTGAGCCCACAATGATGTCAATGTACCTTGGAAGACACAGCACAAATACAAGATTATAACAAGTTCTCTTTAAGATTTTCAATAAGTTGTTTGTTCTTGTTACTAATGATTGTGCAAGGGCATAAGTGTTTCAATATTACTTATATTCTTTTCATTTTTAGTTTAGTTACCGATGCTTATATTTTTTATGGAAGTTGGTCTGAGCTTATTTTAGTGAGTTTCCACAGTGCTCACGCCAAAGGATGTGTCTTCAATGGAGCATGTGCTTCCCAAATGGATGATGTTAGAAAGCTTGAGAAAGGATAGGCTTTTTTCTGCAAGTGTAAAGTTAGGAGCAAAAGTTTCATCATTGCCACATGGTGACATGTAAGCCAATCTCAAAAAGTTTCCTTTTCCTTTCTGTTGGTAACCTTATTACAGTTTAATTCTCTTAATCTTAAAACATCAGCTGACTAATTAAACAAATGGCAGGTTGAAAATGTTTAGGTCATCAACTTCTTGCAATGGTAAAGCTATAGTTTTGCCAGCCATATGCATTAGCTACATCCCTATATTTAAGATTTACTCCAAAATTAGTGCTTTGTGTCAGATGACAATTTATTCAAGTGTATTGTTGCCTACAGGAAAATACTTGTTGCTAAATAGAGGTGGAAGAATCGAT
Organism: Sequoiadendron giganteum; assembly: GCA_007115665.2. Lineage (NCBI taxonomy): Eukaryota > Viridiplantae > Streptophyta > Pinopsida > Cupressales > Cupressaceae > Sequoiadendron > Sequoiadendron giganteum. The sequence goes on from CM021104.1 coordinate 365,365,311, forward strand.
ATTGTACTCCACAAGTTTTCAGATTCAACAGATATTTTGCAGTCATACATCCATGCTCTTGTACTTGCATATCATATAGGTAGTGGGACTTCTGTTAATGACACCAAAATTGCAGAAAGCTCTTTGTGGATGGATAAATACTATTCAATTTTCATCTCGAAGGTATTAGCTATACCATTTTTCTGTTCATTTATAGAGAATTGTTCAATTGAGAGAATCTTTTGAAGTTTGAACATGGTTTGCATTTAATTGTATTATATTACAGAGAATGTACTCATATGTAGTATGCTTTAGCAGCTGCAGGCATCAGGTTGGGATGTACGGCGTCTTCTTGTGCCTCCAACTGATTGGAGAGCCCACTGGGTAGAACCTTTGGTTGATCAGAAGGCAACTTAGCTATTTTAAATGCTTCAAGACTGGCTAAAATAAAGATAGCCCCTTTTATTTCAAGTTATAAATCATCAAATTATGAAGTTATCTACTCAATCCTTGTGACTTGCTTTTCAGAAATGAAAAGATCTAGTAAATGTAACAATAATTGATCCTGACGTTCACAGAAAATGAAAATATCTAGTAAATGTAACAACAATTGATCCTGATATTCATATAAAATGAAAATATCTAGTATATGTAACAATAATTATCCTGACATTCACAGAAATCTATCTTCTCTCTTCCTGCAGGTTGATGCTTGTGTCCTTAATAACTAATCTGCAACCAGATGTATGCAAAATGAAACATCATGCATTCTGTATAATATGATGTTGGGATTGTGCACTCTCACCAGCAATTTTACATTCAAGACCCACTATCGGATTGCATATTAGTGAACTGCTCTAGATCCATATAAAGTAAAACTCACAACGAGAAATGCATGAGGAATGGATCTTAGGGAACTGCTCTAGATCCATATAAAGTAAAACCCACAACAAGAAATGCTCGATGAATGGATCTTAGGGAACTGCTCTAGATCAATGCCTTTATATGGATTGATTTACTTTATAGAAATGCTTGAGGATTGGGTCTATTTTGTTTTGAATGTAAAATCCATTATCAGAACTGATTTTGCATGCAAAATAAATTTGGATTCACAAAAGTGAACTGGTAGGGTGGACAATTGCAGCAGTTTTGCTTCAGCTCACTATTGTGTTTGAAGTGGGATGGCATCTATAGGCACTGTCGGAAATTTGCTAATCAAGGGTGATGTTCTCCTTAGTCAAGCCCCTAGACAAACTGATTCAGTGACTTTGGAAAACTGATCAAAGACAATAGGAAAGCATGCAACATGCCTAGGAGGATGACATAATTAAGATGCTCTATAATTATGCTTTGATGCTATGTGAATGTGCTTCCAATGATTCCTTTATCTCTAGGTGATTTACAAATGAATAAAGAAGCTTAAATACACCATGGCACACAAATCCACACAAACTTGCACTAGGTTGGCTTACAATGGCTAGTGAAAGGTTGGCAAAGAATTTTAATTTTAAAAGTTTGAGGTTCTAATCCATGTGTGCAAAAGTGACTTGGGTTGCAGATCCAATGTTGGGAGGCAAATGAGAGATAGGATTGAAATTGATGTCCAAGGGTGAGTGATAATGAGTATATGATAGAATAAGGTCATGGGCCAAATTTCACATGAGTACGACACTGCACTTCAAAAATCATAAAGGAAAAGGGCATGGATATGCAACTTTTACTATTACATTTTGCCTCTACTTTGATGTCAGAACTATTATAATGGGGATATGAGAGAATAAAGTCACAAGTCAAATTTCACACACAAATATGGCACTTGTAGACATGTTATTTCATAAATGACACTCTAAAAAGCATTAGGGAACATGGGTATCTAATTTTTGCTATTGCATTTTCCCTCCACTTTAATGCACATGCAAACTATTACAAGGATGCATGGAAAGTGAAACAAGTAGTCAACATGGAAATTATACTTTATTCAAATACTAGAAAGGATATAAATATCAATGATGGTTCTTGTACTCTCCCTACAATGAGTGCTCCGTTAAAAAGTTTCAAGACAAAAAGAGCATGCAAAGAGCAGCATTTGTCGCATTAAAAGTATACACTAACTACAACTTTTTGAAAACTATCTTCAAAAACCGTGAAAGTAAAAAGAAAGGTAGGAAATGTAAGACATTCTATCTATAAGCAAAAAATGGTAAAAGCTCTAACTAAGCAAAAAATGGTAAAAGCTCTAACTAAGCAAAAAATGGTAAGACTCTAACCAAGGAAAAGGTTTTGACAACGTAGAAAGGTTTATAAAACTCCCTTTAATATGAGAATAATTATGAACTTGTAACTACAAAACATGCAAAACATAACTCACAAAATAAGGGTGGGCTTCCTATCCTTCCTCAGACTAGTCTTGTTCTTATGTAGAATATTACTCATCTTCATTAAATGGACATCCCTTCTAATAATAGTTCCTTTACTTGGAATAATCAGAGAATTGAAGAAGAGTTCATTGCAGAACATCTAGATAGATTTTTGGTTAGTGATTCTTAGCCTTCTCATTGACTGCAACTTGCTTCTCCCATCTTGGGCAATTGGTGCAGGGGCACCTACACCTTGGGGTAAAGGTAAAATGAAGTTTTGAAGGCTCAATAGGATGATTTGAGATGTCTTTTGGTCTTAAGCAACGAGGAAGTTGCAAAATATGTCAAATTAGGAAAAATGCAAAACATTGTCAATCCATGTCAAGATGGGTAAATGCAAGGTTTTTATTGTTTTTGAGTCTAAGATTTTAATCTATGTTAAATAAGGTCTATGAGACCATTCTTAATATGTATTTAGTTCTATTGAGTCATTTTAGGTGTTTATGGGGGGAGATTTGGCTTGACATTTGCAAAAAAATGCATTTTTGGCAAAGTTGTCAAGAGATAAAGTTAGTTAAGGAGTTCAGAAAGTAGTTAGATGCATTGGGGGAGTTGAGTTTGAATGGGAGTAAGATAAATATGATGTAAAAGCTAGAATGGAGGCTGCTCTCCAAGATTGGAATCAAATAAAATAAAGAAATACTCTGATTTTTTTGATTTTTCTGTGTTTTCTTGTGTTCTTTCTCTTTGTACGGACCTATACAGGTGTGTAATGCTCTGAAGGTTTGGGAGAACATTGATGCATGTTTTTATCTTCACTTTGTTGATGTTCAGTGTCTGGACAAATTACTTCCAACCACAAATTGTGAAGATAAATTCAAATATAGCCTTTGGCTATTTTAATTTATCTTAAGTCGATTTATTTAATAATGAGGAGGCACCTCATTTATGATGCATTATCTATATTATTAATAATTAATATTTAATTATTAATTAAGGGTCGACTTCTTCTTGAAAATCGTGTCCCTACCAAAAGACGTTTTTTTAAGGAGGTTGACCTCTCTCTTTGAAAAGGTGCGATCTCTCTTGGGTGTGTATATATATGAGGAACTCCTCATTCCTTCATCATCAAGTTAATCATCATATTTGAATTCTGGAGAAGTTAAGGCGCAAGTAGCAGATCTTCATTTTGTAGCAACAAATCGATTTCAAGAAGAATCATATTCATTTGTATCTTGCATCTAAGAAAGGTGTTATTATTCATTGTATTAAATCGACATTGTGTTGTGCTTGCGTTGTAAGCAATTTTTTGCTCTTATTCTATCAATATATAAGAGATATATTGGCTAGGTTTTTCTCCCTCAAGTTGAAGGGTTTTCCTAGGGTATCTTGTTGTGTTTATTGTCTTGAGTGCTGCATTATCTAATTAATTTTAGTTTTGATTATTTGATCATTAAAAACTAACATGGTATTAGAGCGGGTTTGAAGAAGATCTTGATCAGATTTAGTCTTGCAGCAATACTCTTTATTCTCTTTTTCATCTTTGATCACTTCTATCTCTTCATCAAGATGGTGAACGGTCTCAAGATCGAGGACAAACTTGAGGGAGCAACAAATTTCACATCTTGGAGATTTAGAGTTATGCTCGCCTTGGAGGAAAATGAATTGGTCGAGTTCTTGGAGAGCAATGTCCCCGAGTCTACTGATGAGGAAGAGAAGATCCAATGGAAGAAGAAAGATACTAAGGCGAAGAAGATGTTAGCTGATTCAGTGAAGGATCATATTGTTCCAATCATCTCTAAGTTGAAGACAACGAGCTAAATGCTTAAGACTTTGGAGGAGATGTATGAGATCAACAACACAAGTCGTGCACTTGTATTAAAGCAACAACTTCATCATGTCAAGATGATGAAAGGAGAATCTGTCATCGCTTACTTCATGAGGATCACCGAGTTGAGAGATCAACTCTCTATACTATTGGGCATATTCTTAATAGCAAGGATTTGACCATGTTGTTCCTCAATGGTCTTCCTTCATCTTGGGAGTCATACATTCAAGGTATAAGTGCAAGATCAAAACTCCCTAAGTTTGATCGTTTGAGGGTGGATTGTATTCAAGAGGAGTCAAGGTTGGCTGCAAGAGGCATTGGTCAAAGCTCTACAAATGAAGACATTCATGTTCTTTCCGCTCAATCCTCGAAGAAGAAAGGAAAAAGAGGAAAGAAAAGATACTTCAAAAGGAATAGAGATAAAGGGTTAGATGGTGCCCCAACATTCAAGAAGAAGAGGGATCTATCTCGTGTTCAATGTTTTAGATGTGAGAAGTTTGGTCACTATGCAAAGGATTGCCCAACTAGGCCCAAGCAACATGCTTCATTTGCAGATGTGGATGAGATCTCCCTTCAGAAGGATTCAAGGGAATTCCTATTCTATTATGCCTTATCAAGTAATGTTCCAACAGATAGAAACACTTGGTTGATTGATAGTGGCACCTCTTGTCACATCACTAGGTTTAGAGAACATCTCTAAAATTTGGTGATGAGAGATTCAAGTGTTCAAGTAATAATTGGAGATGATGCAAGTTATTCTGTGAAAGGTGTAAGGACCTTCGCCATTCACTTAGATTCAGGAATCACCTTGCAATTGAGTGATGTACTATTTGTACTTGGCATCAAGAGGAACTTTGTCTCAATTTTAGCCTTAGAAGACAAGGGGTATCAAGTTGCATTCTCTGAAGGAAAAGTTCTTGCATGGCCAAAGAACTCTAACATCAAGACAACCAGTGTGATTGGTGTTCATCAAGATTGTCTCTACAGGCTCTCCACCTGTCCTCTACAAGCCTTGTTGCATGATTCTTCAAGTTCATGTGAGGTTTGGCATAGAAGATTTGCTCACATTCACTTCCATGCTCTTTCAACCATGGAGAAGATGGTCTCCAATATTCCCAAATTGAGCCAGGAGCATGAAGGTACTTGTCGAAGATGTGCATTGGGTAAGAATACTAAAAGACCTTTCCATAGTAGTGAAAGTAGATCTAAATGTATTCTAGATCTTATTCATTCTGATTTGTGTGGTCCAATGTTTGTTGCTTCTTTGAGTGGTTTCTTGTATTATGTAATTTTTATTGATGACTACTCTAGAAAGACTTGGATTTATCTCTTAAAGACTAAAGATTAAAAGGAAGTACTTGAGAGATTCAAGGAATTAAAAGCTCAAGTAGAAAACTTGTCTGGGAAGAGGATCAAAGTTTTGAGATCTGATAACGGTGGAGAGTACATTTTCGACAGCTTTCGTAGCTTTTGCATTGAAGCAGGGATTAAGAGGGAGTTATGTGTCCCTTACAATCCTCATCAAAACAATGTAGCAGAAAGGAAGAACAAATCCATTGTAGAAGCAGCTAAGGCCATGATTCATGACCAGGACCTACAAACCTTCCTTTGGGCTGAAGCTTCTAGGACAAGCGTGTATGTCCTAAATCGATGCCCTTATCGTATCTTGGAGGACATAACAGCTGAGGAAGCCTTCACAGGTGTAAAACTTGAAGTCACTCATTTGAGAATATTTGGCTGTCCTATGAATATTCATATTCCTAAAGATAAAATGACAAAATTGGAACCATTTGGCAAGAAGGGAATATTTGTGGGCTACAGTGAGACTTCAAAAGCCTACAGAGTTTACATTCCTGGTCAAAAGCTAATTGAGATCAACAAGGATGTTGCATTTGAATAAGATGTTGCATTCAAAAGATTCAAAGGTCATCATATGGAGATAGACAGTGAAGACCAAGAGACTCCTTATGACATGGAAGTTGACCATCCTGAGATTCAGATGGAGACTATTGATCCAAAAGAAGATGTTGAACCCATTGAGCCTTTGGAGCATATTGATGGGCCTACTGACATTGTCATTGGTCGAAAGAGACCTCTATGGGCTAGGCGAACAATGCAGGAGGCAAAAAACTTTGCAACTCGTAGAGGAACTTTTAGAGAAAGCAAAAGACCTCAAAAGTTTTCAAACTATGTTGCATTGATGAGTCAAATGATTGAGTCTGAGCTTTCTAGTGTTGAGGAAGCTACAAGTCAACAAGTTTGGAAAGATGCTATGTCTGAGGAATATCACTCTATCGTTAAGAATGATGTTTGGGACATTGTACCTAGACCTGAAGGAAAATCTATGGTATCTTCTAAATGGCTCTTCAAAATCAAGCATGCAACAGATGGAGCATTGAGAAGTACACAGCTAGATTTGTGGATAGAGGATTCTCACATAAAGAAGGGATAGATTATGAGGAAACATTTGCCCCAGTTGCTCGTTATATATTCGTCAGGACCATCATTGCTCTTGCAACATCTAAATGATGGAAAATACAACAGATGGACGTGAAGACAACATTTCTAAATGGTGTAATTGAGGAAGATTGATATATTGAGCAACCTGATTTCTTTGAGATTCATGGGTAGGAGTCTCATGTTTGTAGGCTAAAGAAGGCATTGTATGGCCTTAAGTAGGCTCCTTGTGCTTAGTACGAAAGAATTGATCAATATTTGATGAGTTTGGGTTTCTTTGAGAATGATGCTGATTCTAACCTTTACTTCAAAGTGATTAATGGTGAATCATTTATCTTAGTTCTATATATTGATGATCTAATTCTTACTAGAGAAGAACACCTCATTTTCAAATGCAAGAAGGAGCTAGCTTCTAAATTTGAAATGAAGGATCTTGGAATCATGAACTACTTTCTTGGCTTAGAAGCATGGTAGAAACCTGATGGAATAATTCCGAGTCAAGGAAAGTATACAATTGACATCTTGAAGAGATTTGGCATGATGGATTGTAAATCCATGTCTACGCCTATGGAGACCAACTTTCAGAAGCTTAAGGAGGCTGCAACTAGTTTAGATCTGGTGGATCCTACTATGTACATGTAGTTGATTGGATCGTTGATGTATCTAGTCAATACTAGACCAGATATTTTCTATGCAGTGAGTGCACTTAGTCAGTTCATGTGTGAACCAAGGCAAATTCATCTATTTTCAGCAAAGCATGTTCTGAGATACCTTCGTGGCACAGTTGGATATGGCTTGAGATATTCTTTTGGTGTGGATTTGGAGTTGCATGGTTATACTGATTTCGATTGGGTAGGGTGTGTCACTGATCAAAAGAGCACCTTTGGATGTTGTTTCAATTTGAGGTCTGCTATGATCTCCTGGTGTATCAGGAAGCAGTCTTTAGTGGCATTGAGCACTGCAAAGGCAGAATATATTGCAACATGTATGGTAGCTTGAGAAGTAGTGTGGCTTCGTAAGCTTCTTGCTGGATTGTTTGGACAATCATTGGAGCCTACCATCATTCATTGTGATAATCAAAGCTATGTGAAGCTTTCTGTCAATCCAGTGTTTCATGATAGGATCAAGTATGTTGAGATCAAATATCGCTATACTAGAGATATGGTATTGAGGAAATCAATTCAGTTGAGGTACATTAGCACTGATGAGAAGACAACAAACATTCTCACCAAGCCCCTCTCTAGAGTAAATTTTGTGTACTTTCGAGACAAGCTTGGTATTATGGAGAATGAAACCCCAACTAAGAGGGAGTCTCAACTTCAACGATCTTCTATGATTTGCTTTAATGCATTTCTCTCTATAAGAGAGATTTGAGGTGTAAGCCCTTGTTTCCACCCTCTAGGAGAGCCATGGTGGATGTCATGTGTGTGAATTCATGACAACATCACGTGAGAGAGTCTGTGATGATTTTCTTGTACTTGTGTTTGCACCCTCTAGGAGGGCCATGGTGAAACATCATGATGAGGTGACAACATCACGTCGAGTGATGAGCACTTGTACATACCATACATGGGTGTAGCTATGATGGTTGATATCACGATGAGGTGATATGTTATCACGATGGGGTGATATGCTTCTTTTCACACATGGGTGTAGCCATGGTGTTTGTCATCACGATGACGTGATATGACTTATATAGTTGGAAGTATTCATCCCTAGCCGAGAGGGAGTGTTGATGTTTAGCATCTGGACAAATTACTTCCAGCCACAAATTATGAAGATAAATTCAAATATAGCCTTTGGTTATTTTATTATCTTAAGTCGATTTATTTAATAATAAGGAGGCGCCTCATTTATGATTTATATTATTAATAGTTAATATTTAATTATTAATTAAGGGCCGACTTCTTCTTGAAAATCGCATCCCTACCTAAATACATTTTTCTAAGGAGGCCGACCTCTCTTTTTGAAAAGGTGCAATCTCTCTTGGGTGTGTATATATATGAGGACCTCCTCATTCCTTCATCATCAAGTTAATCATTATATTCGAATTTTGGCAAAGAAGTTCAAGCACAAGCAATAGATCTTCATTTTGTAGTAGCAAGTCAATTTCAAGAAGAAACATATTCATTTGTATCTTGCATCTAAGAGAGGTGTTATTATTCATTGTATCAAATCGGCATTGTGTTGTGCCTAAGTTGTAAGCAAATTTTTGCTCTTATTCTATCAATATATAAGCGATATATTGGCTGGGTTTTTCTCCCTCAGGTTGGAGGGTTTTCCCAAGGTATTTTGTTGTGTTTATTGTCTTGAGTGCTGCATTTTTTGATTACTTTCAGTTTTGATTATCTAATCATTAAAAACTAACACACTTGAATCAGGTTTGGTGTCTTAACTCCATCTAAGAAGAGAGTTCCATTCGTTTCTCCAAGTCTGCCCTATTTTGACTATGTAAGGGTTTGAGAGCCATAATGAATTGATTTTCACCAATCCACCCACTATAATGGATCTATAACTTGGTGGATTGGTGTGTACCAGGTTAGTATAGATGGAAAAGTGTTTGATTTGAGTGGTGGATAAAGATTAAGGGAGATAAAGTTGCTGCCCCTATTGTTTTGTGAGGAAGTTGCATGGAATTAGTGGCTTTGACCTAGGGTTATGAGGAATACTTGAGGATAGTTGGCTCTCATGAGGTTTTGAGTTTGTGTAAGGTATATTAAGGATGTTTGATGATTTGGTTCGGTCATAGAAGCCTTAGAATTGTGAATTTCAATAAACCCTATGTTTTGCATGAGAAGACGAGGGTTTCATGGGGTAGCGTGGTAATGACCCTGTAGGTGATAGCTAGCCATGAATTTTGTTGCTTTGGAACATATCTAATGAATTTATGAAGTGATTGAGTGGAGATCAGGTGTGTGGAAGAAATCCTCTTTGAAAAGGTGCGCTAATTCACTAGTTCTAGTTAAGTGGGTTATTGGATCTCAGATCTGGTCCAAAGGAGTAGATACTGATTTTTGCATATGTTGTATAACCTTGAAAAGGGTATCTGATCATCTGATTTATTTGTCAAGTGTTTTTGGAAAACTTTGGTGAAAAAGCTCTCGAACTGGGTTACCTATGCTACAAGGGAAAGCTTGGTAGAAGTTGGGATTTTGAGTTGAACATCTTAATTTCTTTGGAATCTGATTGATTCTCTTTGATTTAGAGTGTTGAATGGTTTCCCCATCCCTCTCTGCATCAACAATGTTGGTTCAAATAATTGGCCTATAGTTTTGCATTAGGATGGATCTTTTAAGCCTCAAAATTTTCTCTTTAGATTTCAGCTCATGTGGTTAAAAGAAGATGAATTGGAAGGAAAAAATAGACTTTGGTGGTATTAGTTTTAGGATCAGAAATGCAAATAAGTAGAAAATACAACACAAAGAACAATAACACCGAATTTACCCTAGGAAAACCCTCCTACTCGAGGGAGAAAAACCTAGCAAGATATTCTCTTATAAATAAGAAAAATAAGTGCAGAAATAACATTCAACATCAAGCCCTAGCAAGGCTGAATCTCATACAATGAATCTACACTTGAAGATAGTGCGATTTCCCTGAATACACAAAATAATACCACTTCTCCTTGAGTTGAATTTTCTGCTCTTGAAGGGAAACCTGCTGTTGAAGAAATTTGAATTGGAATGGAGTGAATTGATGCCAAAATGTGGAGACACCTTCTCCTTTATATAACAAGCTAGGAGAGCTCTCTTCTAGGGCTGAGCTAGAAAGTATGATTTTTTTTTTACAAAAAGAAAGGTTGAATTTCCTTTGAATAATTTTTCTTAGGTAAATACCTCATGCAGCTATCAAACACTAACACTCCCTCTTAGCTAGGGAGGTATTCTCAAATATCTTGGTCATGGAGTCTCTCAACATGACGTCCATAATGGCTACACCCAATTGTGGAAAGCACAACTCAGTCTCAGAGATATGATCTTGTACAAGGGCTTTCACCTTATATTTCTCAGTCTCAGAGAAATATACACTACAAGGGCTTTCACCTCATATTTCCCCATCTCAGAGAAATATACACTACAAGGGCTTTCACCTCATATTTCTCTGCCTCAGAGAAATATACGCTACAAGGGCTTTCACCTCATATTTCTCCGTCTCAGAGAAATATACACTACAAGGGCTTTCACCTCATATTTCTCTGTCTTAGAGAAACACACATTGCAAGGGCTTTCACCTCATATTTCTCCTTCTCAAAGAAATATATACTACAAAAAATCTTCATGATGATGTGACTCCCTTTGGAGCTCCAAGTACCCGCATCAACCTCCTGACCTCCTCATCCAAGATTGCTTGCAATGCTT